>OZ030391.1:53471495-53833995 GCA_964023965.1 Melinopterus prodromus | reverse complement strand
GGCCAGGATGAGACGGTCAGCATCTATTTTGCCATCATGGCCGAATTCTTCAGCAAGTTTGACCCTCCGCTTCCAGAAACTTTGAGATTGCGTGTCCTTCAGTCAAATGTTCATCCCTATTTTCAGAGTCACCTGGGCTTGGTTGACGTTTCGTCCGTTGGAGACCTTAAGGGGATTTGTCAGCGTTTGGAGGCACGACGAGGAGCCATTGAAAATTATAAACCCCCTGCTCGCGTTATCGCTAGTGTGGAGCCCGAATTGGCCAGCATTTTGCCGGCATCGGACGACGTGGTGGAGGCTGCTGCGTTTGACGGAGAGTGCTTTAATTGTCGTGAGAAGGACCATATAGCGCGGTATTGCCCCAAGCCGAAGCTAAAGCAAAGATGCTACAGATGTGGCAAAGAAGGTTTTACCCTTCGCACCTGTCCTACTTGTTCGGGAAACGGCCACCGGAGGAACTGAGTGGTCGATAGCCTTTCTCCAGCCACCCATTGACCCTTAATCGTCGGCAGGCCGTGCTCGACTTCATTTTTCGCATGCTGATGGCGACTCTCGGCCATACTTGGAGATTTCCATACTTGGTCGAAAAGTACTTGGTTTGTTGGACTCTGGAGCGACCAATACTATCGTCGGACGGAAGGGCTATGACTTGCTTACTTCGTTGGGATTTCGCCTAGATACCACCCGTAAAAGATCTTGTCTTGTCGCCAACGGAGCTCAGTCTTCGTCATGGGGCATTATGCACACTCCGCTCACCCTGATGGGGAAGACCTGTCTCCTTCCGATCATGGTTGTACCTGATGTACCTCATCAGCTTATCCTTGGAATGGATTTTTGGAAGACCATGGACCTCATCCCTGATGTGCGCAACGATGTGTGGAAGTTTGGCGATGCTATCGAGCCTGAAGTGTGTAGTATCCATACCACTCTTGCACCTGATGAGCGACTGAAGCTGGATGGCATGATTGCCGAGAAATTCGAACGTATGGGAGGAACTCTGGGAACTGCTGTGTCAGTTGAACATGAGATTATCACGGACTCTCCCCCAATCAAGCTTCGCTATTATCCGGTCTCACCAATCAAGCAGACTATCATCGATGCTGAATTGGATCAACTTTTAAAGCAGGGTATCATCGAGCCGTCGAAGAGCGCCTGGTCCTCTCCTATACTTTTGGTCCCGAAGAAGGATAGAAGCTACCGACTCTGCGTGGATTATCGACGCCTCAATAAGGTAACCAAGAAGGATGCTTATCCTATTCCTTACGTCTCTGCTACTTTGGACCGCTTGCGAAACGCTAAGTATCTTAGTTCCCTGGATGTCAAGACCGCCTACTTTCAGGTCCCCGTCGCCGAGTCGTCTCGAGAATACACGGCGTTCACCGTCCCTGGTAGAGGCCTGTTCCAGTTTTGTAGAATGCCCATGGGTCTTACCAATGCCCCAGCCACCTGGCAGCGTCTCATTGACAGAGTTTAGGGTGCTGATCTTGAGCCCTATGTTTTCGTCTATCTTGACGACATTATTGTTGTGTCCCCTGATTTCGACACTCATTATGAGGTTCTTGTTAAAGTGTTCGACCGTCTTCATGCCGCGGGTTTGACGGTCAGCCGAGAAAAGTGTCACTTTTGCCTTCCCCAGTTGAAGTATCTTGGCTACGTCGTCGATGAGCATGGACTTCGAGTTGACCCAGATAAGATCGAGGCCATATTGAAGATCCCTATACCGCGAGGTGTTTCCGATGTCCGAAGGTTCGTCGGAATGGCGAGCTGGTACAGGAGGTTTGTTCCGGAATTTTCCACTCTTATGGCACCTATCACCGCTTTGACCCGGAAGAATGTCCGGTTTATTTGGGGCCCGGAGTGTGACGTTGCTTTCAGCACCATCAAGCAGCACCTTGTCTCGGCGCCCATCTTGACTTGCCCTGACTTCACTCAACCATTTTCTCTGCAGACTGATGCTTCTGCATATGGCCTAGGAGCTGTCCTTACTCAGCGACTTGATGGCGGAGAACGTGTCATTGCCTTCTTATCCCGATCATTGTCGAAACAGGAGCGAAACTTCTCAACCACGGAGCGAGAATGTCTTGGCGTCATTTGGGCAATCGAGAAGCTACGTCATTACTTGGAGGGAGTCCAATTCACTGTCATCACTGACCACGCCTCTTTAGTTTGGTTGAACAATTTGAAGGATCCCACCGGACGTTTAGCCCGATGGGCTGTCCGCTTACAGCCTTTTGATTTTACCATAGTACATCGAAAGGGGCGAGAACTCGTGGTCCCGGATTGTTTGTCCCGTGCGGTACCCGCTGTGGACACTGTGGAGTCCGACGATTTTTACTCCAACTTTGCCCACACCACCGACGTTTGGTATGGGAGGATGATCGCTCGAATTGGAGCGGCCCCGTCGCGATTTCAGCAGTGGAGAGTGGAGGCGGGATTGCTCTACAAACATGTACGTTCGAAGCGAGTGGATGAATCCACCTCCAGTCATTGGAAGATTGTTGTTCCTAAGGATCAGCGACGAGCCCTGCTAGAGCGCTATCATGATGACCCTCGATCTGGACATCTTGGGGTGTATAAGGTCTATTGGAGGTTGCACGAGCATTATTATTGGCCGAAGATGCATGTCGACGTTGCTCTATATGTGAGAAAGTGTGTCACTTGCGCGGCACAGAAGCCAGAACAGCGTGCTCCTGCTGGACTTATGGGCAATAGACCCGAAATCACCCGCCCTTGGCAGACTATCAGTCTGGATTTTGTCGGACCTTTGCCCCGCTCATCGAGGGGAAGCACTACCATTCTCGTAATAAGTGACTACTTTAGCAAGTTTGTTCTTATGTTTGCGCTTCGATCTGCTACCGGAACTATGCTTTCCAGAGTTTTGGAAGAGAACGTCTTCCTGGTGTACGGAGTTCCCCAGTACATAATTTGCGACAATGGCGTCCAGATGCGCAGCAAAGAATTCAGGCAGATGTGCCAATCTTACAACGCTAAGATCATGTACACGCCGTTGTACTATCCTCGTGCGGATCCGGTGGAACGGGTGAACAGAGTTGTTAAGACTATGTTGGGCTGTTATGTCAAGACCGACCAGCGTAAATGGGAGAATGTTCTCGCACCCCTGGGTTGTGCTATTCGCAGTGCCAAGAGTGAGACTACTGGCTACTCACCGTATTATGCCAATTTCGGAAGGCATTACTTGGGATCTGGCGATCTTCACCCGCGCTTAATTACGGACGATAAATCTCCGGAATTGCCCGCCAAGACGAAGAATATTCAGGCAATGTATGACCGGATTTCCCAGCGCTTAAAGATCGCTCACGAGCGAAACAGAAAAGTCTATAATCTTCGAAGACGTCCTGTTCATCTTTCTGTTGGCCAACACGTATGGCGTCGTAATAAAATCCTGTCGAATGCTGCTGAACATGTGAACGCAAAGCTGGCCGCTAGGTTTGTTGGACCTTTCCGCATATCCAGGAAGTTGGGAGGCTGGACGTACGAGTTGGAGGACGTTGACGGCAGATCTAAGGGAGTTTGGCACGTGCAGGACCTTAACCTTGCCTTTCAGGAGGCCGAAGGATAACGTTTCTGTGCCCTGTGACGGAGGGCGTAAGAATTTCCTCACCGCGTTTTCCCGCGGTCGGTAAAAGCCCGACAAGTGTGACACGGTTTTTTTTCCACTCGCCGTCTTTCTTGAGTGCTCAAGGAAAGGAAAGAAGTTCTTCACAAACGCGCGAAGGCTTCAGGACGTTGGTCCCGTTGTTTAGGTTGGTTTTGGAAACCTTGGTTTGGTGTGTAGCGGTTTCAATTGGAAACCCTACGTTGGATTTGTTTAACCTCTTTGCGAATGTCACCACCTGGGAATGTGGTATGTAATGTTGTCATGGTTCGGGTATCTGTTGGGTGTTCTCCATTGCGGTTGACACTGTAGAGCCATTGTCAATGCTGCTGCCACCCTCACATTTGTGTTGAGCCCAGTTTTGTTAGCTTATCGTTCATTCTTTTTGTTGGTCGCGGTGACATATTTTTGTTAGATTTGATATTTTGATATTTTGTTTTCGGTTTTTGGGAATTTAACTTGCGGAGGGCAGATGCTGTTGCGGTCGGTGTGGTGTAAATACAATTAATCCGGTGGTTCCTTCCTTGATTGAGTACACGAGGGTCTGACCATTCGGTCAGGGCGCAATGCTCAATCACCTTTCCTTTCCCATCCTTTCACCCCATACTCCCACTCCGATATTTCCCTCTATTTTTGGCTATGTACACGAGGGCTTGGTCGTTTCCACCAAGGCGCAATGCATAGTCCCTTGCCTCTTTTTGTGTTTGTTTTCCTTTGTTCTATGTTTGTCGCTTTGCCACACGCCGACGCTCTGGTACTCTGTGCTCTGTAGGGAAATGAACCTGACCGTGTAAGTTGGATATAAGCGTGGTATTTGGATGATTTAGTGTTTTGTGTTTTGATGGTTCGAGGAGTGTTCTATCCTTTTGATCGCTATAGATTTTGCGCGGAACTATTGTTGGATTTGGAGGACTAGCCGTTGCATTTGGAATGACGGAGGGGAGTTTGCCTATCGAAAAATTGAGAACAATTTTTCTGTAGAGAGAAGGGGGGAAATGTCACGGTGTGGCTTGGCATTTTGTATCATTCTGTATCTCGTTGCATTTCGAGCGTGCGTACGCGTAGGCAACACATTATACTCAATGTAAATGGCATTTTGGTTCTCGCAGTGCCATCTCTTGACCATTCTGGGCGACTGACATTTGCGTTGTTACTTAATTTAAGGCTGAAGGACTAATTATGACTGATTTCTTTTATGCTCCGCCTGAATAGCATGGCTATGGCTGTGTTTGTCCGAGATTTCATGTCTTTGCGTTGGCTTTTTCCGCTACCATAGTTTAGATCGCGGGACCGGATTCTCGGCTAATTACTGCCTTGATGGGGACGATTTTGGGCGCTGAGCATCCGTGGAGTCTATGCCTTGCAAATGGCCCTACGATAGATTGGTTCTGAGCTGTCGTTTGTCTTTATTTGGCTTAATTGAGTATTGCATGGTTTTTTGCGCTAATGTCGCCACGTGCGTGCGGTTTGTCTCCTGTCTTTAACTAATTGCTTCCCAGTGTTTATTACGTTCTCTTCGGCTAATACCGTTGTCCTGATGCTTGGTTCGTGCTAATTAAGTGATTAATTAGATACTTGGGTCTAGGGAGTTTTGGTTCTTCAGGTTCGGCGTCTGGTTCTTGTCGCTGGTCTATAAATAGATCCCCTCTATTCCACCCGGGATCAGTAGCTTTGACAACCTCGTTGCGGCTAGACGTTGTTAGTTTTTGGTGTCTGTCTATGCACATGGTTAGAGTGGTAAGCTAGTGTACGTCGCTGAAAGAGAACACCGGTCCGCGTTGGTTTGGAACGGCGGTGTTATCCACTTGGTTGATGTGGGATTTGATTCGGCGGTACAAATTGGCTTGTTTATGGCTTACCTTATATAGGGATTCGACGGCTACCACCATAACCTCACTAGTACCCGTTCTCCACCATTTGGTGATTTGATTGAGGCTTGATTAATTAATTACAGCTAATTCATTAATTAGCTTGTTTTTTTTTATAACGATTCAATGTTTTAATTCGTTTAATTTCTTTTCTTATTTTGTTGCTGCGCTGCCCCTATCCTCCGTGACTTTATACCTGCGCTTTGGTCATTTCTAAGTGAATGGTTTGACCTGTTGACTTTAAATTATTGAAGAGCTTTGGTACGGTGAACTTGTACTTTGAGCTGTGGTACTTTGAACTTGTATTTTGATCTTGTGTTTGATATTGGTGATTATTTTAGTGCTTGTTTCTGGGAATTACATATTAGCGTTGTATCTTAGCTATGTGCGAGCACCGTTAGTGGATAATAAACAACTTATTATCCAAATTGTTGTCGTTTTACTGTCGAGCGTCCATTCCTTAATCCATCTACCGTCCCAATTCGGTTTTGTCCATTTACAGTGCATATTGGGTGGCGCCCGTTACATCGTCGTTGATTAGGATACTGATTAACCCCCCCTACTCTTCGCAGAGCTAGTCGTGCAAGCACTTGGACATCGGAGGAAGGCGTTCACAGGTGGTATCATCGGGCTTTGGTGTTTATCGTGAAGAAACGCGGTTTCACGCGGCACGATTACAATACTTTACATACTGCGTATGATAAAGTAAAAATTGTTTAATGTAATTAAACAAATTGCCCAGCCGGAATAACTATCTCTAAGGTCAAGTAACCGCTTAAAACCGATTAATATGGTAATATTAAGCAACACAGTTGGGTCTCTTGTATCGTCACTCTCAGTTCAGCACTGCACAGTTTGGACTTCTGTATACAATGGTTGGAGTGACCTGACATCTTCTTCACTGTTATGGTGTTGACGCTGTGGTTGTACCAGATGGTGTACTGAAGATGGCTCTACATCGGTAAGTAAGGATCGTCTTTGGCGCGGTACTGGTTTCATTAGGATGGCCTGGTCCTGGGTGGCCAATGGATTTGGTTTATTAAATCTTCTTTTTAATGAACGCACTACAACCCACAGGGTGAAACATAGGGCTATTATTGTAGTGGTGGTGACAGTACTGGCCATCACGCCATAATGGCACACATTATGCCACAATACGTTCGAGATTTCTTGATGGATGGCGTCTTCATCCATCTTTAGTTCTTTTAAGTCATCGGAGACGGATAATACTGGTTCCTCTTGAATTGGTGGTGACCGATGCTTCTGGGCTGCTAGCAGAGTAAAATTTCCTGGTAATACCACTGCTTTGTTGTAGCTGCCAAGTATCGTAAGACTGTCGTCCTTCTTTGGGGTGAGAATGTTCTGTTTTGTTTTGATGATGCAGTCTTGTGACAGTTGAATGATTCCGGTCTTTCTCAGTTCGACATCCTCTCTCGCGCCATTGCAGGTAACTGCGATCCGTTGTGGAGTTACGGAGATAAAAAACCATGTATTGATCATGTACAGTTGTTTCCAAACCACGGAGTGAAGTTTCACTTCCACAACATCGCAGCTTTGTTTCTCATGCCGATTGAATAATTCATCTATGATACCGTTGTTGTTAGTTTCAATATTCTTTACTGTTGTAGGAGAACAGAGATAATTCGTGTCATCCAATGCGATTGATTTTCGATACTCTTCATCTGTCAGTTGAAAGTATAGTTGGAGATTGTAGTAGATTGCAATGATATCGTTTGGTATATCAAATACCCAGTAAGAGCCGTCTTCTATCTGTAGTGGTATGGCGTTGACCTTGATCACGTCAAATTGTTTTATCTCTGCCATTGGGAAGAAGGTATGGACTCTGATAACATCATCCTCATGTACCACTTTTGTTTTGATGATGGATGATATGATATAAATATTTGAGGGAAGCTTCTTATTTGCGTCGTTGATCATGTGGTGAATGTGAGATGGTGAGATCAGATCGTACACGTTGTCATTGCCCAAATTTACATTCAATAAATGAGTGTAGTAGTCACAGATTTCTGTTAACACGTTAGTAGCCAGTTGATACGCATTAAGGACATTGATGTTGAGCTTGTTGATGTCGATCGCTTGGAACCATCCTTGACTATTGTTTATTGCTTGAAGTCCTTGATTCAGTTTTCGTCGGAATCTCTCTAGGCGATCGTTGATTCGTGTTTCAGTTTTATTGAAGGTAGACAACGCAGACAACATGAACTTAGTTTGATGATTTGAAGCTGTGATGAGTTCCCTTTGATTTCTCTCCAGAGCTTCAATGTTGGGGTACACTTCGTCGTTTACACCAAAAATTGAAGTCAGTAATTTTCCTAGAAGACCTCTTCGTTGTCGGCTTTTGATCACTGCGTCAATGCCATCTATTATCCAGTGTGCTTCTTTCTCTTGTTCCTTGAGATGGTGTAGAAAGCTGATGCATTGGGTAGATGATGATAATTTCTTCGTTTCATTACAGAGTTTTTCGAATTGGTTGACTGCTGTAGATGTGGTGTTCATTTCTTCAAATATCTTCTGTCTGCTAAAGTCAATGTCCAGCTTGAAAATACCTCGCTGTATTTTTGCTTGGCCAATGTGTTCCACATACAAGCCTGGTGTTGGATATTTCACTGTGTAATTTGCTATAGTTAGTTTCGGCAATATTACTAGTAACGCCATGAAGAACCATATCACTGAGAAGCTTCTTCGTTTGAATTGTTTTGTAGGTCGTGCAGTCGGGACTTCCTTGTGTTGTTTCTCTACTGTGGCCAGATTAGACTTTATGTGCATTGACTTTTCATCTGGCTTCTCTGTTGAGGGAAGTAATGGAATGAGATTGTGAATTGCTCTTTTGGTAATGGTCCCTCCGGGTTTTTCTAATGATACCACTCTCACAGTACCATCGCCTGCTGGATGGGTTTCCAATACCCTTGCCAAGGGCCATTTGGTTGGAGTAATATTGTTTTCTTTTACCAGGACAATGTTACCTGGTCCAGATTTTGTTGGGGTGTTTTCCTCTTGTAGCGCTGCTGGAGGTTACTTAGATATTCCGATGACCATTTTTGCCAGAAGTATTTTTTCATTTTTTGCAGAAGCCTCCATCGGGATGATAGATTTGTGTTGATGTCTGTTGTTATGGGATCTGAAGACGATAGAAGAGGCCTCCCAATCAGGAAATGACCGGGTGTTAAGATGAGGGGGTCTTTGCCATCAGTACCCAATGTACACAAGGGTCTTGAATGGAGACATGCTTCTATCTGGTGTAGTAATGTTGTTACTTCTTCATAGGTTAAAGTGGCATCTCCAACCACTCGTTTAAAGTGGTATTTCATCGATTTCACTCCTGCCTCCCATATTCCTCCGAAGTGGGGAGCTGCCGGCGAGATGAAATACCACTGGGTGCCTTGGGTCGCTACATTATCTTGGACTGCTGGAGATTTTGTTAACTGTGATACTTCTTTTTCCAGAATCTTGCTTGCTCCAACGAACGTTGTACCATTGTCGCTAAACATGTACGAACATTGTCCTCTCCTTGCGGTGAATCTTCTAAACGCGGCAAGGAATGCGTCCGTGGTCATATCGGTGACGGCTTCTAGATGTATAGCTTTTGTCGCGAGGCACACGAAAACTGCTATGTACCCTTTGTATGACTTGTGCCCTCTGCCTTTTGTCGTTCTTAGTTGGATTGGGCCAGCATAGCCTGTATGTGAGAAGGGTGGTGATGCTGTTACCCTTTCTGCCGGAAGATATCCCATAAATTGTTGCCTAGTAACTGCTTTGAATCGAATACACGTAGTGCATTTTCGTAACCAACATTGTACATTTCGTTTTCCATATACAATCCAATAGTTCATTCTGGTATGGGCCAGGGTTGATTGAACTCCTCCGTGCAGAGTCTTGTGGTGAGAGTCTTGAATAACCAAATTTGTCAGATGATTGTCAGGTGGCAAAATGATTGAATGTATTGTGTTGTAAGGCAGAGCTGAATTCTTCAGCCTTCCCCCGACGCGCAGTAGTCCTTTTTCATCAATAAATGGATTCAGACTTGCTAGTTTATTATTGCCATTGAGATGATTGTGCTTTTTTAATTCCAGTTCTGTTTTAAACTCTTCGCTTTGAACTGCTTGAATCAATTGTACCAACATCAAGTTCATTTCACTGACAGTGTGAAACCCCATCTCTCGTCCGACTTTTCTTGCTGCAGCTAGGAATCTTTTGCAGTATGTCGTTACTCTCACCAGTCTTGTTAGGGATGAAAATTCTTCAATGTGTAATTTCGACGCGTGGTAACTGTGGCCTGGTGACACGCTTTTTGTTCTTCTTTTGTTTCAGGTAACTTTTCTTGCTTCGGCCATATAGCAGAATGTACGAGCCAGGATGTACCTTTCCACCACTTGGAGTGAGTGCCAATTTTTGCAGGATCAATACCCCGTGATATTATATCGGCTGGGTTATCCTTGGTATCCACGTGGTACCAGAATTTACTGGGAAGCATACTGTTTATTTCTGCAACTCGATTTGCGACGAATGTTTTCCACCATGACACTTCGCCTTTGATCCATGATAATGTTATCATTGAATCTGTCCATGCGTATACCGGCACGTGTTCCCACTCCAATGCTTTGACTGAACGTTTAATCAATTTTGCTAGCAGCACAGCAGCACACAGCTCTAATCTTGGTAATGTGGCCTTGGTTCTGGCAGGTGCTACCTTTTATTTTGCGATCAGAATGGTTGATTGGAATTTACTTTGACTATCCGTCGGTCTGACGTAGATCACAGCTCCATAAGCCGTTTCAGAGGCATCGCAAAAGCCGTGCAGTTCTATGTTTGATGTAGTCGTGGTATGAACCCATCTTGGCATGGAAATGTTTTTTAAGTTTTTTAGTTTGGATTGGAACTCATTCCATTTTTTTCTGAATGACATCGGGAGGTGGTTGATCCCATTCCAAATTGTGTAGCCATAACTCTTGAATTAACGTTTTGGCATTGATGACAACTGGCGCTAACCATCCTAATGGATCAAATAGTTTGGCTACTGCTGATAAGATCGTTCTCTTCGCTATTGGTCTATCGACTGATATATCTACCTTGAAACGAAAATGATCTGTATGCGGCGCCCAGTACACTCCAAGCGATTTCTTTAATCCATCCTCTGATGTTTCCAGTGCTGTTTGATCTTTCAATTCTTCAGGGAGGTTTTCTATTACTGTTTCGGAATTGCTGGACCATTTTCTCAATGAGAACCCACCAGCTTGAAGCATGTTTATTAGTTCATGCTGAAGACTGGTAGCTTCTTCTTCTGTGTCGGTTCCAGATAAGACGTCATCCACATAAAAGTCTTTAAGAGCAACTTTGGACGCCGTTGGAAAATTGTCTTCTTCGTCTTTGGCAAGTTTTTGCAACGTTTTTATTGCCAGGTATGGCGCGCATGCTGTACCGTATGTTACTGTTTTTAGTCGAAATTCTTCTATTGGCTTGGTTGGATCAAATCTCCATAGAATTCGTTGATAATCTTGATCTTGTGGGTTGGTGCGCATCTGCCGATACATCTTGTCTATATCAGCAGTGAATACTATGCGATGTTTCCTCCATCGTAGCAGGATGTCAGCCAGATCTTGTTGTAATCGTGGACCCGTATGCATTAGTTCATTCAAGCTCTTTCCATTTGAGGTTTTACATGATGCATCAAACACCACGCGTAGTTTTGTTGTTGAGCTTGATGGTCGGATGACTGCTTGGTGAGGGATGTAATATTTGCCATTGCCCTGGCCGGATGTTACTTTCTCCATGTGACCCAGGTTAATGTATTCCGCCATAAAGTTGCTGTACTGTTGTGCAAGTTCGCCATCTTTGGAGAGACGCTTCTCTAATTGTAGTAATCTTGCGGTGGCCCGATTTTTTGAGTTGCCTAGGTCAGTATCAGCTTTGAACGGAATGTTTACTATGTATCTGCCGTCACTGTCTCGTTTTACCGTGCGTTCGTATTCTTCTTCACATCCGATGTCTTCTTGACTTACCTAATGGTTTATTTGCCGTAACTTCTTCCATTTCCCAGAACTTAGTTAATTGTTTATCTTCATCTACTCTGCTGACCAGACTTGTCACTTGAATATCGGCTTGAGATGGTTGCTTCACGCTGCCTGAACAAAATCCAGCCCAGCTCGGTCTTCTGTCCAAGAATACCGTCTTCTGACTTTTCTAGATCGTCCAGTATGATCTTCCCGTACTCCTCGGCACCGATGATTGCGTCAATTGGTCCAGGAATATCAAAGGTAGGATCAGCAAGGAGCTTGTTTTCGAAGGATTTTGACACGCTGATGTGAAGGTCGTTGTTAGGAAGGGGTTGAGTAACTTTTAAGAGGATGAGAAACGTACTTGTCAGGCAGAATTTGCTTGGAAAGCGAGGTTGTACTTGCACATCAATTTTTGATTTTGATACTTTTGGGTCATCGCCACCTAGTCCGGATACCTCTGCATGTATACGTTGTTTTGGGAGTCCTAGCATTTGAGCTGCATGTTCTGTTATGAAACAGGCTTGGGATCCTGGATCGATCAGCACACGAAGATATTCCCCTTCACCAGATACCTTCTTGGTTTTAACTAGTGCTGTTGCTAGTAGTACTGTTCCTTCCTGGGTACCAACGTGAGTGGATAGTTTTGCTGTTGGCGACCATGTTTTCTTTATTGGGATGTGTTGTCCAGACTTTAAAGGTGTAAATTCATCCTGGACGTCACGATAGTGCAGTAGGCTATGGTGTGGGTTGTTGCAGATGGCACATTTGATGGTACTCCAGCATTTCCTGGTATTATCGTGATTCATGCAAGTTTGGCATAGATTGCTGCTTTTTACGAAATCCATTCTCTGATCCACTGATAGCGTCTTGAACTTCGGGCAACTGTGAATGAAGTGGTCTTCTTGGCAATATTTGCCGATTATTATTCTGTCTTGATATTTTTTATTTTGGTACGGCGCCACCTTCTTCTTAGACTCCCCCATTGCTTCAAGTGATTGGAACCGTTTCTTCAAGAATCGAACTAGATCCGCGTATTCCTGGATATCATTTGGGTTCTCGAGAGATTGATCGTATAATTTATTTGTCTCTGGATCCCATTTTCTCACCAGAATGCGGACGATTAGTGGACCCCAGGTGTTGGTCGGTACATTCAAGTTATTGATAGCTTGTAGGCATTCACACGTTGTGTCGTGCAATTGTTTAATTTTTTCCAACGATTCATCTTGGAAGGGTGGGATGTCCAGAATCCTGTCCAGGAGTTTCGACAGGATTAGTCGGTTGTTTTGGTACCGATTTTGCCGGATGTCCCATGCCGTCAAGTATTTGGCATCTGATATCGCCAGATGCTGGGCGATGCGACTTGCTTCTCCCTCCAGGTTGGTTTTTAGGTACTGCATTTTCTCTGCATTTGTGAATGACGTGTTAAGATGCACGATTTCATTGAATAGATCATGGAAGGTGGGCCAGTTGTCGTAGGAACCATTAAAACTTGGAATTTTAATTTGTGGTAGCCTAATGGTGTTGCTCGGTGTGGGGTTGTTAGGTACGTCCTTGTGGATTGCTTCGTCCAATTTTTCCATGACCTCATCGTACAGGTCGACACATTTCTTGTACACCTCGTCTGAAAAGTATTCGTCGTCGTGTTGGTCTTCATGTATTAGAATATCTTCGTTCAATTCGCCTATTGCATCGAATTGCTTATATAACCGTTGTTTGAGGTTTTCATATCTTGATTTGCTTTTATTTTGTAGTAATTCAGCCTTCGTTTGACCTATTACTTCCTTTATTTGTTTTATTTTTATATCTTGCTTCTTCATTCGGTACGCCTGTTGGCTGTCTTGTTGGCTCGACTTTTCTTCTTCTGTCGACGTTTCTTGCTTAGGGCATTCGTTCAAATATTTTTGCGTTTCTTGAACTTGCCTTTTAAGCTGTTCAAAGTAGTGTTGGACGAAGTATGGGTGTGTTGCATCTTTAATTTCCATGAGCTTCTCATGATTGGCTTTCACTTTCTCCCAATATTCGTCCAGTTTCTTCTGGTGGCTTTGAATGTACTGCTTTGTCTTCCTTAACTGAGAATCCTTCGCCATGTTTTGATAATTTTTTAATTTCTTGTCCCAGTTCATCCTGCATGCGGGCGTATTGATCCAGTTCTTCGGACGTGTTGATCTCCTTTTCTTGAACTCTTTGGACGCGAACGAACTGCTGCCGACGCGATCCGAATTACGTAATTACGACTGATGCGCACTCACGCCGTTGATTTGTGTCCTGCCGACTGTGCGTAGGGACTTTCCGCGCGCGTTTGATAAACTGTGTTTGTTAGGTATGGTTTAGTAAGTTAGGTAAATTGGGTAAAAAGGAGCACTACTGAGAGACCAGACTCAATCTCCCAAACGCCTAAGGTGTCTTACTGGCGTAGTGCAGGTAAATGTAGGTATGATGGAATAGGAACACTACTGGAGACCAGACTCAATATCCAAATGCCTAAGGTGTCTTACTGGCGTAGTGTGGGTAAGGGTAGGTATGATGGAATAGGAACACTACTGGAGACCAGACTCAATCTCCAAACGCCTAAGGTGTCTTACTGGCGTAGTGTGGGTAAGGGGGCTCGACGGACCATGAACAAACTCCGGGCAGGCCAGATGGTTTGTTTTAAGGAATGAGTACAAACACAGGTTTAATACTGATTTTATTAAGAAATTATTTGGGTTTATATACAAAAAGTGTCCTAAAAACTATTACAGCGGTGCTAAACATTAATGAATTTTATTGATGTAAGACTGAAATAAAAACAATGAATTATGTTGGGCAGCACTGGTTTCAAATTGCACATTGAACGCTGGTTCTGCAGAGTTGCAATTCTTCAATCGATACCAGGTGCTACCTGGATTATTGGCAATGCAATTAGGAATTTTGCTACGTTTTGTTTTGATGAATTGGAATTGGCGAAATATTACATACATAAGCAACTTCACAATTTTAATGGAAAGTTACCAACATTTGTATTTTATTTAGGAATTTGGGAATATTTTATTTGTTAGCACCAGATAAATAATATAAAAAGAAAGAAATTGTTTAATGTAATTAAACACTTTTAAAATTCTAAGCGTACCATCCCATTATATATATTTTACCATTATGTGGGTGGTGCCAAAGCTTCCCAATTACAATAGGGGAACAAACATTCACGAGTGGAACCCGCTGTCGAGAAGATATCAGACCACCAAGATGTTATGGAGCCAAAAACTACAAATATGGTGAAACTAAGGCAATACAATTATACAACACCTGCCCCAGACCTGGAGAGTTTCTCCAATGCCAAAACTGAAGATGAAAACTGAAGCTGAGACGCTACGTTCTGAGGCGTACATTATTCTGTCGAGAAATTTATGGCAGCCCCCTTTGAAGAAGATTAAATGAATTTTGTATTAACATGTACTTTTTGGCTTTTGACGTACCTAAACATATCTTGTTATTAAGGTCAATAAAATTATCTTTATCTTTATCATTAAGATCCAGAACCATTTGACCATCAGCACAATGGAGGCGAGAAAAGGCAACTTACTAATTCACCTGGCCAGGGTCGGCAGCTCCTACACAAACGCGACGAAGAACTATACAGAGAAGATCATGAACGCTATCAAGAGCATTCATAGGACAGCCTTATTAATGGAGTAAAGAAAGATTGCGATTGCGGGTCTCACAATAGACGCCATGAAACTGGCCAGAAAGGTAACCGAATTTGTTCTTTGAGGGTAGGCTACCACAGCAATCCTGTATAGCAAGGGCAAGCCAAGCTACGCTGAGCAATAGGCATCAAACGCCAAAGGCACGAAGCCCAACAGAAAATATCAAATCGACCTCAAACAAAGCCGACCCATTATCCATGGATAACAGGTGAACTAAATGACATTTGAGAAACCATGGTGCTGATGTGGAGTGTCTGTTTGTCCCACGCACATTTGCTGTTGGCAGAAAATTAAGAAAAGTACAAGCGTTTGTACCGACAGATACTCACCCTTCCGCACAAGCTTCACAGTAAGAAGAAAATCTTAAATTCAGAAAACATGACTAAGGCCATTTGGAAGATTACCAACGAATCAACAAGAAGAGCAAATGAGTCTAAAGCTAAACCCAATATTTCGGCACATGCCTTCAATAATTTGTTAAGGAATGTGGTTTCTACAATACGAGAAACTATCGTGACCACAACTGCTGGGGGGCATACCGACAGGAACTCGCCATCCTTCCCCCATTAAGTGGACGAAAAGGAGATAAACCAACTCATCGTCAGCATGAAGGACAGCAACTACAGAGACTCATACGGACTTACGACCATCTTTATCAAGCGGATAGCGCCAGTACTAGTACCACCACTTACAACTTTCATAAACCAGTCCTTCTCTACTGGCCATTTTCCGGAACCACTGAAGCTTGCCCTAATTCATTCCATCTAATAAAATGGAGACCCATCACTCTTTGAAAGCTACCGTCCCATGTCTGTGCTTCCAGTTTTATCCAAAAGTTTCGAGGCTGCAATAAACACGCGTATTGTAAGATTCATTGAAAAGCATGTGGTATGTGCTAACTGGTATGGGTTCCGACAGAGAAGATCGACTGTGTCGGCACTGGTCAAAATCAATAAGACTATCTTTATCGCCCTGGGTGAAGGTACTGGAAGTCACGCCATGCTCTGCGACCTCAGCAAGGCGTTTGACTCGGACGACCACGGAGTTCGGGGAGTTCCGCTTGCTCTCCTACGCTCCTACCTTTCTAACCGCTACCAAAAAACCACAACAGCGACAGGTGAATCCACCCTTCAGGAAATCTCATGTGGCGTCCCACAGGATAGCATACTTGGTCCCATCCTCTTCATATTTTATGTAAATGACTTACCTAAACACATCTTTAGGGGTGCAGACCCTCCTATTCGAACAAATTCAAAAATTGAATTTCATTCATATGACCCCAGAGGGAAAGGTGACCTCCACACTTCACACATACGCCTTCAAAAGGGCCAGTCTGGCGGCAGATATTGGGGATACCGTTTTTTCAACAGCCTATCCGTCCATATCAGGAAACTACCACAATCAGCTTTCAAAAACACTACTAAAGAGTTCCGGCTCACCAAGGCCTATTTCACCCACCTCAAATTCATGTTGAAGATTTTCGTTAATGTGTCTATTCCCCATGTTTGTTGACTTTTCTTGACATGTAATACATGTTTGATGAATAAACTTTACTTTATAACTCAATTTAACGTGTAATTTAGATCGGTACTTTTAGCGCGTTAGTTAACGCATCAAAAGGTGTGAGACGCTAACATTAGTGCAGCCACAGCTTAGTATAGCAATTTATATATTGCGTACCATGTTTTTCATAAACAATGAGAAATAAATCGAAGTGGTAGACTAACCAATAGTGATTAAATAGTGGGTATTTAACAATAATCTAAGCTATTTTTCTAAAGTAGTTAGTGAGGTACTGTCATGTCGCGTTTCAGCACATTAGGCGAATGTTGAAAGTTGTATTTGAACCATTGTCTGAAGGGACCGGACAAAATCTGTCTACCTGTTGGAAAAAATTCACATACCTTGGGCTTGCCTAATGCATAATTATATCTCCAATTTTCCAGTGCTACAAATTTGAGCAATTACATAATAGACATCGAAACGAAGCTGTAGGCTCGTAAACATTTTCCTAGTGCATTCTTTAATGTCTCGTACGTCCTCCGGTGGTTCACAATTCCGTTCCAGTTTTATTATCGTCGAACGGATAAATAAAAGTTTTGTTTTACTACTGGCTGGGTGGGCTAGATGCGAATTGGCGGCGACCGCCGTGCGACCTGCAAACATAAATAATTCAATCGAAAAGAACGAATTAAGTGCTGAACTTCGTAAAATGTTTATGCTCCGGCAGCACTGTTGTTAAAGTTGCTACTTGTGCGAACGTTCGCAGTCAATACTTTTCAAAGTTGAGGGTGTACTCATTTACGATTAAATAAGTCCTTTTTGAAATTCGCAATTCCGCTCTGCTTGGAAGGAGACCCTGCAAACGTGTTCGCATCGTAAAGGAAATTACTTAACTTGTCCAGAAAAACTTTTAAACTCAATAGACCAGTGGCTTTAGCCAACAGTATAGTATTTGCTATAAAATTATTCAACAACAATGTGAAGTAAAAATAACTTGAAAAAAACAGTTGATCGGTTTTTTGATCGCTTGTATGCCAAAAAGGCATGATTTTGCGTGAAATATCACTCGGGCTTATTACTCGGGCTTATTATACGATAGTAAACGATACAAAGGTGCTATTATTACGATCACTGCATCTAAGGGCAGGTTTTTCAATAACAGTTTAAACTATGACACACTATTGACCGGCATTCTTTCTCCGTCCAAGGAACTTGGGTGTTTTTCAATGACAGTTGAATGCTTGATCGGCGTTCGTCAATGAATTGTAGATGTCGACCGTTTATATTCCGTTCAGGAGCAATTATCAAGGAATCATGGGAAATTTTGTTGACATAACCTAACCTTACTGCTGTGTGCATGCTGTGTGCTGCTGTGTCTCGCTGTCAGTTTTTACAATGGACGTGATAGACTTTATCGACGATATTTCGGACGCTAACACAGACCATGCGGATTATAATATTCTCTTCATTAATGGCGGTAGAAGGCCCAGGCGAATACGAATGATACGGGAGAGAACAAATCATTGTGCTAGGTGGTGATCTAAAAATGAATTAAGATTCTTTAATAAATTTGCCCGTTCCGATCCTGTTAGGACCAAAGGAACGGAACGTGAAATTTTCGGGACATTGGGCGTCTTCACTCGGCTCGGAAGAGAATCACTTTCTATTGCAAT
The DNA here is from genome assembly GCA_964023965.1 of Melinopterus prodromus. Taxonomy (NCBI): domain Eukaryota; kingdom Metazoa; phylum Arthropoda; class Insecta; order Coleoptera; family Scarabaeidae; genus Melinopterus; species Melinopterus prodromus. The sequence continues at coordinate 53,815,635 of OZ030391.1, read as the reverse complement.
AACAATTACGACAACAAAGTACGGTATAATCAGTGAACTGTATATATTACGTATAACTGGAAAGGACCCGTAATGGTCAATACGTGATGCAGATGCATTTGGTATGCAACCCGCAGTGCAGTGGTTAAGCTATCTCTTTCTATCTCATACGGTACTATCACCGTATGCGGCTTGATATTAACTTTTTTATTTGTAATATCTTTTTTAATTTAATTGAAACAAATTAATCAACCCTTAACTCTTGCAGAGACTTAAATACATGAGATAACAATCGCAGATTTAATAAAAGTTATATTTTATTCATTTATTCCGCCTAATTAAAATTTAGAGACTAGGTACTATCGCCCGCATTAAAAACGGGGAGACTCTAATTTGCACAGTTTTAAGGTAAAGCATTTTTGTATTCTTCATGATAGAAGTTAGAAACAGTGTCTGTAAAAACAGACACCCAAACTCAGAACTCATTTATTTGGTGCGTAACTTGGTGTTATTAAACAGTTTACTAGAACCACAACTGAACTTTGGTCTGCAAATTTGTATCGAAAAACTCTTACAAGGTACCCTCGCTAACCGCGTCACCAACTGCTCGTTGCTGTGACGCAAAAGTCTTTGTCAGTACGCTTGTCATGTCACATTAATGTCATCTTGAATTTTGAGGTAATAAATAAAAATTTCGCAATTGAATGAATTTTAGCAGGCAAATTTAAACTCGAAATCAGCATTCGAGAAATTGTTATTGAATTAAATGTCGGCAAGAATACCGCGAAGAATAAAATTTGATTGATGGAACCGGAACAAATACTGCCAGAGTTCAGACATCATAGGTTAACAAATACTGTCAAAGTAAATGTTACACAACTAAAATTGTTAAGAATATAAGTGCCCAATTTCACTTTGCTGTCCCCGTTTTTTATGCCCGCGATGGTACCCTCAAATTATACAGGGTCCTGCAGCTCAGCTCCCGTCTTCTGTAGCTCAGTTACTAATTAAGCTAAGACTTTGACATTTTGCATGCTTACCTGTACTTCAAGGTACATCTCAAAAGATTATTTTTGATTATACAGGGTGTCGCAAAAATTTTCAAAGCCATGGTAATATATTTTTTTAAATTGCATGCTATATATTTTTTTACAAATATGGGAGCCTTTTATGGTTGCCTACATACCACCAAAATTTTATTGAAATCGGTTGAGTGACTGCAGCGCAAAAAAATAAAACCAAAAAAAAAGAATATTTTGCATCGTTGGCCTTAAAAATCAATGAAAGCCACAAAATGCACCTTGGTAATATAATTTGCGATGTGCTTATTAAGTTAGGTCTAGTAGTCTCGTTGACCAAGTGTCATTGGCCCAAATTATACACGGTGGCCAAAATTTAGTGTCAAACTTGTCAAACTTCAAAGCGTGTTATTGTTCTTATTTTAAATTGGAACCCATAATTTTTTTATGTGAAATGATGCAGAATTAAAAAATAAACATTGTTTGTAAATACAACCTCATCACAATTCCCATTATTTTAAAAGTTATTCGCCAAAAACTCATTTTTCAGCGTTTCCAAAGGCAATTTTAGATAATAAATATCGTACGTGGCGTTGAAAAACAATTTATTTCATAAAAAATAATAGACGTATTTTAGATTTGAGGGTACTTAATTAAGTAGTTATTCAATTGCTAAATTTACTGCATAATTTACCTATAGCGGTAAGGACGGAAATGTGGCTATAGGTAAATGTTGTAGTAAATTTAGCAATTGAATAACTACTTAATTAAGTACAGTCAAATTTAAAATACCTCTCTGCGTTATATTTTATGTAATAAATTGTTTTTCAACGCCGCGTACGGTATTTATTACCATCAAACTAAAGAAGCGAATGATAATTAACCCAGGTGAGGATAATTTTTGGAAAAAACACCTCCGCCTGGATTTGAACCAGGAACCCTCCAATTGCCGGTTGAAAGCTCTCCCAGTTGAGCTACAGAGGCGATGGAAATTTATAGGTTTTATTTGTCACTTCAGGACCTGCAATCCGAGTTTTCGAATTAAACAAACCCGTCGTGACACCTATTGGGGCTAGATGGAAGTTTGGTAACTAGGAATCGCTAATGTTTATTGCTAAACAGCTCATATAGATGAATAAATTCAAGGGAAAATGGTTATTACGTAAACTCGTCAGTAATATAGAATCAAACTAAAGAAGCGAATGATAATTAACCCAGGTGAGGATAATTTTTGGAAAAAACACCTCCGCCTGGATTTGAACCAGGAACCCTCCAATTGCCGGTTGAAAGCTCTCCCAGTTGAGCTACAGAGGCGATGGAAATTTATAGGTTTTATTTGTCACTTCAGGACCTGCAATCCGAGTTTTCGAATTAAACAAACCCGTCGTGACACCTATTGGGGCTAGATGGAAGTTTGGTAACTAGGAATCGCTAATGTTTATTGCTAAACAGCTCATATAGATGAATAAATTCAAGGGAAAATGGTTATTACGTAAACTCGTCAGTAATATAGAATCAAACTAAAGAAGCGAATGATAATTAACCCAGGTGAGGATAATTTTTGGAAAAAACACCTCCGCCTGGATTTGAACCAGGAACCCTCCAATTGCCGGTTGAAAGCTCTCCCAGTTGAGCTACAGAGGCGATGGAAATTTATAGGTTTTATTTGTCACTTCAGGACCTGCAATCCGAGTTTTCGAATTAAACAAACCCGTCGTGACACCTATTGGGGCTAGATGGAAGTTTGGTAACTAGGAATCGCTAAAGTTTATTGCTAAACAGCTCATATAGATGAATAAATTCAAGGGAAAATGGTTATTACGTAAACTCGTCAGTAATATAGAATCAAACTAAAGAAGCGAATGATAATTAACCCAGGTGAGGATAATTTTTGGAAAAAACACCTCCGCCTGGATTTGAACCAGGAACCCTCCAATTGCCGGTTGAAAGCTCTCCCAGTTGAGCTACAGAGGCGATGGAAATTTATAGGTTTTATTTGTCACTTCAGGACCTGCAATCCGAGTTTTCGAATTAAACAAACCCGTCGTGACACCTATTGGGGCTAGATGGAAGTTTGGTAACTAGGAATCGCTAATGTTTATTGCTAAACAGCTCATATAGATGAATAAATTCAAGGGAAAATGGTTATTACGTAAACTCGTCAGTAATATAGAATCAAACTAAAGAAGCGAATGATAATTAACCCAGGTGAGGATAATTTTTGGAAAAAACACCTCCGCCTGGATTTGAACCAGGAACCCTCCAATTGCCGGTTGAAAGCTCTCCCAGTTGAGCTACAGAGGCGATGGAAATTTATAGGTTTTATTTGTCACTTCAGGACCTGCAATCCGAGTTTTCGAATTAAACAAACCCGTCGTGACACCTATTGGGGCTAGATGGAAGTTTGGTAACTAGGAATCGCTAATGTTTATTGCTAAACAGCTCATATAGATGAATAAATTCAAGGGAAAATGGTTATTACGTAAACTCGTCAGTAATATAGAATCAAACTAAAGAAGCGAATGATAATTAACCCAGGTGAGGATAATTTTTGGAAAAAACACCTCCGCCTGGATTTGAACCAGGAACCCTCCAATTGCCGGTTGAAAGCTCTCCCAGTTGAGCTACAGAGGCGATGGAAATTTATAGGTTTTATTTGTCACTTCAGGACCTGCTATCCGAGTTTTCGAATTAAACAAACCCGTCGTGACACCTATTGGGGCTAGATGGAAGTTTGGTAACTAGGAATCGCTAATGTTTATTGCTAAACAGCTCATATAGATGAATAAATTCAAGGGAAAATGGTTATTACGTAAACTCGTCAGTAATATAGAATCAAACTAAAGAAGCGAATGATAATTAACCCAGGTGAGGATAATTTTTGGAAAAAACACCTCCGCCTGGATTTGAACCAGGAACCCTCCAATTGCCGGTTGAAAGCTCTCCCAGTTGAGCTACAGAGGCGATGGAAATTTATAGGTTTTATTTGTCACTTCAGGACCTGCAATCCGAGTTTTCGAATTAAACAAACCCGTCGTGACACCTATTGGGGCTAGATGGAAGTTTGGTAACTAGGAATCGCTAATGTTTATTGCTAAACAGCTCATATAGATGAATAAATTCAAGGGAAAATGGTTATTACGTAAACTCGTCAGTAATATAGAATCAAACTAAAGAAGCGAATGATAATTAACCCAGGTGAGGATAATTTTTGGAAAAAACACCTCCGCCTGGATTTGAACCAGGAACCCTCCAATTGCCGGTTGAAAGCTCTCCCAGTTGAGCTACAGAGGCGATGGAAATTTATAGGTTTTATTTGTCACTTCAGGACCTGCAATCCGAGTTTTCGAATTAAACAAACCCGTCGTGACACCTATTGGGGCTAGATGGAAGTTTGGTAACTAGGAATCGCTAATGTTTATTGCTAAACAGCTCATATAGATGAATAAATTCAAGGGAAAATGGTTATTACGTAAACTCGTCAGTAATATAGAATCAAACTAAAGAAGCGAATGATAATTAACCCAGGTGAGGATAATTTTTGGAAAAAAACACCTCCGCCTGGATTGGAACCAGGAACCCTCCAATTGCCGGTTGAAAGCTCTCCCAGTTGAGCTACAGAGGCGATGGAAATTTATAGGTTTTATTTGTCACTTCAGGACCTGCAATCCGAGTTTTCGAATTAAACAAACCCGTCGTGACACCTATTGGGGCTAGATGGAAGTTTGGTAACTAGGAATCGCTAATGTTTATTGCTAAACAGCTCATATAGATGAATAAATTCAAGGGAAAATGGTTATTACGTAAACTCGTCAGTAATATAGAATCAAACTAAAGAAGCGAATGATAATTAACCCAGGTGAGGATAATTTTTGGAAAAAACACCTCCGCCTGGATTTGAACCAGGAACCCTCCAATTGCCGGTTGAAAGCTCTCCCAGTTGAGCTACAGAGGCGATGGAACTTTATAGGTTTTATTTGTCACTTCAGGACCTGCAATCCGAGTTTTCGAATTAAACAAACCCGTCGTGACACCTATTGGGGCTAGATGGAAGTTTGGTAACTAGGAATCGCTAATGTTTATTGCTAAACACCTCATATAGATGAATAAATTCAAGGGAAAATGGTTATTACGTAAACTCGTCAGTAATATAGAATCAAACTAAAGAAGCGAATGATAATTAACCCAGGTGAGGATAATTTTTGGAAAAAACACCTCCGCCTGGATTTGAACCAGGAACCCTCCAATTGCCGGTTGAAAGCTCTCCCAGGTATTTATTACCTAAAATTGCCGTTGGAAACGTTGAAAAATGAGTTTTTGGCGAATAACTTTTAAAATATTCTGAATTGTGATGGGGTTGTATTCAGAAACTATATTTATTCTTTAATTCAGCTTCGTTTCACCTAAAAAAAAATCTGATGTGGCCAAGCACATGACTTTATCATACAATATATAAAATTAATAGTTTAGCTGCATGAGAATCTATTCTATAGAGATTAATCGTACGTATTGTACAACCATCAGCATTTGACACTACCTACACTACGTCATTAGAATAATAGTTATTTATGTCACAAATGCCGAAAGTACGGAATAGCGCGACGAGCGGTGATACGGCGCGTCACCGAAGGCGGAGTGTCGCCGTCGCATATGAGCAAGTCGCGCTATCTAGTTTTTGGCAGAAGCGACATCAACGTTTATTGTGTTGCTTTTTAAGAAATACGTATTTAAAAAAAATAAATGATTTCTGTATAGTAAATGCTAGGTTGGTACCACTTTGACGAAAGGTGCGTTCCGATTGGTAGGTAATGGTAGCTAATGGCGGTGGTAGAATGCGAAATTATAGTATTCCTTACATATCGTGATAATGACACATATTAGTTTGCATGTACATAAACATGAGTCACTAGCAATTTTCTATTGGAAATACTATAACGGCGTCTGCTACCACTGCCATTATCACTAATGAAAACGCACCTTAAAAAGGTAATTCAAATTCTGACAGATTTATATTTGTTCATGACACATCCCTACCAACATACTAAAATAAAACTACACTCATCGCTATACTTTATTTATAATTTTCTCAATGTATCATTTTTAGAATATAAAGACGGGTTGATATTTCTTATCAACAAACAATCAAATTGGTGATCTTATTTTATTTGAAATTTGTATTTTATAATTTTGCGCACTACAGCGGCACGTTCCATAGTGGTTCTCCAACCTCCGATGAGATCAGCTGTTTTCGAATGTGACAACACAAAAAAATATTTGTCAAAATCCTGGCTACTATGTAATTTCATATCAATGCAGATGCGACCGATCTCGATCAAATAGAATTTGCTCTTGAAGGTAAACTATTAATTTTACCAAAAAATGTTATAGGCATAGTTTATTCAAAATTTCCTCTACTTTAATTTATTAATTAACTATTTTGTCGAAATTACAGAAATGGCGGCTCATTTCCAAAATCCTTGAAAAGGCTTAGAATAAACTAAAAAGCTAAACTATTAATTTTACCAAAAAATGTCATAGGCATAAATTATTCAAAATTTCCTCTGCTTTAATTTATTATTTAACTATTTTGACGAAATTACAGAAATGGCGGCTGATTTCTAAAATCCTTGAAAAAGGCTTGGAGGAAACACCCAGTTCCTTTAGACCCTTTTGAACCAAAAGCTTTTCAGCTCTAAGTTAGGTCATAAAACTTCTAAATATGAACTTTCGTCCCGATACCTTTAGTAGTTTCTCCGGAATCGTCGCCACAAAAATCGTTTACACACATACACACACACACACACACACACACACACACACAGACATTTTTTTGTACCTTGGTCAAAAATGTTCAGGGGACCCAAAAAGACCTATTTTCGCTAAAATCCCAATTTTTTTTTTCGGCACGATTACAGGGGTACATACTGCGTATGATAAAGTAATTATGGGTTCCAATGTAAAATAAGAACAATAGCGCGCTTTGAAGTTTGACAAGTTTGACACTCGATTTTGGTCACCTGTATACCTCTGTGAACTTAGCCCCCCCATATTGATTTTTTACAGTTCTTTTTTGCTTAAATCGTTTGATAGTCGTTTGATAGGGTTTGATAGGCTATTCCAGAGGTTTTATAGTTTTTCGTTTTTCCGGAAAACAGAAATAAAAATTTGGAGTGTAGTTAGCCCCCCCCCCATGTTCGAATTCTCGGTTTTTTAAAGTTGCAATCGATTGCTTATGGTTTGGTTAGGTTTGATTGACCACTCCCGACGATTGATAGTTTTTCGTTTACCTGAAATCCGCAAAATTAGAATTTGTAGGTTATGTTAGTGTCCGAATTTATTCGTTTCCAAAGGCTATTTTAAGCGGGAGTTGTTTGATTGTTGTTTCATTTTGTTCGCTTGTTAGTTCTGAACGTATAATTGTTCTTAGTAACGGCATAATTGATAATATTGTAAAAATTAATGATATAAATAATATATTAATAATGTTCAATCTTCGGGTTTTTGAACTTGCAATTGATTGCTTATGGTTTGGTTGAGTTTGATTGTCCACCCGACGTTTAATAGTTTTTTGTTTTCCTGAAATCCGCGAAACTAGAGTTTAGTTTATTAGGTTAGTAATCCTGAAATCCGCGAAATTAGAGTTTAGTTTATTAGGTTAGTAATTAGTTATCTTATTGTCCGAATTGATTCAATTCCATGGGCTATTTTAAGCGGGAGTTGTTTGATTTCGGTTAGAAAATGTATCATAATCCATAGTTCTAATTAAAAGTTTGCATTAAATGAAAAACAATTGCATGAGTTTTATTTATTGTCCCCAATATCTAATTTGAATCAGCGCCATCTACAAAGGAACGGTCAAAGTTAACTCTTCTACTACTTTATCGGCATAGGTAGGGGAATCCAAGGAGCATAATATACGTTCTTCTACTCGCAATAAGTTTAATTACAAACTATACAGGTGTACAGCGTGTACCTACCATTAAAATATGCTTTTTTTATTCGTTTTTAAATAGGGGTGAAATTGGTAATCAGTGAGCCGCATTGACTATCTCGACGATCACTGTGGTACATTAAGAAACTATTAAATACTGCGGGTGTCTTTTTCTGTACACTGGAGATTGTTTATATATATATATATATATATATATGTATATACTCTTCAATTTGTGCTTCATCAGTTGCAAGACTCTGGGATTGTTTATACGCTTTGGGACGTTCGACTTTAGAGACACGTATGCAGGAACATTATGGTAGGTATTATAAAACTATATAATTTTTATATTTATATATTTTTAGGTTCCGAAACTTCGAGAGGCGGTTGCTAGATACCTAACCTTAACGAAACGTAGCAGCGTAGGCACGCCGAACGTACGAGCATAGTCACGTAGCGCGTGTAAGAGCATAGTCGTACTTTCGGTTTTTTCGCTACCGGCGATCTACCTAGGCGACCAGCAGGCCTATTAGGTCTACACGTTTTGTACCCAATTAAAATACCTAATCTTTTTTACTATGAAACTTTAGATGCCTCGAAAAGCTAAGATACCAACCGAAGAAGTACTTGACATTTTATTCAAATATGGAGACCACTTTAAAGAAAGTGTGCCCAGCTATTCATCTACCATTTGGAAAACGTTGAGTATGGAAACAGAAGGGAAATGGTCTTCAGCTGTATTTTACAACAATGTTAAGCATGATCGCAGAAATATCCTTACTAATTTTACCTTATCTCTGATATGCTCCTTGGATTCCCCTACCTATGCCGATAAAGTAGTAGAAGAGTTAACTTTGACCGTTCCTTTGTAGATGGCGCTGATTCAAATTAGATATTGGGGACAATAAATAAAACTCTGCCAACTTTTAATTAGAACTATGGATTATGACAAATTTTCTAACCGAAATCAAACAACTCCCGCTTAAAATAGCCCCTGGAATTGAATCAATTCGGACAATAAGATAACTAATTACTAACCTAATAAACTAAACTCTAATTTCACGGATTTCAGGAAAACAAAAAACTATTAAACGTCGGGAATGGACAATCAAACTCAACCAAACCATAAGCAATCAATTGCAACTTCAAAAACCCGAAAATTCGAACATTATTAATATATTATTTATAAGGGTCATTATGTTTTATAATATTATCAATCATGCCGTTACTAAGAACAATTATACGTTCAGAACTAACAAGCGAACAAAATGAAAGAACAATCAAACACCTCCCGATTAAAATAGCCTTTAGAAAGGAATAAATTCGGACAATAACATAACCTACAAATTCCAATTTTGCGGATTTCAGGTAAACGAAAAACTATCAAACGTCGGGAATGGACTATCAAACCTAACCAAACCATAACCAATCGATTGCAACTTAAAAAAACCGAGAATTCGAACATGGGGGGGCTAACTTCACACCAAATTTTATTTTCTGTTTTCCCGAAAAACGAAAAACTATCAAACCTCTGGAATAGCCTATCAAACCCTATCAAACGATTTAAGCAAAAAAAAAAACTGTAAAAAATCAATATGGGGGGCTAAGTTCACAGAGGTACCCTGTATAGTTTGGATCAATGTCACTTCGTTAACAAGACTATTACATCTAACTTAATAAGCACGTTGCAAAATTTTATTAATGAGGTGCATTTTGTGGTTTTTATTGATTTTTAAAGCCAACGATGCAAAATCAATTTTTTTGGTTTTTATTTTTTCCGCTGCGGTCACTCAACCGATTTCAATAAAATTTCGTGATATGTAGGCAACCATAAAAGGTATTATTGAGTTAAGGAAACGCATTCTGACAAAAGTCCACATGATGCTGATTATATTTATTTGATGATTATTAATACTTTTACATTTTAAAATTTTATTCATTCGAAATATGTATACATTGAGCGCGTAAAGTAAGAAAACATGACACAATGTCTGAAATAGTTTGTTATTAGAAAAATTTCGTCGATTTTAATTATCTAATTATACATATTTACATCAAATTTAATTTCCGACTTTCAATTGTTTTCGACTTTTGACGCCATCGACACTTACTACATGGCAACCCCTATATTTTTTGTACTGGTATTAATAGGTCTGTTAATTGTAAAGATAATTGTAAAGTAAAACATTTAAAAAAGTAGAGAAAAAGACAGTTGAAACTTTGTGTTATATTGATAACTTTTTGTTTGTTTGTGGTAAGCGAATAGGCGTTTTCTGCATATCTTGTCAGGCTATTGCGTTTTTACGTTTTTTTATGAAGCCGTTCGAACCCCACTTAAAGAAACGCTGTAAATGCATCAATAACATTTGGGAACAAATTTCTGCAATTTCACGTAAAAATACAGAGATTTAGCACTACTATGAGACCTTTTTGAGGTTTCTAGGACAATGGGTTCAGCTAGAATAAAATAAAAAAACGAAACACTACTGCCTTCCGCTATCTACCTACGGTAGTCAGGCAGTGACACATTACCCACGGTATCGCTCTTTTGCTTGCGCCTGCAACACTTCTCGCCAGCCAATATACAGCGCGGATCCGTTCCAGTACGTAGTATATACAGTTCACTGGCTAGAATAAAGTACGCCAAGTTATGTGACATTTTGTTTTTGTCGTTTTTGATGGTTACAAGGAAATCAAACCGCTGTGATATTGGCGTTTTACATGCATGAATGTCAGAATATACATTACTGACGAGTTTACGTAATCTACCACAGGTCTCGATAACAATGTTTAGAGCTCCCGAGCGGAAATTGCGCGGTGTTCCTGGTTCAAATTTAGGCCGATGTTATTCTTCTGCAAATTATCATCACATGGACTAATTATACATACTTTGCATGCCAATTAATTTTTCCAACGTACTGACGAACGTGTAAGAATTGCTTGTTCTGTATTTAATTCAATCTTCAAATTCCGGAATAATTGCTGATTAACAAGTTTGCCCATCAATTTTACTGGCCTCTGTAGCTCAGGCATGTGTGCGTATCCAGCTTAAAACTGAAGGGGGGGGGGGGGCAGTTTTCTAAAATTATCTTGCTATATGGGGGAAAAGTGTACATTAGGGTGGTTCATAAAACATTGCAAACATTTTTGTGAAGAGAGAAAGTAACGATCTCCCCAAATCGTTTCCAAATCCAAAAAGAGTGGACACGTATTTTTTTAGTTTTGCTTTTTAATAGTGCTAGTCAAGGGCTTAAATTTTCATGGAAAAATTCATGGGAAGAAGACATTTTTTGGTATTTTTAAAATAATTGTTCGGGGTTTGGGAAAACTTAAGATTACTTAACGATTTGTAGTGGACTTTCCAAGGAAGAATTTGACATATTATACATGTGGATTTTACGCCCCTTACCCACCCTGACAGTGCCCTGAAAACTACCATCAAATGAAAAAAATTACTTTCTTCAGAATTTTTAACCTTGTACTCATTTGAGTCTCTTTTTTCTCATAGAAATCATTACTATAGATCTAGTGGAATGTTTATAAACATTTGTCAGTTAATTTCCATTTGTAAAAAACTTTCTTCCTATTGTTTAAACAATCAATTGTTATTCATTTTCAACTTTTTTCCTAATTGGTAGAAAATTCAGCATTTTTGTGAAATTAACTTATAATTTTCATGTTTGAGATATCTTGCCTATATTATCTAATACACCCACATTTTAAAACAAATTCTATTTGCTACATATTTCTAATAAATTCTATTTGTTCAAGCAATTTTTTTGCAATTCACCCAAAATTCATTTATTTTTTAGATCGGTCTGGCGAACTGTTATTCTCAAGTGAAATCATTTATATATTGGGATGATATCCATTGTTTAAATAATAATAAATCATATATTCGAAAAAATTTAATTGATCTAAAATTTTTTTTTTTGGAAAATTGGAGAGTTACATTCTTTTTAAAAATATTTTATTTCTCCATTTCTTATTCTGATTTCCTGCCACTGTGTGTCGCATAATGATGATTTTTTGCTGTCTGGGAACTGTTTCCTGCACTCTAATTTGATGAACTATTGAAAACAAATAAAATTTTATTATTTAAGCAATGGAAATCATCCCAAAATATAAATTATATCACTTGAGAATAACAGTTGGCCAGACCGATCTACAAAAAGGAATTTTAGTTGAATTGCAAAAAAACGTTTAAACAAACGTTGGTTTATTAGACAATATAGGCAGGATATCTAGACCATGAAATTTATAAGTTAATTTTACAAACAACTGACTTTTACCATAATCAGAAAGAATGTTAAAAATGAATTATAATTGATTGTTTAAACAATATGAAGAAATTGTATAATGAGTAATGTCACTATAAGATAATAAACTGCCTTTCGAACTCAGAAAACTAAATATTCCACTAGACTTATAGCAATGACTTCTATGAGAAAAAAGAGAATGAAATGATTAGAACGGTTACTTTTCTGAAGAATGTACATTTCTTTATTTGAGGGTAGTTTTCAGGGCACTATGGGGGTCAGTTTTGGGAGTCAAATCCATATGTATAATAGGTCAAATTCTTCTTTTTAAAGTCCTCTATAAGTCCTATAACTTTAATGTTAAGTTCTCCCACACCCCGAAAAATCAAAAAATAACGAAAAGGTTTTTCCCATGCTTTTTCCAATGTTAATTTTAAGCCTCGATAAACCGCATTAAAAATAAAAAAACACGTGTCCACTTTTTTTGGATTTGGAATCAATTTGGGGGATTGTTGCTTTCTAAATAAAAATACCCACCATAGAGTATATAAACGAAAGAGTGCCATGTAAAAACATAATAACAAAACGTAAGGGGGAGCAGCTGCCCGCCCTTGCCCCACTTGATACGCCCATGAGCTGAGGTATTTTCGATTCACATCCAGGAGGAAGTTTTTTCTACAAATTATCCTTTCCTGCATTAATTATATTTTTCATTCTAATTAAATACAACCTGATTATTGTTTTTAATTTACTGATGCGTTACACGTAGTAGCCATTTGCATTTTAAATATTACAATATCAGATTTACCAGTTAGAAGTTATAAAATGCTAAAGTTAAAACAAACCAAAGATTCTAAATAAACTAACGGCAACAATATGATAGGCTCGTTGAAAACATCGTATTACAAATTAATAAAGAGTGTCGTATTATTGTCGGCTACCATTCACCGTACAAATTGCAATATGCGATTGCCTAATCTTTAATGTGGCTAGACAATGAGTTTATACAATCATGCACTTAATTACCACCTACACGATATTGCGAAAGTAGGTACATATATTAAATTCCAATTATATGTTTTTAATCGATTAAGTTCTGACTCGTAAGCTTAACGTACATGTATTGCTACTGATATGAAGTGCGTACTAGTTTTGGCTTTACTCTTCATCGGCGTATCCACAAAGGTGAACTTAGTAAATTAATATTAGATTAAGGAAATGAAATAATGGCTATTCGTCAGAAGAAACAACAACAATATATGACAAATTATATTTTTAGAATGACCGTATGACTCCTGCAAAATACTGCTGTATAGAAACCTTTATTACTGATTGTGGCGCTATAAGTTTAATGGAACCAAGGAGACGCCCGTTGAAATGGATAAAATGCATGGACGACTTTACTCGTAGTATCTCATAATATATCCACTTTGTGTAAAATTAACCAAAACCAGTAACAAAAATAGATTAAATGTAGCTGAGTTGATCCCGCTTTTAAATAATTTCCTAAAATCCTTTTTAAACTGGGTTTACAAAATACAAAATATGCATACAGGGTGAGTTATTAGTATCCCGGCGGTCGATAGCTATTAAATCGTTAGAGAAAGAAAAAAATGTGTAACACAAAATTTGTTTGACTCACCAGTTTCTATAACGTAAAATTATCTTTATTTATACAGGGTGTTGCATTTAGGCGTGACGGAAAGTATGTAGTTTTTTAAACGGAATACCCGGTATATTTTGTTATTATATCAATACTATTAAATTTGTTTACCCAACAGTATAGGTTGATAACTGTCAGCGTTAATTGTTCCTGAGATATTCAATTATTTCCCCAAAATATGCCCGTTGCAGGATCTTCTTTAAAACTATGTAAAAACGAAATTTTTGCAGATTATGCCGTTAAACTATGTCAGACAATAGTCAAAGCCAGTAAATAATAGATAATCAAAATATTGTGATTCTGTGCTTCGGGGCTAGATAACGAGCACCATTCACAAGCGTCTCAAGATTTTATTTACGGCACTACCATTTTGTTCAGTAACTTCAAGCATAGTACACTTGCAAGCCCCTACGTGCCCTTTGATATGAACAAGTTTTCTTCTGTTCTACACGCATGTCTATGAGAGGGGCTATGGACCGATTAGAAGTACCCGTAAATTTTTTTAGAGTAGCTCCAATCAACAGTATACTACATACTTAATAAAGGGTCATTATAAATGTTTGTAGTCGAGATAGGCCAGGCCCATGTTAGTACATTTCTGCCGCTTACCACAAACAAATATTAAACTTACATTAGGTTATGCAACCAATTTATCGTTGCGCATAGAACGATAGTATCATAGTAGTATTCAGTTCATATGAAGCTACAAACACAAATTTTTACATTGGTTGTCAGCGCCTACTTTGGCTACCATCATTTATAATGATGTATTTTAGATGTATAGGCCTAAACAGCAAATACCTAGTTTCTTGGAATATAAACGTTGTCGAAAAAGATTTAACTCATTTAAACGTTACCATACGCTCTATTTGGCTGTTACTACTTATAGTGTTCACAAAATTGTGTTCTGTGTGCTCGAGTTTTAACAAAAGAAAACGCTATTAGCATTTATCCTTCGCCATTTCTCCTACCACACCCTCAAGCGTTGTAGTTAGATGGTTAAATTTATTTATAATTTATTTTTCTTTTTTTATATTTTATTTATTTTTCTATATATGTCTAGTTTATCAGTTATTTAATTTTATTTACTTATTGACATTATTATAATTTATTCCTTATTATTTTTAGTTAATTTTATTAATTAAACGATTATTGTTAAGTTTAAAACAATTTTGCAAATGGCAAAACAACAATTTTATAACAATTTAACGCAGACTTTTTTTGTTGATAGCTGCTTCTTTTTTTTTAATTTGCCCTGCACCATTTTGTTCATAAACTTTGAATGTATCAAGTAATGTAAAAACCAATGTGATAAAATTTATTTATTTTTATTATAACCAGAACTATTTAATCATAATATAATATACATAATATAACATAATATAAAAATAATAATATTTCTTTATAATCGTGATTAAAAAATATTTTTCCAATATTTTCAACAACTGCAAAATTCACAAAAACGTAACAACCCAAAATTCATAGGAAAAGAACCAAGCCATTTGCCCTTTCTGTTGACAACATTCCCATACTAAAAATAATTGCTACTGCTTTATTTATTTATACAATAGTACTTTTCACAAAGCCAGTGTGGTCACGTGACTTTCAGACATTGCACATGGATACGTATCTACTTGACTACAAAAGAAAATCCCTAAATATTGAGATCAATTAACAAAAGATCATGATCAATCGATTTATGTTCGTTTTGTGATTGACAATCGTTCACTGTTCATATATTTCTGAGGTAGCACATCTCCAATGCTTACAGTTTCTATAGGAAGTTACAGCGGCCGTCGGACCACACGTAAATTTAGGAGTATCTATAGGGTATCTATAGTCTATTGGAGATCACAGAATTCTATATTACTTAACAGCTTACAGGTTTTGCCAGTGGCGTTATAGAAGTGCTCAAAATCGCTCAGAATACCCAATAAGCATATTTAAGAGTATCTATAAGGGTATCTATACCCTATGAGGGCTCACAGAATCGCACTATTCCTTATAGATCTATAACAACTTATAGGTTTGACCTGATAGACGTTATGGATATGCACAGAATCAACCCATGTCTTTTGGCAAATTTATTAGTTATTAAATTGTTCATAGAACCCGAATCCAGCAAACAACGTGCTGTATAATTCTTTCCGTTAATATCAGTTACTGAAACTAGCGCTGTTGAAAGCAAAGTAATTAAGTGATTATCACTGCCATTGCAAGACAGACTAGGTGAAATTTCTTTATTTGATATTGACGGCAAATTTGAATCATTTGTCTTAAATGTGCAATAAGGAATGGTGCGGTTTGTGGCAAGTTCTACACGTAAATTCAGAAGTACACACTCTTTGATGACGAGTGCCTCATACAGTTGTAGCACAATTGCAAATCTTTTGTTTTGTAATCTATCATTTCTGTTCAAAGATAGAAATTGTGGACATCTATCGACCGTTTTTGCATAAATAGCAGCTTATTTTCGCCTTACCTTTACATGAATATGTAACTAAACCAAAATTTTTATTTTATTTAGATGAAAGTCTACTAGAATGGGATTTATTAGCATTACTAAATGAATCCAGTGCATCCGTAAAATATTGCACCCTTTCCTCCAAAAAACCTAATTAAGTCGTCTGTGGACAATATCTCCGATTGCTTATAATTTTTTAAATTTCCTTTTGTTTCTGTGTCAACTTTGCTTGAGATAATATGCGTTAAAAAAGCTGCTACCAGTTGATCGTGCCCAATATTCATGTTCTTGAGACAAAATAAACTTTTATTTAAGTTATTTCATAATTCCTGCAAATTAGATGCCGATGGTTAGGAAAACGTTTTCAAATGAAATACATTGCTGACATGAGATAGAATTAGTTTTGGTTTATTATACCTTGATAAAAAGATATCCAGTGCGATCTTATAATTATCGTTAGTTGGTTGTAAACCCGCTATGTCGTTAACTGCTTCACCCTTCAAACAAGAACGTAAATACAATAATTTTTGTGATGGTTGCAAATTCGTTTGTCCAATAATTAATTAAAAATTTTCAATGAAAGCCAAATATTCTTGAAAAGAACCACCACATTGTGGGAGTGAAAGTTTTGGTAGAGGTGGCTGGAAATTGTCTTTTCCGTCGATCGTTTATTTATGAGTCAGTTTAGTGAATAGGAAATCGTTTATTAAAGTACTCCATTAATGCACGATTTCTATTAATGCATGATTTGTTATAGCCAATGACACGACATACTGACGTCGTTTGATTGGCCAATCGAACATATGTGGTAATGAAATCTTCCAATCAAAACATACCGCTCTCTAGAACTGTCAGTGTCAAGTTACATAAATTGTCATATAACCTAAACTGACATCGGCGAAGAAAAATCTATGTAGACGACGCTATAAGAATACGATCGACGGAAAAATTTTGTAACCAACTCGAATATTAAACGGCGATTAATGATCTCGACAATTAACGCGCTCGCTTCGCTCGCGCGTTAAACAGTCTCAATCATTAATCGCTCTTTTTAATATACTTGTTGGTTAAATAACTATTTATTGTCGACGTGACTCGAAACATCTGGAACGAGGAAATACCTACTTTCTGATTTTATAAAGTTCTTAAAACGCATATTGGCGGTTGCCATTACTTCGACATACAACGTATCAAATTCTTTAATTGATACACACTCATCCACGTTTTGTGAATTCGCCACTAATTCATTGTAAATGTCGTTGTAAATGTTACATATTTTCAATAAAAATCTGATGTGGCCAGACCCAAACTTTATCATATTATACAGCAGTGTCGAACTGTGTCAATCTCTGATGTTTTGACAACACTATCAATAGAATCAAAATATCTGTCACATCCTGGCTAACTAGTTTTAATGCAGTACGAGCGATCCCGATTTGAGAGACTTTGTTCATGCAGCTAAGCGCACGCACGCACGCACGCACGTTTGCCATTCGTACAGACATTTTCGTCATTTAAGGGTTGTTGTACATGGGGCAAAACTCCGAACGTCGAAGGGTTACTAGGTCTTTTAATTAGCAACAATTTGGGGTATGATAGAAACTTAGGCAATAATTTCTCCAAAGTCATAAATATTTTTCTGCAGCAAATGTTTGAAATGCGTTTGCTATTCGAACATACATTGTCACCAGGGCCTAGCTCACACGGACCACGGCATAACCACACCACGACCACATAACTGTGGGTGATAGCATAAAGCGATAAATACAACATAGAAACGCATTGTAGTGCTCACACGAACCACTGCGTGAAGTTGTTTACTGCGACCGTCGCACAGCGTCGACGGTATCGTCCACAAAAAAGTCGGTGTTGGTGGTTGATCTCAACGCAGAGGGGTGCGACCACGGTAAACCTACAACACGGTATGCTGGACAAGATCCTTAAACGCGTTCTCCTAGACGTCACGTGAGTTCGCATTCAAATGGAGGCGTTAGTGTATAAAAAGTAAAAACGTCACTTGAGTTCAAGTGGTGGGGGCCAATAATCTGCGCTTAACATACCGTGTCTAGGTCTACCGTGGGTGCGACTTAGCAACCACACGACTGCGCATGCATTTTTGAAGCGGGCGCGTTGCAAGAAACAACACAACGTGGATAACTGCCGTATAGTGTGCATGTGTCTGTTTGTTCCATTCGTTGGAGATTGTGGTA
Source organism: Melinopterus prodromus (assembly GCA_964023965.1). Lineage (NCBI taxonomy): Eukaryota > Metazoa > Arthropoda > Insecta > Coleoptera > Scarabaeidae > Melinopterus > Melinopterus prodromus. The sequence continues at coordinate 53,797,110 of OZ030391.1, read as the reverse complement.
GGTAATTATTTGTTTATAATATATTATTATAAGTAATTTGACATGTCTGATGCTTTTGTATGTTCTCATAAAAGACTATAAAATCAAACATTTTAATATACGATTTTAATATATTTTTTCCGTCGATCGTTTATTTATGAGTCAGTTTAGTGAATAGGAAATAGTTATTTAACCAACAAGTATATGAAAAAGAGCGATTAATGATCGAGACTGTTTAACGCGCGAGCGAAGCGAGCGCGTTAATTGTCGAGATCATTAATCGCCGTTTAATATTCGAGTTGGTTACAAAACTTTTCCGTTGATCGTATTCTTCTAGCGTCGTCTACACAGATTATTCTTCGCCGATGTCTTTTTAGGTTATATCACAATTTATGTAACTTGACACTGACAGTTCTAGAGGGCGGTATGTTTTGATTGGAAGGTTTCATTTCACATATGTTCGATTGGCCAATCAAACTACGTCATTGTGTCGTGTGATTGGCTATAACAAATCATGCATTAATAGAAATCGTGCATTAATGGAGTTGTTTAATAAGCGATTAATATACGATTTTATACGATAGAACGGCGGCCGTAACGGACAGCTTTGACACTGAGCTCTTTATCGAAGAAATACGCAATTTACCGAGCATTTGGGATTATTCATCGCCGGCTTATAGCAATCGCGTGGAGAAAGCAAAAGCATGGGAAAGCATTTGTTAAAAATTTGAGGACAATTTTGATTGGAAGGAGAAAAAAGAAAAAAGCGAGTGCGGTAAGTACGTGTAATACATGTAATATATTGAATAATTTTACACATTACTATTATATATTATTATATTGCCATGGAAGTTCGCCTTCTGGACTCAAAATAATGAGCAAAACTATCTCGAACTGAGCTTACTGATCTGCCTACTCGAAAATCTGTATTAATTGGAAATGGTACAAAATCCGGTGATATTAAGGTATCTTCAAAGCCATATTCGTCTCGTACACGTACTATATTGTGCAATATAACACTCGCCTTGACGATATCCTTGGAAAATTCTACAGTTACATTTAACGGTCTATGTAATATTCGCCATTTGTTTGCTAATATTCCAAATGAACTTTCTACAAATCTACGAGCTCGGGATAAACGATAGTTAAACAGACGCTTTTTATTTGTTAATTGTTTCCTATTGTATGGTCGTACCATATGCTCGCTTAGCCCAAAAGCTTCATCACCAATGAATACATAAGGTAAAGGATTCCCACCTATGTGAATTGGTTCTAGTTCAGGTAGATCTAGTTCATTGCTCTCCAATAACTTGTGTAAACTGCAATCTTTCCAAAGTGTGGAATCTGAAGATTTTCCATAAGCTCCAATATCTACATATCTGAATATATAATTTGCGTCACAAACGGCCAGCAAAACTATGGAAAAAAATGTTTCCCATCCACGGCTCCAAGACAATTAGGGAAATTCGCTTTTGTTTTAAATTTTTGTGCAATGTCCTGCCAAATTTGTTTGTTTGGATTTGGTAAATATGTACGTTGAAATTTAGACCACATTTGGCGGCATACGTCTCTGACGATTTCACTTGCAGTAGTAGCTCCACATCTAAATGTATAATGAAATTCCTTAAAAGAGCAGCCGGTTGCCAAATACCTGTACAATATTTAAACGTTTACATACTTATACAGGGTCTTTCACGATGAGCTTCCATTAGAAGTATATGGAGAACCAAACGAAAAGAAAAACTGAAACTGAAATACATATACTAAAATAACTAACTGCATTATTTGACTAACTAAAATATTTCAGTTTTCGGTTGCATCCGGTTAGTCCGGAAGTTTTCAATTTCTCATTTTATTTGGTTCTCCATATACTTCTAATGGAAACACATTGGAAAATATCTTGTTTACAAAACTAATTTTTAATTATAATTTGTTTAGTCCACTTGATGTCTATCGTTATTCTTTTTTAGCGACTAAACTACAAAGAAAATGGAGGAGTTTAAGAGATTCTTACAACCGGGAGTTTGAGAAAAAAAAAACACTAAAAGCGGCTCTGCGGCATCAAAACATCGACCATACATATAGTATGCTAAAACACCGACAGTTTAATCAATGATGTCGGGAGTGAAGATACAGAACCACCCACCACCCAAAACAATACGGGCAATACACAAACGGCAGGCAAACACACATGACAACAAAAATGCTCACGAAAGCGAACTTATTGAGCAATTAAGTAATCGTTTAAGTAACCGTATCAATGAACATGAGCAAAAACCGGAACTTTTTGCTGTCGCTTTATGATAAATTTAAAGCTATCGAAACACACTAAAAAGACAAGCTCAAATGGACATATTAAATATAATCCAAAAATACACCCGACCTCCACCTCCACCTGTACATAATTTAATGAGAAGCCAGTATGAAGACCAGTATGACCAATACGAATTGCGACACTTCCCGATGACACAAAGTCCGGTTGAACCTCTATTAAATCTACCAGGCACTTCGTCGCAATATTACAATCAACCCCAACCTCGTGTGCGCTTACCAGAACCCTCACCAGGCGGGACATCAGAGGATTCGATACCATCAAATATTTTTAATTAATAAACTTAAATATATGTAGTTATATTAATAAATAATAAATAATAAATAAATTTTAAGTAACAATTGTTTTACTTACGTTATAGTGACTGCAAGACGTTCATTTGCTGGAATACCTTTTCTCATAGTCGTATCACTTCTTTGTATACTATCTTTTAACTCACTTAACAAATAATCAAAAGTATTTTGGCTCATTCTAAAGTAATTGAAAAATGTATCGTCATACTTTCTCAAGGATTGATAAAGTAACTTATTTTGGATAATAGGATGGATCCAAAAATGTCTATTTCGTCGACGTCGTCTTCTTCGACGTAAAAGGAGCCACAACAACAAAAAAACGACACAAAGCCGAATACTTCTTACAGAACGTGTTCAAGAAATGTGTCAAAACCTACGATGACGTCATAGAACAGCTGGATGATGCAATCCAGAACAACATCCCCGCCAACCCCATATCGACCCATCAAACTACAAAAAATTATAATTCCGATTTTCAGTGGTTCCTATGACAATTGGCCCATATTTCATGACCTATTCAATAAAATTATTCTCCTCAATACGTCCTTAACGAATGCAGAGAAGATACAGTACCTGAAAACCAACATGGACGGAGAAGCAAGCCGAATCATTCAACACCATCGATATGTTTTACTAACTATCGAGGAGCAGTCTCTTACAAAAGAGGTACAAGAATGAACGTCGAAATATGTCGAAACTCTTAGATAAAATTCCGGATATTCCGCCCTTCCAAGGCAACGGACAAGAGAAAGTACTTAGATGATACAACGTGTGAGTGGCTACAAGCCATCAACAATTTAAACGTACCAACAACGAATGGGGTCTATTAGTCAGTCGTATTTTAGTGAGAAAATGGGATCCAGAAACAAATAAACTGTACGAGCAGTCCCTCGCAAACCCGAATAGTATCCAAGGATTCGAAGAACTCATCAAATCCTGAAGAAACAGTTCCAATCCCTCGAAGCTATGGTGAAGGCAAAAAATGCGGGACAGCAGATGAAATTCCGTCTAAACCGACACCGGGGAAGAACCTGCGGTATTTTGACAATTCCGACAAGGAGTCCCAGGTCCCACTGAAGCAAATTCCTTCGAGAGATCACGAGATGACCAGAATAAGCATTCGACATTCACAAGGGAATAGTAAGTGTAAACACATGCTAGAACAGTTCGAGATGTCCCAGGTTCAGAATATCCGAGGAATGGCTGCAGAGCCGTGTCTAAGGCAAAACATTTTTGGAACGCGTCTAGCCGCATCCCACCACAAGGGACGACAATAAGGCGACCTTCGCCAGTATTACAGTTACACACAACCACTACTGCTAGATGAAAACAACAAACGCAGAAAGGTTGGCTATACTCTATGGATATACTTCTGGTGAGTCGAAGGTAGTACATTGTGGTCTTTGCGCAAGGGGCTCTTAGTGTTTCCTTTACAAAAACGCACTTGTTGGTTTCGTCCCATCTACTCCTGAAGAGAGTGTGGGATGTTCCTGTTAGTTTGTTGAGCAGTTTTTACTTTTTAGAGTCGGTGGTATCGCTAGCTCAGGTCCTATATAGGGCGTCCTCGCAGCGTTTATTGCCAAAGTCTCGTAACCACAAGAAATTATCTGGTTGGTGGAAGATGAACAAGAAGAAGATGCCATGGCCATGTAACCACTACTCACTCAGTACATACCGGTCCAAGCAGTAATTACGCACGAACCAATTGTGAAAATAATTCAAACGTTTATTGCAACATACAAAATGTTTACCTAACTGATTTTTTAATTTTTCCGGTGGAGCATGTTGTGTAATTTAATTATAGTTATTTATGTACCAAGGGCATTACACGGATGTTTATGCCCGAGGGTGACCGTTTAAAAAGATCTCGGGCCTATCTGCACGCGAGCTTTTTAAGTCGCCCGAGGGTATAAACATCAAGTAATGCCCCAGATGCATACAAAACTTTATGTCCTACAATAGTTTTGTTCCTCCGTTTGAATAATATTAATAAATATAAAACTTATAGCCCTATTTGATATATTTGACAAATAACCATGGCAACCCTTAATGCCCGCGCGGGCGTTAAGAATCCTTAAGCCCTCGCGGGCGTTAAGGAGCAGTTTATGCCCCGGAATCTAAGATGTAAAATGTCACATTATGATTATGTAGGACACAAATTCTGTTTTTATATTATTTATGTGCGCACAGTAAAAAAATATTAACCCAAATTCCTAAATAATAAACAAATGATGGTAATTTTCCATTATGCATATTTGTCAAGTCGTTTCCGCATGTACTGGTATCATGTACTAGGTCAATTGCAATCATCAAGAATCGTAGCAAAATTCATATTCATATCGAGTGAAGAATTGCAATTCGGCAGAACCAGCGTTGAATGTGCAATTCGAAACCAGTGCCGCCCAACTTATTTCGTTTTTTTATTGTAGATTTATATTACTAAAATTCATGTATATCTAGCACCGCTGTAATAGTTTTTAGAGCACTTTTTATATATAAACCCAAAAATTTGTTGAATAAAGGCACTATTAAGCTTGTGTTTGTACTCATTCCTTAAACCAAACCATCTGATCTGCCCGAAGTTTGTTCAATGATAGGGAATAAAAATATTTTTTTGCCAAATATCTCCTAAGTTTTCTCTTGAAATTCTTCAAAGGCAAACACTTATATGATGATCGTAAATGATTATTAATTATAAATCTTTAGTAGTTGTGTTCCGCTTTCTGGTATATTGTTGAGGGTGTGGTCTCAAGAAATTTCAATACCGGATTTACATTACCACTGATATTTTGTGGATGTCGAGTCTAAAAATTCAGAAATACAGTATTGTAGTTATTTTTTTACTTTATCATACGCAGTATGATAAGTATTGTAATCATCCAGAAAAAAAAATTTGATGTGGCCAGACACATGACTTTATCATACAATATATAAAATTAATAGTTTAGCTGAATGAGATTCTATTGGATCGAGATCGATCGTGTCTGCATTAAAATAAAACGTAGTTAGGATTTAGTTAGGAGTTGACAGATATTTTGATAATATTGACGGTAGGTATTGTCAAAAAATCAGAGTTTGACACCACCAACTGCCATTAGAATGAAAACAATTGTCAAATCCTGGCTAACTAGTTTTAATGCAGACACGGTCTCGATCAAATAGAATTTGCTCATACAGGTAAACTATTAATTTTACCAAAAAATGTCATAGACATAAATTATACAAAATTTCCTCTACTTTAATTTATTATTTAACTATTTTGACGAAATTACAGAAATGGCGGCTCATTTGTAAAATCCTTGAAAAATGCTTAGAGGAAACATCCAGTTCCATTGGACCCTTTTGAACAAAAAGCTTTTCAGCTCTAAGTTTGGTCATGAAACTTTCGTCCCGACACCCTTAGTAGTCCGAAACCGTCGGCACAAAAATCGGGTACGCAAACACACGCACACACACACACATTTCTTTATACCTTTGTCAAAAATTATCAGGGAACCCAAAAACACCTATTTCCGCTAAAATCTCAGTTTTCCTTTTCGGCACAATTACAATACTTGATCAATGTATGATAAAGTAAAAATTACCATGCCATCAATGTAAATAAAGTTTAGATTTGTGTGAATTCAGCAGACCTAAATAGTAATTTTTATGATTATCTAAACAAATGCCTTTTCCAGTTATTTAAGTTATAATGAACATCTTCCACCAAGGCCCTTGCTAATAAATGATATCACACCGAGTTGTTACGCCAATTAAAAATTTTACTTTTATATATTATTTAATTTAAATTTTATATCGACCATAACAATGTGAATAGCACTCTGCAGCTACTTGCAAGTTGGAGGGTTTTTCAATTTCTACTTCAAAACATCTATTACTATGGTCACTTTATCACTAAAAACTTCCTTGAAGCATTGTGGAACGTTTTTCTTCAAAATTTCTCTTTCGGCCACAAAAACAATTGGCGTACTTAGCAAGAAGCATAGATATAATTTGCTAGAAGTCTTGAAGCTATCTGAATAAAAATATTGAATCGTATACCCAAATCCATAAAATCTAAATTCAGTCATTTAATTAATGTCAGGATCAACTGTTTAAAAGTAGGCAGTGCTAAATTTCCTAAAGAAAGTATATCGTGCTCCAAAATTTCAAAAAGTAGAAACAAAGTTCCCCGACCGGTACATCTAATACCTACACAATTTATTTGAAGTTAATATGCATATAAAAATACAACCCTTGGAGTATTTATTGATATCGAAGGTGCATTCGACAAAACAAAATTCTATGACATAAACCATGCACTTTTGGAACGTGGAGTCCAGCCTGCACTAGCGGGATGGATTTACAACATGCTTTCAAAAAGGGCAGTGCAATGTCAAATAGGAGAGGCCAAAGTGAGAGGTGTAGTGGCAAGGGGATGTACGCAAGGAGGTGTACTATCACCATTACTGTGGAATCTCACCCTGGACAGCCTCATCAGACAACTTGCCGCTGAAAAATTCACGATATGTGCATACGCTGATGATCTGGCCATTCTAGTCAATGGGAAATAGGAAAGTGTCCTGTGTGACAGAAGGCAAACCGGACTAAGAATGATAGAAAAATGGTGCAGAAATCATTCTCTATCGGTAAACCCGAATACAACAGAAATGGTACTGTTCACAAGAAAACGGAAAATACCGAAACTACTAGCACCATGGCTATTCAACGTACCCCTGTGCTTTGCCAATGAACTTAAATACCTGGGTGTATTTATTGACAAGGCATTGGCATGGAGGTATCACTTAGAGAATAAAATCAAAAAATCATGTGGCGTTTGCCCAGTGTAGAAGAGCCGAGGGAAGGACTTGGGGCTTGTCTCCAAAAATAACCCTTTGGATCTACACCGCAGTAATACGCCCCATGCTAAGCTATGCAGCAGCAGTATGGTGGCCCAAACTCAGGAACACTACAGCTTGCATGCAACTACAAAGAATCCAACGTCTGGCATGCCTAAGCGTGACAGGTGCTATGAGAACAACTCAGGTACTCCATATTTGGAGTTATAGAGGCTGGAACGAGCGGAATCAGGACGGCGGAGCCTGGTACAGTCTTAGCCTTCGCCACAAAAGTGCGTTGGCTGGACGGCTAAGCCTACCGTCGTGGGGAAGTTAGTACAGGGGGCCTACTGTGGCCCAAGTGCTGCGGGTTTACACCTGCCTTCCCGACATATCCAGAATCCAGTTATGCCAATTAAAAATTTTACCGTATATTGACTATAACAATGTGAATAGCACTCTGCAGCTACTTGCAAGTTGGAAGATTTTTCAATTTCTACTTCAAAACAATCTATTACGATAGTCACCTTATCACTAAAAACTCCCTTGAAGCATTGTGGAACGTTTTTCTTTAAAATTTATCTTCCGGCCACAAAAAACAATTGGCGTACTTAGCAAGAAGCACAGAAATAATTTGCTAGTAGTCTTGAAGCTGTCTGATTAGAAATATTGAATCGTATGCCCAAATCCATAAAATCGAAATTCACTCATTTAATTAATGTCAGGATCAACTGTTTTTTAAACAGTTGCCTACTTTTGTAGGCAGTGTTAAATTTCCTAAAGAAAGTTTATCGTTCTCCAAAATTTCAAAAAGTAGAAACAAAGTTCCCCGACCGGTACATCTAATACCTACACAATTAATTTGATGTTAATATGCATCTAAAAGTAGAATTCATGCCCAATTATCTAAGAAATGCCACGGGCGAAAATGGCAGAATAGTAATTTAATATTCCTAGCACTTAGCAGCATCATTGCTCCTATTATCCCAAACAAAACACATTCATTACTAAAAAGTGTAAAGATTTCAACAGCTGTTTTAGTACAAGTGAGTAAAGTGTATGCTGAGAGGAAATATACATTTGCTCACATGGCCTAAACATGATTTTTTTCATAATCGTATAACATTTATATTTTAAAATTTATTTGCCTTTATCAATATTCACGGAACTTGACATTGCTTGATTATGTCGCCTACTAACTTGTCATTTTTCTATACATACAATGGTATTATCAAAGGCGTCAATGCAAGACCTTGTCACTAACACTGGCCAGTGTGGAATGCCATCAAAATTTAACAAAGAATAATGATAGTTATGATATAGACAAGTTCTATATTGACGCCTTCCAACATTTCTAAACGACCAATTCTGTTGCAACTGACATACATTTGTCTAGCAGGCCTCAATATTATATTTTGTAATATTCTAATTTAGGTGGTGTGCTCCCGTTGATGCGTCTGGATTTTCAAACTAATTTTAAATTAAATTGGTAAAAACACTATATATTTCTAACACCTACGACTTGCAGTTCACTGGCAGGTTTACGTTCCCCTAGACGTTGCTTACGAGCCACAGCTTGGTCATCGTTTAAACTTGCACCAACTTTATAGCCCATATTCGTGCAGGGCAGCCAATTGGGATGGTCATCAAGCGATGCTGGTTTACCTTAAAATAACACGTTATAAACAAATATTTCACATTTATTGGGTCGATTCTGTGTTTTCACTCTTAAGATTTTATAAAGTTATAGATCGATAGCGTATAGGTTTCGAGAAAGAAACCCTTATAGCACTCTATAACTCTCCAATAATTGTCTAGAGAATGCTATTCTGAGTACATCTCTTACCGGGGGCAAGATGGAGTCGCCGGACCAGCTGATTGTATTTACTAAAGCGTGGCCCTGTTTGAGTTCAGCGGTTGAGAAGTTTAGGATGTGTTATTAGTGCGATAAAATAGATAACCCGGGTACGCTGCAATACCTTGTATCAATAATATAATTTTTAAAATAAAAGAATTATAGATTGGCAATCATGCAGGCTACACTCCAAATCGAATTTACGTTGGCAGTAATGTTGGATGTCATATTCATATTTCACTATTAGAACAGCTAGAATAATGAAATATAGACTATAGTCTACCACAATAATTCGTAGGTGTAAAGTTTACCACATAATCATTGGTTTATCTTACAGTTTCCATACCAAAGATCGTGCTGAACCGCCGCGTGAATTCCGACGCTCTACAGTCTTTGGTGTGGTGCTGGGAAGGGAGTCGCTAGCGGTGCTGCCGGTAGTAAGAAACCCGCGGACAGCTGATTATCAATACATAAAAAAACGATAACTTGTTAAGGTAATAATTTTAACTAACAGAATTATATTCTTAAATTTTGCAGAATGTTTATTATAACATGTCACCCGGTACGAGAGTAATGCCCTAACTGCCATCTCTCAGTTCGATAGTATTGGCTCATGTGTTTGACGTTCCGTAACACTAAAACTAAAAAAAAAAAATAAAGTGTCATACTCCTCCATCATTTCTACATAAGTTGTATGAGAAGTGAAAAATGTACCCGATTTTTGCATTTCTAAATTAACAGTTGGCTTTCCCAATTTGTTTTTCTCCGAAACCGCTTGCCACAAAAATTTCAATGTTTATTCAGGTTGCATCAGACTCTCTTCTATCGATTGGCGTTTTTGTTTTCTTCAGTTTCTAGGTAGACGCGTGACTATGCTCCTGCGTTCCGCGCGAAAACAAAAATATCGATCGACAGCGGAACCGAAAATCGACGAAATCGAAAGAAAATATGACTAACGCTGAGGATCGGAATTTAGGACCGAAAATTAGCGGCTAGCGCGCCTATTTTTGCTTCTCCGGGGAGGAGTTCCTTTCCCCAATTCGCCGATTAAAAAATATAATTATAGTTGTTAATTTATACTATTTTAGAAATAATATTGCTATCGAGCAAATAACCAATTCTGGCATGCCGTTATTTATTCCCTGTTAGAACCCCTAATTCGGCCATCGTGGATCGTAAATAATTTGCGACGCAGACACCATATCGATGGGGCTGAAGTAAAATCATAATTTGACTGGACGAATAGGTATAGTATATAGAGTGGTTCTTACTTTGAATGTTTGTTTATGCAAGACCCTCCTTATTTGTTCCTTTGTACCCATACTTGTACTAACTCTCTTTTTAATCAATCTTTTTACGAAACGCTGTCAAATATTCTCAAACTTTCAGCCGGTGGAGAAAAAGATTGTTACAATAATTCAATTCAAAAGCGTACATCAAATGCATTAAACTGGAGGTTGTAAAATCAATAACTGGATGGACAAAACATTCTGAGGCATGATTTTTACAAAAAAACCGATTACAGATTAAATTTTTCCTTATTCGCTTTAGCTGTAGTAAACAATAAATTGATTTTTTCAGCTTTAGAGAACTGGAATATCAATTAAATTATGTGTTGCGATAGTTTGAGGTTCGGTACCTTTTTTTATCAGGGAAAAATCTTAATCAATACACTGGCCAGGATGTCATAGGCCAGTAGTGTGAGGCTTTTACCCACTAAAAACCCCTCCATGTAACTCTGAAGAAACCGTGGTATCGCTCGAGCATTCCTTCGCGGTCCTCCGAGCATCAGCTCTTATTTATGGTGTGTTTTCGTTGGGTTTGTCAGCTCGCTTGTGTTGTGTGTCCTCCACATCCTTCTCCTCCAAAATCGCCGCTACGGCGTGAGAAACGGCATCCCATGCCTCCTGGGGGTCTACTCTCGTCATCTTTTTGAAGCGAATGCGAGACTTTTCGAATGGAGTGGGGATATAACCGGTTGCCTTCCGGTACGTATCTAGGAGTTTGCTTGTTGCTAGGAACACTAACGCACGCGCCAAGCCCATACATTATAATCAAGCGTATGGGAACGTATGGGCGTGGATCGTGTGTTATTGTAGCAACAAGCAAACTTGCTCATAGATACGTACCAAACAGAGGGCAACCGGTGATATTCCTACTCCATTCGAAAAGTCTCACATTCGCTTTAAAAATATGACGAGAGCAAACTCCCGGGGGGTCTACTCTCGTCAACGTTTTGAAGCGAATGCGAGACTTTTTGAATGAAGTGGGGATATCACAGGTTGCCCGTATCTATGAGCAAGTTTGTTTGTTGCTAAGAACAATAACACACGCGCCACGCCCATTCGTTCCCATACGTTTGATTGAAACGTATGGGCGTGACGCGTGCGTTATTGTTCTTAGCAACAAGCAAACTTGCTCCTAGATACGAATCAGAGGGCAACTGGTGATATCCCCACTCCATTCGAAAAGTCTCGCTTTCGCTTCAAAAAGATGACGAGAGTAGACTCCCTGGGTCTCGGAGCATTGAGTCCACAAGGTACTCCGGCGTTGCGATTCGTCCTGTGGTCATCTCCATCCCCTCCTTTTCGTGCGTCTATCGTGGGCATTGGAAGTCCGTCGGTCAACACAAGTTTCATTATAGTTTTTGTTTGAACACTTTGAACTTTGATAAGGTTCAAATAACACTCAAACGTCAGCGAGAAGGTGACATTTTAATTGACATCGATTGCAAAAACCCGAAAAAATCAATTTATTGATTATTTGGTTTATTTTACTTATATCCTAGAATTTGGCGGGTTCACAGTGCCACACCCTTTAGTACACAACGAACACACACACACACACACACACACAGTCACATATATTGAGATACATTAAGATAATTATAACTTATAAACAGCTGATAATGTCTACGATCATAGTCTGTGATCTGAGACATGTTATTCAAAGCGAGAAGAATGCGTGGCGTGGGAAATGTTGAACTTACCAAATAGTCACAGTGACTTAATAAACAAATTTCTGTTCTTTGTTCACCAATGTTGTACCGGATTGCTTCTCAAAAGGGGCAATTTATAATAATTTTTTATTGTTTGTGTTTTTTTCTCAATCTTTTGATGTGGGGACAACTGACTAAACTGACCAAACCTGAGAGATGATCTTTCTCGAACTGATGTTAAATGGTTCAAATGAAATTATCCCAATGAATTCTCCTTTGTTATTACGGTGGTTTTGTTCATTACAGGTTGTAGTTTTTTCCGTTTTTCTTCACCTGTTAAATAAAAGATATCTCCCTAAAATTACTTCACGCGGTGTTGGGCCAGTAATTGCAGATGTCTCTTTCCCATTGCCGTACCAACACGGCGTTTATTTTTGGCGTGTGAAGAGCCGGGCTTGTTCCGGTAGCATTCATTAGCAGTAAAAATAAATGCGTTCGGCTTCCGAAAATCGGCACCACGGCAAATGGGCTCCAGTCGCATATCAGCGCCCCCTCTGCTGAATTACAGATTCCGGATGTAGATAGACCCAGTTTTAATTTCGAATTGTCGGAGCAGCCAGCATACGGGATCCATCCTTGGAGAGAGCGCCTTCCTTCGTATAACATTACTAACGGCAACTGTTAGCGATGTGAACGCCATCTACACACATATGTGTGCAAGTGTGTGTGTAAGTGAGAGAATGGGTGTTTGCTATGAGCGTTTGTGTTCAGAATATCGTATTAAGTAAATACAGCAGGCTTCGCCTCCAGCACGCAAGCGTATACGCTAGTGTGGCTATGGTCTGAATATTGTTACAACGTCTACAGCAAACGCAGACAGAAAGTCACTGGTTCGTAAGTCTATACAGGATGGCCCACGCAATGGGTGGGCACGTTTATTTTATTTTATTTATGACGCTGGACGATGGAAATTTTAGGGTTAACAGACAAAAAATGCAATTGTTAGGGATAGTCTAGAGCACTGGTTCTTAACCTTTTAGTGATGAGGGACCATTTGACTAAATTTTAGTTTTGTCATGGACCACTAAATGTTTAGCGGAAAAAACTATTATAAGGTTGTTGAATAAATAAAAGCCGTTTGAAATTATTTAAATCAAGTGTAGATTATTTGCTCAAGTTGAAGAAGTTTTTCAAGACTTTTTATGTGCGATTTTTGTGACTGCACACTGTTTACCAAGTGCATTCTTGGTACGGTACTGCTCAAAGGCATATCGGCACTGGCATGCCCAACGATACGTGCAGTTTGGCTTCGCGGAGCACTTCGGGTGCTTTCAGGGACCACGAGTGGTCCCGGACCACCGGTTAAGAACCACTGCTCTAGAGTCTAGCAGTGGCGTGCGGCCCATACGTCCAGAGCGTGCAGTGCACACCCTAACATTTAGGGAAAAAAGAAAGAAAAATATTAAAGTATAAAACCAAAAGTAAACCAAAAATTATATATTATGTATGTACACCATACACACATATTAATTAATATTTCTTTATAATAATAATTTAAAGTAATTTACACCTCATGGAGTAATAACTCCGGAGCAGTTGTCCGGTACAATCACTATATCATTGCTGGAGCCGAGCGCTCCCGTCCCGACACCTACCTTTGCGACTACTGCCGTCTCAGTGCAGCGTTGGTGCAAACGTTGCGTTAAAATAGGTGAATTCAGGAATCATTGCAGTGTTATATGTATGCCAATCATGTAAGAACTATCGCAAACTCTAGCATTGATAAATTAAAACTATATTCTAGAGACTGAATACAGATCACACTAATTTATTTGTCCGGTGTCCGTTCTTTACGAACAACCGATACACAGACATTGGCGTATAGGTAGTACGACACCATATCGCTCACTCGTGCAGCGGCTAGGGGTGCACATGAGCCACGGACGAACTTTAAACATTGCAAACTTGCGTGTAGTTCAAAAACTACCAACAAATTTTGTCCGAACTTTTACCTACGCATTTTTTAAAGTCCAATAAATAATCCAGATGAAGCTAGATCAGATTTTTTTTATTTGTTTCGCTCATATTTGTTTGTTCGTCAATTTAAATTCGCCTTTGGGTAAACGTATTTTCAGCCTGCAGCAGCTGCGATGCACAGTTGATATTTGGCGTTTATGTTTTAAACTTGTGTTGGAAGTGTTTCTTGATTTTGAGGTATGCATTATTTATGTACATGTTTTTATGGTCTTTGTTTAATAGCACAATAATTCTGATAACAAGATGCATGTGGTACCTATTTGTATGAAAGGTTATTCGTATTAAATGAAAATAATATCAGATTTACGTACACCACGGTCAGTTTTATTTCTGTTATAAGAAAAGTAAAACATGAAATATTGCATAATAAAGGATAGGAGTTAAATAAAACAAACAAACGAAAATAACTGACGCATCATTCTGTTACGTGATGCATTGTGCCTGTTATAACTGATTTTGACTTTAACATTATATACATTTGCAGGACATATTTAAGTGATTTTTTCTGGTACAATTTTGCGTAATTGCGTTTCTGATTGTTTTGTGTTTTTCTAGCTGTTGGATGGTTGATCGAAATTAGTACAAAAGTAAATATTTTTGCAAAATTAAAAGTTTTTATTGGACTCCTATCCTTTATTAAATATTTTTGGATGATGGACTCGTACCAAAGTAACTATTGTATTTATTTATTTTTTGTTGTTTAAAAGTATATTTAGTACAACTAAATAAAATAGTTCTTATTTTTGGAAGTTTTTATATTTATTCTTCACTGTACGCCTTATGTACTATCGTGGCCATATATTATGTCCCCTCTTTTGAAGTCCATTTTCTCGCAAATCTAGGGGCGAAAAAATTTTAAAAAGTTCTTATGTTGTTCTTGATTAATATGCTACAACTCATAAAAATTAGAAAACAGCTGTATATGTTGGCGTTTTCCCGATTTTTCCATATTAAGACGAATTGGCACTGTTTTTGCCCCGTAAATTTTATTCGTTTAATTTTAGAAATTAATTACTCCGGAAATAATATATAGATTTCAACGAATGAAAAAATAAAATCTCCTGCGGCCTATAGTCTATATTTCACTATTCTAGCTCTTCTAATAACGGAATTGCTGGCTTTTTGTGGGTCAACCACTAATGCAATGATTTTACAAAAATACACATTGAAAAAGCATTCCGCAGGTGATTTTACTTTTTAATTCGTTGAAATCTATAGATTATTTCTAGAGTAATTATTTGCTAAAGTTAAACGAATAAATTTACGGGGCAAAAACAGCGCCAATTCTTCTTAATTTGAAAAAATCGGGAAAACGCCAACATATACAGCTTTCTAATTTTTATCAGTTGTAGCATATTAATCAAGGACAGCATCAGAATTTTTTAAAATTTTTTTCGCCCCTAGTTCTGCGAGAAAATCGATGTCAAAAGAAGGGACATAATATATGGCCACGATAGTACAAATGCACCGCACGCCACTGTAGGCTAGGTTAGTATGTATTACGGTTCTTCTGGAAGTGACATCGTCATTGATATTTTACACGCCACCCTATATTATTTGTGTGATATTTTCAATCCGGATGACATTCTGAACACAAAAACATATCGATCGACAATTTGTATAACCAGGGCAACGAACAAATAACTTTTCTGTTTATTAATCTAGGTGCCTATGAATTCATAAAAATAGCCCAAAATTGCCAAAGAAATACTGACTAAATCGATTTTGGCCGATATTGTATTACTGGCGCTCTCTAACGTGAATTTATTAGTTTTTGGCACCTTGATTATTTAATATATAACATTTTTCCGATTGAAATGTCACCAAATACTTGGTATTTTGCCGAAAATCGTAGCGTGAAAATATGTTTAAAGCAGGAAAAATTGAAGTAGTTATTTATGTACCAAGGGCATTAAACGGACAGAAAAAAATATTGAGTTGGACATCAAAATCAGCGCAGGGTATGTATGTATGGGAAGTATGTATAAAGCTAACATCAGAATTTGACAGTTGTCTGTGTATTGCTTCACAGTTTTGATGGAAAATGAGCTTAATTTTCTATCAATTCTCACATGTTATACATCAAATTAATAGATAAAGGTGTATTACTTGCTTTGGCAATGTATATGTATTAATTGTTGTTGTTGAATCCATGCTACGTGGTATGTCGGATTCATGTACTCAAAGTAGTAAAGTTTTGAGTGAAAAAGCATGTAAGTTATCGATATTTTAATTTGAAACTTTGTTCAATTGTAGAGGAAGGTGTAACTTAAGTGGTCCCTTTTTCAGTTATAACCTGTGTTCTCCGGATGTTCTTCGGATGTTAACATTCATCCATACCTCCGCTGACCTTGATAATTTGAGATTTTTTTTCTATTTCCCAGTTTTAAATGACATTTCCACGCTACGATTTTCAGCAAAATATTCTATTTTATTTTATTGTAATCGAAAAAATGGTATCAGTCGAATAATCACGAGATACCCATAAAGTACATAAAAAATACGCATTGGCCGAAAAACAATTAGAACACTGTAGAGGGCACCAGTATGGAGGCGTCTCGGATTCAAATGCCAGCAATGCTAGAAATTTTCCAGAATAAAATTGTCTGGCCAAACTCTACGTCCCTTAACCACAACCCCTGCTGCATGATGTAGGTATGTCTAGAAAGCGCCCCGGGAGCATGAACAAAAATGAGGACACCAGTAATTCAATATCAACCAACACGAATTTAGGTAGTTTTTATTTGATTCTAATAAAGCGCTAAAGTGATCTGTCTATCTACTAGAACATCTACACACGATGGGGAGTCATATGGAATAAGGGGCCATGACGCTCCGATACGGTTGGTTTATGTTATAAATCAGGAGTATTAATTTTATACTGGATTCGCCAGGCGAGTGTTAATAACATGTGAGTAAATATACGACTCATAAATGAACTAATTAATTATTAATAAGTTATAAATATTCATAAAATTACCTGGGTGACAGACTTGTGTTTTATTATAAAAGACTGTCATAATATTGATCAAAATCATCATATGACAAAGACTGTGTCACGTTTATTTATGTGCTAGTCATAGCCGAAATTTATGAATTATGTATTTTTGTTAAAATAAATTTTTCTGTACTTTGATAAGCAGTTGTCGGAGGTATAGTCAATTGCGGTCCAAGGTAAATGACCAGTTTTGAACCTGGGATCACTTGCAATGGTTAACAACAATATTTTTGTTTACATACATGTGAACTGTAACCTATATTTTGAAACAATAATTAATTCCCAAATTATTGGCGTTTTTGTGTAAATGTAACGTGCAAAATAGAAAATATAAAGTTTAATCCGAGGTAAAACGCATTCTATCACCAGTATACTAAGTATTTGGCAGTCACATATATGCAAAAATTGTGTGTCTCTGAATTGGCATACGCGGTTATTAAAGATCTCGACATGCTGAATGATTCCGTGTAGATGTAATCCTTAATATATTTTTTCTACTTTGCATTCACAATGCACACATTGTAACACTGTTTTCGGTGTTACAATTAACAAATTGTAATATCGTTGTTAGTAACTTTTTTCTAAGATTGGTACACACTGATACAGTACACATTGATTGTTGATATCAAATGCCATATCCCATATGTCAAACGTACAACACATAACCACACACTCCCTCTTTTTAATCGCTTGCTATCGCATAAACTGCGAAATATCAATCTTCTATACATATATAAACATATGTGTAGAGAATGTCCAAAGGATTGGGGCTTTCTTAGTTTTGCTGTGTTCATCAAAATACGCCAGCATGACATTTCGGTGATGTTTTGCAACTCGGGTAAGTGATTGTTATAATTCTTTTCAACTAAACATCAAATCCCCTTTTCAGATAAAATTCAAGGACCACATTTACTTTATAATAAGGTATTATACGAAGATCAAACCTACATCGTAGATATGAACGATTTTAATTCCTGCTGCGGGATTGTATATGTGCAATAAATGGTTTATTGTATATCAGCATACACGTAGGAAGCTATAGTACATTTAAAGTGTTGAGGATTTCTTAGTGTATGTAACGTATAAGTTTTCGGTAACATTTTAGACCGAATTCTGCTCGGTTCAATACCGTACTTGTTTTTGTCCGTCGCTTTTGACTACGTCTTAAGTCTGGTTGTGTGCAACGAACTTGTATTACCTCTATCACATGTAATTTTACTAAGTGCAACTCATTCTAATAAATTATTACACCGAAATTACAATTTAGTTTCAATTATATGTGCGTGTAAACTAGTATAAGCCAGTGGTACTAGGTAGAAACTGCTAGTAAACGTTAACTATTAACTATTCTTTGAAGTAACTAATCAGTTACCGCCAAACACGTCTATTCTGATTATTATAATATGAAACCACTATTTTAAAGGTAACTTTTTAGGTTATGTTTCATGATTTTATCACAGTTGGGTTTACACTGTTGTCCCAAGCTCCATTATGGTCATAGTTGCGACCTCACTGACTATTTATTAAAACTTGTAGACTAAAGTAGAGTAAAATTATTCACAATTAGATTTTGTCATGATTTTATCCAAACCTTACGCATTTGACAGTTAGTACAGTACTGCCACCTGGTAGTGTGGAACGTGCAAAATACCCTAGATTCTAATTTAGCGCAAAATAGTAACCAAAATTACTAAATTTGTATAAAATTAATGACGCAAAGTAGAAAAAATAGTATATTACACTCGTTTTATAAGACGTATTGGCGCACTCGTTCCATTTGGGCACTCCTCGCTACGCTCGTCGTGCCCAAAACATCTCGTGCGCCAATATGACGTCTTATAAAACTTGTATAATAATATACTATTATTCCATAAATCTCCAAATTACCAACATTTCTGCATATTTTACATAAATGGAACAAAAACGGAACGTGTACTTAACCTTAACTCGGAAACTATGCATTAGTTAATATCTTGTTTTAAAGTAACGTATAACAATACACGGTTCGTTTGTTGACAATGTTACTGACCATAATTGAAACACAATCTGTGTTGCCACATGCAATCAACTCCCCGAAATCATAAATGATATAGCGTCAGACGTTTAATAAGTATTAAACCCACACAACGATCCATTGCCATTGTTCGTAACCAATAACCATACATCGTTTTAATACAATTAAATTGTTAATTAAGTTTTCTTCCACTTAACATTTTCGGTGCTGGCAATCACATCGACTAAGCAGAAGAAATGAAACTTGTGTGCACTCTCTTGCTCACTTTCCTTTGTGTTAATGTCGCATTAGTAAGTATGGGATATGTAAAATGCGTTATCTGCATATGTATAATGTAAATTGCAGGGTAAAATAAGGAATCGCGACGCTATGTCCAAATCGGTATATTACAATTGCTGTCAGAGTATGCGCATATTGAATTGCAAGACCATGATACTCAACATTGAAGACGCACCGTATAATTATGTGAACTGCGTGGAAAGTGCGAAGATAATGAAATCCATGGCAACGATGTATAATAACATATAAATAATATATCAGCGCCTCAGATGTAAACTGTGCTAAGTAACATTTATGTAATGGACTGAACTAATAGTATTCTGTACCATGTAGATAATAAATTCTATTCAAACAATTGCTTAAGATTTTCTTGAGACCTAAGTATATGTACGGCGTATATGTATGAGTATCGAGTCTTAATAACAAAGAAATCAATAAATGACGCAACTTCGGTGATTTATTGAACAAACGTGCAATTATCTCACTCCTCCTAAATGTGGTCCTAAAACCCTATTTTGGCATGACATGTACTATCGTGGCCATAAATTATGTCCCTTCTGGTGCTGTCCTTGTTTAATATGCTACAACTCATAAAAATTAGAAAAGTGTATGTGTTGGCGTTTTCCCGACTTTTCCAAATTAAGAAGAATTGGCGCTGTTTTTGCCACGTAAATTTTATTCGTTTAACTTTAGCAATTAATTACTCCGGAAATAATACATATATTTGAACGAATTAAAAAGTAAAATCGTCTGCGGAATGTTAGCTTTCAATCTGCAGTTTTGTAAAATTATTGGATTAGTGCTTGACCCACAAATAGCTATATTATGCAATGCCAGCAATTCCTTTATTAGAAGAGCTAGAATAATGAAATATAGACTATAGGCTACCCACAAATTCATAGGTTTAAAGTTTATTACATAATCATGGTTTAACTTGCATTTTCCCTACAAAAGATCGAGTTGAAGCATCTCATGATTGCTGCAGTTGACGCGGCGCTCTACGGTCCGAGGGGGCGAGCGGGGCAAGGGATCGACAGCGACGCTGCCAGTAGTGGTGGATCGCACGTGCATTATAGTTACTAGTGTTTACGGACACAATCCGTAAAACGACACAGAAATTTGGATATCCGGCGGCAGATTACCGAATTAAAAAATAATGGCAAAATAAGTCAATAAGATAACAGAACCACGAACAGGCGGAAGTCCCATGGGAATTCTTAGCAATTTAAATCGGGTTTCGGGTTTAGCATTTAAAATTAATGAGTGATCTGCAAAATATTCTATGTGTCTACAAATTTACGATGCTAAATTTGTAAAAGTTTTTTGATATTTTTAAGTTTTATACGCTCAGAGCTGACGTTTGTAATATATGTTATATATCAAGAGTTGTATTTATTTTATATTGTTTCTGCATGTATTTAAATATTATTAATAAATAAGCTGTTGAAACTGTTATAATAGTTTGAATATTTATATAACAAAATCGGGCATACTTTTTAAATATTTTTAGGTTTATCAAGCATGTTTAATTTAGTATTCACCACTAACCGGAAAACTCCATATTATTAGATTTATCCGCTTCCATCAAAATCTTGTTTACAACCTTATTGTATAAAAACTGAAGAAAACATAAACGCCAATCGATAGGAGAGATTTCTCTCGTAACGGGTTACATATTATAATCAAAATTATGCAAATATTAAGAATTTAATTGTTAGTTAAAATTGCTACCTTGTCAAGTTATGGTTCTTTTTGTGTATTGATAATAAGCTGCCCCGGTTCTCCCAGCTGTGTCGGGTCTCTCCGACATGACTGCTAACGCCTCTCTTCCCCGCAGCCCCTCAAAGACCGTAGAGCGTCGGAATTCACGCGGAGTTTCAGAACGATCTTTTGTATGTAAAATGCAAGATAAACAATGATTATGTAATAAACTTTAAACCTATGAATTATTGGGTAGCCTATAGTCTATATTTCATTATTCTAGCTCGTCTAATAACGGAATTTGCTGGCATTGCATAATATAGCTTTTTGTGGGTCAACCACTAATCCAATGATTTTACAAAAATACACATAGAAATCTAGCATTCCGCAAGTGATTTTACTTTTTAATTCGTTCAAATCTATGTATTATTTCCGGAGTAATTAATTGCTAAAGTTAAACGGATAAAATTTACGTGGCAAAAGCAGCGCCAATTCTTCTCAATTTGGAAAAATCGGGAAAACGCCAACACGTACAGCTTTCTAATTTTTATGAGTTGTAGCATATTAATCAAGGACAGCACCAGAATTTTTTAAAAAAATTTCGCCCCTAGGTTTCCGAGAAAATGGACGTCAAAAGAAGGGACATAATATATGGCCACGATAGTACTTTATCAGTGCAACAAGAATCAATATACAAGTATCAAAACACTATTACATAGAATAATATAGGTTTAGCTGAAAACCGGCAAAAATAGTAGGATATGAATAACTCAAAACTATATTCATCAATTTGGAACCAGTTTCGAGAAGGATTTTTCATAACAAGACAATTATGTCTTGACAAATCAATGTCATTTTTGTACATACGGCACTTTACCATTGGAGGGCAGTGTAGTACTGGACGATAAGAAATCCACTCGAGGGATTGGCGAGGAATTGGGTATTGGTAACAAAACCGTTGCTAAGGCTATGAAGAAGGGTGATTTCCGGAGTTATAAGTACGCAAAGACTCAGGAAACCTTCGCAGAGGACAGTATTCGTGGAATGGAGTTTTGTGAAACTGTAATGGAAAAGGCGAACGCAGATGAAAATTGTATACAAAATATTATTTTTACTGATGAATCGACTTTTCCGTTACATGGTAAACATAATCCTTCCATTCTTCGATATTGGGCCAAATAAAATCAGCACCGAAGTTATGCTTACCGTGCTCAATATCCCGAAAAACTAAATGTTTGGGCTGGTATTCTAGGCAATCATTTAGTTGGTCCATTCGTAATCGATGGATCTCTTAGCGCCCAGTACCAAGTACCTTACTTTGCTGCAAGTGCAAGTACTTCCCGCCATTTATAACCTTCCCGGAGTAGATCTGGATAATGTTTGGTTTCAGCAAGACAGCCGTCCTGCTCATAACGCGGCCAGGGTGCGAGAATTTTTAACAACCGCATATCCTCACCGTGTTATTAGTAGGAGAGACAATATTCGTTGACCCCCAAGATCACCTGATCTGTCTCCGAACCATCTTTTCTTGTGGGGTTATCTTAAAAATGCCATTTATGTTGATGAAGTCAATAGGGCACATAATTTACAGGAGTTGAGAGCAAAAATTACAGAACCTTCCAACACTGTAACAGCCGAAACGCTCTCTGGCGTGCGGGACAATTTCTACAAATGGCTCGGATGTTGTCTTGCAGCGCAAGGCGGAATCTTTGAGCCCGAGTTAAAATAATGTTTATTTAATTGTTTATTCGTCGTAGAATATTAGTTAATTTATATTTTTTTGAGAATAGCGTTTTTATTTCTGCATAATATTTTCTGACAATAAAAGAGAATTTAGAAATTATGTATGCACCATGTACGTGCATTTTTAAAAGAGGCACAAAAGCGAGCGCACACAGTCCTGCGAACAACATGCTATGTACTAGCTACTAGCACACGAAGCGCGCACCGGGGAACCGCTTAGCCGCTGACTAATCCGCTGGGTGGGGAGAGCGATGTTGCCGTTCTTCCGTAAATGCTATGCCTAGCGTTCGGGAAAACGTACGGTATCATTAATCAAACACTATTTTTATAAGCGAGTATAATGAAAAAATCGGATAAGAGAAGGGCGACAAAAACACGATAATGGGATAATACCGAAAGAGACAACTTCCAGTCAACGGTGCTACAGAGTAATAATTAAATTATATATATTATATATTCAAGAATAAACCAGAAATCCAGTGTTTTTTTTTGAAATCTTGGTTACGTTTTCTTAGAATGCAGATTGGAGAATTGAATATGGGCGGGGTTGTTTTTTTAATAATTGATCCAATATCACAAATACCGTCAATATAGCAAAGGGTAAAGTGTTAACCAGACTCTAATTTAATACTAAAGACGTATCTACTTAAGTATTGAGTATTTTCTAAAATTTAGTTAGGAAGGATACAATTTTTCTATAATCAAATTTTTTTAAATTTGTCATTTTATTCTACTTTGCAAATAAAGAGCTGTCGATTTCAAAGCGTAATCAAGGAAGCTGAATCGTATGGAATTTCAAACAGAGCAGGAGATACAATACAGTTAAAACTGCTCTAGGCAGCAGACAGAATTTATTTATAAATCATGTTTTAAAAAGTGAAGCAGCGAGCACATTCAGCAACTACAATATGTTTGGACAACCAAAATGCAGGTGGTTGTGATGGCACGTTGACCAATACGGCTTTCAGAACATTTCCGCGACCTTGTTGTGCTAACTCTGCTATCCGTCTACATACTGGAGTGTTTGATGTATGCAGAAAACAATTCGGAAAACTTCATCACATCGAATTCGATTCAGAACTCATAACAGATCGTTCGTATAAATAATTATAATAGGACACACTTAGTGTTGCGTTGGTAACTGTAATAATCAGGGCCGTCTTAGACCATGTAGGGGCCCTTGGGCACACAAATTTTGGGGGCCCTTTTAGGAGGAGAAACATAAATGTTAAAGAAAACATCAACATGAAAGAAAAAACAAATATAATTGAATAATATATGTGATAGGTTACCTATTTCAATAATAGATGCACTTCGGTTGATGTAAATGGCTTCTTTCGAGATTTAGGTGCAAAATCTTCAATTATATCCTCAAATTCCAAGGAAATTATTTTGTATGCTCACTATTGATAAACTAGTTAGGGCTTTTTGTAACATAGTCGTTCGTAACTCAATTTTAATTCTCTCTAGTTGAGAAAATGATCGCTCTCCGCTGCTATTGGTGACCATTAGGCAAACGAATATTCTTGTAGCAACTTCAACATTCGGAAATGTTGCTTCTAATTTGTTTGTCTTAATTAGTAATTTTCATATTGAGTATGTAAGGCTGAGATACTCATGTCCGCGGCTTCATTTCTAATGTTCTTCAACTACTGTCTTAAATGAAAACATTCTGATTCGAGCTCATTAGCGTTAATGTGTCGGTGCTAGAATTCTGCAAATTCTTTACATCATTTTCTCAACTGATCAGGATCGATTATTATTGTTAACTGAGAATGAAAACTAAAACGTTTGTAAACTTCCTTGTATGCTTCCGGTCGTTGCTTTAAATGAGCTTCCAATGTATCGATGATAGGAAGAAAGTTTCTATATGAAATTTTTCTTTCCCAGTCAACGGCACAGCCTCTGATGGTCCATATATGGTCTATATACTCAGCCATTGAATATTTTTCTTTGGCAACCAATTCACACTGATTGAATGAAGCGCGTGCGTTCCTGATATAGTCGGAGAGAGCTGCATAAAGTTGCGTAGCAACGTCCATTGTTATGGAATTATTCTGTACGGTTCAGCTGGTTTTATTCATAATTCCCAGAAGATCATTCCATATCTGCGTTAGGAGAATGGTCAGTAGGTCATCCAATTTTTTTGCAATGCTTTGTGCCTCGTTTCCGGTTTCTTTTGGTTGATCTGTGTTTTCGACAATTGATGTAAAAACTTTAAAAATATGGTGGTAAGCATTGCGCAAAACGTTAACAGCACCAGCACGTGAAGACCATCTGGTTTCAGAGAGGGACTTTGGAACTTTATGAGGTACCTAAACATCCTGTCCATATCTTCCATAGATTGTTTGAACCCGAGACAAAATTAAGTACTTTTTGGACGAATTGAAAATACTGCTTTTGAAACATATCCAACCGCCTAAACATCCACCAAATTCAATGAATATGCAGCACATGGGACAAAAATCGCAAATTCACATTCTTCTTTTATTCTGGCCTGAACACCAGAATACTTTCCAGCCATATGTGCTACATTATCATAGCTCTGCCCGCGGCAATTCTTTATTGGAATATCAACACTTTCCAAAAAGTTCAAAACAGTATCTGCTATACATTGCGCCTTGTACTCCGCTATCGGCAATAATTGCACGAATCTGTCAATAGGCTCATCGTCTTTTAGGTAATTTGCGATGAATATCAGTTGGTTAACATGGGAGAGATCTGGTGTGGAATCTACGCTTGTTGAGTAGTACCTATTTTGCTGTGTTTAGTTCCTTGATAATCGTCGTTAACACTTGCCGTCCCATTAGGCCTAGAGCACGCTTCCAATTTTCAGTTGAGCAACAGTTTGATTGCATGTTTGTGTTATATGTATGTTTAGTTGCATCTAATTGCGCAATCGCCTTGTGACGCATTGGATTGTATGGTGGTGAGCTCACAGCTTACAGGTTTGTACGGCGACCACAGCTCTGACATTTTGGCCCTTCTTGTACCTGAACTCGATGTACCTGAACCTCACTGCTTCCCGTAGCTTCCGTGATCTGCACGTTCCTCATGGCGGCTTCTAAACCAGACACCGCGTCAAATGCTCCTTGGAAATTTAATTCCTTTTCTGCAAACAAGCGTTTTTGATGACGTCGTTCCACAATCCCCATACAAATTGATCGCGTAAACTTTCGTCTATGTTGGTCCCATACTGGCATGTAGACGATAATGTCTTTAGTGCTGCCATATACTGAGCTACTGATTCACCATCTTCTTGCCAGCGTTGCCGTAATTTATATCTTTCTGCAATTACGGAAGGTTTAGGGCTTAGGTGATTTGTAAGTACCTGTACTATCTCTGCGTATGTCTTATCGGCTGGTTTTATGGGTGTGCATAGGTCCTTTAGCAATTCATAACATCGGCTGCCCATTACGGTTAGAAGGATGGCCCGTTTCTTTGTCTCTGCCACTTCATTTGCAACGAAATACTGCTCCAGCCGCTCTATGTAGCTCGTCCAGTTTTCGACATCTACTTGGAACTCCGCAATTCGCCCAATACTAGCCATAATTATTGAGTAGTAATTCACTCTACTACATATATACCAAATTTCTCGTCGCCATTGAAATATCGTCGACTAAATGATACGACAGTTGTATATAGACTGGTTTATTCAAATACAGGTACACGATATTATTACATGTGGTGTATAAGTGGTGGTCTATATGTAGTCAAATACACTACAGTTTGAATCCAAATATATTTATTTGAAAAAATATAGCAAATAAATTAATCTCTACAAGCAAATAAACTAGAGTATTCAATGAAGTGAATATTGTTGGCACCAAAGCAATATATTTTGATCCAAAATAAATACAAACGAATATATTTTCTAAAAACAAGAAATATTTTCTATCTGTGTACACGAGGACAAATGGTATCACGCTAAGGACACGAGGACAAACGATTTATACGAGGACAATCATCCTGAAACGATGATTCACGCTCATGCAATTTAGGCACGTTGACTTCTGCATTCCAATATGCACAAATAAAAATGAATCGCTGTATCCATTTTTAAAAATTAAGTATCAAACGGTCTAATTTGCATGACGCTTGCATCGACTACTCGGCCAATAACATCCAGAATTTTACACTTGATCTATAAACTGGTGCTTCACAGACCTAAGATCTTCATTCAAGGCGGTCTGCCAAGCATTTGCGATCAAATGGAATTAGGCACACCAAGTTATTATAAAAGAACACATATAATTTTATAATTCCTAGCAAAGGAATCGTTCAGATATTGATATAGTGTTGGTATTCTGATACTGGCCTACCACTCATTTCCGGCCATCTGAGGTTGGACAGACTATATTTATTATTACCGTACGTATATTTCTTTATAATTAGTAAAACAATCATTCATAGTTGGAGGAAACTCATCCAATGTTAATTAATAATTAACCAAACCCGTGCATTGTATACCTAACTGAATATCTTTATGCACACCAGTCATACTACTTCTCCACACTATTTTACACCACATAAAAATTGAAATGATATTTTATGTGGGTAGAATTTTATCGCCAGCTCTCCATATATAATGAAAGGAAATGTTTCAATAGAAACTAAAGGGATGATCTACTAACATGCGCAATTCACATAGGATAACAGCGCTTGTTGTAACTTGCATGATTTCTTAGTGGTGCGTTAATTTTTAAGAGTACCTTTTGTACCTAGTGTATTTATGAACTACTGTCTGTGGAAAATCATCAGATAAATATTCAACAAAAGCTTTCAGGAGCGTCCAATTGTTTAACACGTATAAAAGGAAAAATATCTTCTTCAGCAATCTGAAAGGTACAAATAAAAAGTTTATTCCCGGGCGAGGTTATCAATCCAACTTTATACGTTTCCTTTCGTCCTTTTAACCTCCGTCTTTCGAGGGGCTTTTTGACGTCATCATCGCGATGCTTTATCCTTGCTAATGTATTTCTTCGTGCCGTATTAATTGTGTACCGTTCTGCAGGGCAGTTCATTCGCCTCACGCTGAAAACCGTTCCGAAGTTAACGATTATAAACTGGTCTGCAATTAGAATCGCTTCTCTGGGGATATTTTAAAGAGAACAGACGGTAATTGTCATCGAAGTGGGACGCTAAATCGATTATTTGGTTGAACGCGAAAATGTATAAAGTTTGTAGTTGTTAACTTATCATTGCTTTAATGTGTAAGTTGAAGTAGAGAAGCATATAAAATTAATTATTCTTAATTAGAGTACTTACATTAATGCGCAAAATTTCTGTTACTATACTGCCGTCTAAATGTAAAAGAACGTGTCTACATACAAAAATGTACTCTAAATTATCTGTTTTAATGCAAAAGTCGCGCATTTGTTTACATTTTTAGGCATTTACCTTTGTCCAACTTGACTTCTTTATTTACAGCAACTATTATTCAAAGCTACTGCTAACAACTACGTGATTACAAATACATTGAAAATTTTTGATATTAAATGGATTTTATGAGTGAATAAAACGTCGTTTATACAAATATAAATTAAACTCGCAATTTATATCAGTAATTATGAGCTCGTCAAATAACATACTAATTGTATATGTTCCAGTAAAAGCGTAAACTGGAGTAATTGTATACAGTTACTAGTCAGTGTATACATTTACTGGTCATTTTAGTAAAAGTATCAACTGTGTATAAAAATGTATACTATTCCTAGTAGATGTATACACATACTAGCTGATGTATAGATATGCTACCTGAGTAGTAAAAGTATCAACTAAATGTACTAAGTAATATAATACAAATAGAAAAACTTCTTGAATATATTACGATATCATCATTACTTGAATCTGTATGCAAATCAACTTTGATATTTTAAGTCATAATAATAATAAAAATATCATAATAATACTACCCCAGAAAAGCTGCCGACAACTCCCTCTACAATATGCAAATGTCCTAATACTCTTATCATGTTTGGCGTCTCCAAAAGCCTAAGCGTACCACTTTACAGCTTGATCGGCCGTTTCTTTTCGGAAATATACGCACAACAAGTAATATATTTTCTATCATTAACACCTTATATAACTTCTTAAGGAAGCAGTTTTTACTATGGGATTTTTGGTTTAATCGGTCCCATTTGACATCAATAATATACGGTTAAGCTGGGTCCCATTACTTTCCGGACAGCCTATGTAGTGCCAACAATGAATTGCTATGTTAGAGCTTATTCCGAGATCAACACAATAGCTACATTCAGCCGCTGTAAATTTTGCATGGATACAGCTAACTGAACCATATTTAATACCTTTCTTTAAATACAATATCAAATCACCCCCGCTGACAAGTTTTCTTCAGAATTCAAACACTTGAAAGTCTGCCAACACATATAACTGCTTTATTTCTGCGTACCCATCTTGCTTTAAATTTATTTCGGATAACACAATAATATCCCTAGTTAAAAATATTTTCAATGTTAATTTTATTTTCAGTGTGTTTCAAATTATTTGACAGATCCCACCATAAAATTTATTCTTGCTGGATAAAACATTTTACCGTCCGTTCTTTTTTCGGATATATTGATTTATGTAACTTAAAATATTTTGCAACAGAAGTCGAAAGCAATTGGTTTCTGTTTTCGGAACGAAAATATGCACTGGGACTCCTTATGCGAAAAAAAAATCTGATGTGACCAGCACATAACTTTATCGTACAATGTATAAAATTAATAGTTTAGCTGCATGAGAATCTATTTGATTGAGATCAGTCGTGTCTGCATTAAAATACAACTAGTTACCCAGGATTTGACAGACAAATAAATAATTAAATAAATAAATAATTCCTTTATTAACATAAAACAATATTAAATGCAACAAAATAATATTTATATTTAGGGCGGAGATCAGCACACTTGTTTTCAAGTTGCCTTGCTCTTCCACTCAACCCCTTACGCAAACTAGAACTAAGACATAATTGTACCAATAATATAACAATAATTCAGAGAACATCAAAACAAAATAATTACTCTAGAGTCTAATTACACATAATTGCAGCAAATTCAACTCAACAAAACATCGCACATGCCCATAAAAAATAAAAATTTAAACAGCCTTCGATGTGCGCTCAATGCCTAATGTCCTCCCCTGTTGAGCAAACAGACAACACTTCACCTTCCAGCAAAACTGTTTAACGATAATGTTTTCATATTTTCCCTGAAACCATTGTAGGTATATATGACTGACCTGGTAAGAGAATGGCCGTTTATACAGCCCAGCGCGATGGGCAGGTGGAGTAAACAAACCCCTGAATCTTAAATTAAGGTTATGGCCATCCGTTCGACAGCGTATCTTGCGCATGAGGTATTATGCGATCCTCTTGGATAGCAACTCATGATATAATCAATTCAGTTTCAATGGCTATGATATAATATTGCTTCATGCAACACCCTAGTGTTGTCTATGTTCAAGTCACCCAGCCCATTCAATACATGATCATACTTCGTCAAACCTAAAACAAACAGAACACATGCATTTTGGACACGCTGAACACGCTGCCTATCCGACGCCGTCAGGCAACGGTCGTACACGGTATCACAATATGAGATCTTTTTACTATTGACAGTAGATATAGTGAGATATTGTCAAAACATCAGCATTTGACACTACC
This sequence comes from Melinopterus prodromus, assembly GCA_964023965.1. Taxonomy (NCBI): domain Eukaryota; kingdom Metazoa; phylum Arthropoda; class Insecta; order Coleoptera; family Scarabaeidae; genus Melinopterus; species Melinopterus prodromus. The sequence goes on along the minus strand of OZ030391.1, from coordinate 53,766,458 downwards.
GGTACTGTCATTAGACTGAAAATCCTGGCTCACTATGTAGTATTATATCAATGCAGATTCGACCGATCTCGATCAAATAGAATTTGCTCTTGCAGCTAAACTATTAATTTTACCAAAAAATGTCGCAGACATAAATTATCCATAATTTCGTCTACTTTAATTTATTATTTAACTATTTTGAGGAAATTACAGAAATGGCTGCTCATTTGCAAAATCCTTGAAAAATGCTTAGAGGAAACGTCCAGTTCCTTTGGACCCTTTTGAACCAAAAGCTTTTCAGCTCTAAGTTTAGTCATGAAACTTCTAGATATGAAGTTTCGTCCCGATACCTTCAGTACTTTCTCCGGAATAGTCTCCACAAAAATCGAGTACATACATACACACATAGTCACATACACACATACACACACACATACACACAGACATTTGTTTGTACCTTGGTCAAAAATGAGACACAAAAAGTCCTATTTCCGTTAAAAACTCAATTTTTTTTTTCGGCACGATTACAATACTTCATCAGACTGCGTATAATAAAGTAAGAAATTAACCGGGACATAATATCAAAACGACCGAAATTCCGATACCGGTATCTGAACCCGAGACTTTTCCGGCCAAATCATAACGTATGGTATGTTAACTATAACCATATGCTTTAAATATTTCGCATAATTATAAATCATGTATTGCTGAGCATTCTATTTCCGGGCGAAATACACATTTACGATTTTCTTTCCGAATTTTCCAACGGATTGTTACTGTAATATTAAACACATCCCTTCCCATTAGGGTGGCTTTGTAGTCCGGCCATCCTCGGCGTCGAACTGTTCCTAATAAACCTCCCCGCAAATGAAAATTAAATTTAAATGACTTGATGAATAAGTCAGGAGTGCCCGCGTCAGTCCTTTGTCGCCGGCCGTGCAGTTTCCCCTTTCGGGTCCCCGTTTCCACGCCACTGGTCGACGCCGATAACGTTCCATTTCTTTCCAACTCCATTCGACTACTATGCAAAGTAATTTCGACCAGATTGGAGCCTTTTGTACACCAGTCAACGTCACTTTCGAACTAATGATGTAAATTTCTTGGATGTAATCCTCCAGGGAATACTATTTATTCGTCTTTTTTAAAGACGATTACAATTTCTGGAAGTCAACTCAATGCTATTCCTCAATGTTATCTAAATGGAGTTAGCAGCAAAACAAAGTGATGTAATCACGTATCCAATAGTAAGAGTTTTTCAATAGCAATACCTTGAGTTGAAAATCTTTTTCTGTCGGCCACTACGCGCCCACTAACTCTTCAGTCTGGGTCACTCGGATTATTTTCTACTGAAAGTCGCTTTTAAGTTATTGACATTGTATACTTTCACCGTATAGGCATGGGACAAAAAGTGATTGCATACACGGTCTTTAACGACGCGCTGCCATTGAAAGTATATGGAGAACCAAATGAAATGACTTGAAAATCTGTGGATTTATGCTGTTGGATACGATCTTTTTAACTAAAATATTTTTAGTTTTTGTCCGCTTCCAATAAAACTGACAGCTCCAAGATCACATTCAATTATTTATTAATTATTCGCTGTGGCATTAGAGAAAAGCTGTTTGGTAAAATTATTGTGGTGACACATCGGCAGAGATTTTCCAAAAATTATAGTGTTCAAATAATAAAATAAAAGTTGAACTCGAGAAAAGTAGTAAAAGTCGATTTTTCAAATGACAACCGTACCATATAATTGGCATTTTGAAATTCTATTGACTTACGTCGATTTTTGAACATACCAGCGAAAATTGAAAACATGCCCAAATCTACAATCAAGAACAATAATTAAACAGAAACTTATTGAACAAGGTTTTTAACTCATTATTAAGGTCAGGTTGAAGATAGGTGGATTGCGCTTCATGGGCCATACAGATTAGGGTGGCCCTTAGCTATAGGGTATTTTCCGAAAGTAAAAATTTGCTGCTCCCACCCCCTAATCTTATTCTAATGAACAAAAAGACAGACTGTACAAAATGTCACTTAAATCGGACAAGTACTTGGCGACCCTCAAACGCTTTGAAGTTGAAACAATCCTTAAATACAAGAAAAATTTAAACATATGTTTTTCTATAAGGGAAAATTTATTTTTGTTTAAAGGATTAATTTGTATACATACAATACAAAATGTAAACGAACGAACATTGAATATTATTTTTTACTAAGAGAGGATTTCGTAGCAATTGGGTATCTTTTTCGGTCTTCGGCAACGATCCGTAGAATAAATTGATTCACATTTTCATCTTTGGGAACTGTTTTTATATTACTGGATTAGTTTGACACCTCTTTCTGCAGCATCATTCACAGCAACTATTTTATTAAGCTTATCTATTGCACTTTTGTCACCAGGATCATCCTTTCATGTTGAAGGGTCTTTGTCGACAAAATCGGTGCTAATATAAAATCTAGTGAAGAAATTTGTTGTAACTGGAGTTACAAACGACGAAAAGTCGTCGTTTGTAAAGAATGAAAGATCATTTTGGTGCAGAATGACCTCTTTTGTTAATCTTTTCTTCTTTCTGATCTTCAGCTTTCTCTTCTTCCAGCATAACTTGAGCCATATTTGTCTTAACCGTGGTATGAAGTTGATCATCAATAAAGGATAGAGCCACAGTTTCAGGAGCTAAGTACCAGAGATGGTTTGACATTTTTTTTAACAAAAACCTTGCTGATTTCTGGATCAATATCCTGATAATTTATCAGTTGACGCACGAATAGGAAATCATGGTAAGGTACTTTTATTGCTTCTGATGAAAGAAACAAGGCTCGAAGGTACACTCGAGCAAGAACAATACATATTATTCTTTTTAATGAGTTCTTCTCCCTATCAGATAACTGAAGTAGATTTTGAAATAGGTAAACCTTCAGTGCATAAATTGCCTTTGCCATTCACCTCGCATGACTTACAGCTCCTGGTATACGAAATGATATCCATAACCATGGAGCCCGATCGTCCTTTTTGGCGCTGAAGCAATAAGAAATCCTGATCTTCTTCATTTTTCATCTGTCCCAGAGCATCTGAATAAGCTATGCCAAAGGGATCGTCCATAGTTCCACAAAAATGTCTCGTTTTCTTTGCCAGATGTTCTAGACAAATTTGTCTGTAAATGTTTCCATTCATTATAGGGTTTGACGAACTTATCAATGCAGTGGTCAGTTCTTCTCGTAGGAACTCGTGCTTTTTGCCAAAAAATAGAAACTTATTCAATCGCCAATATTGCACTTTCTTTCGTTGTCATATTTACAACTCTCAGATTGTAGAAAAAATGCGTATTGCCTGTTCTAAGGTAGTTTGGCTCCAACGATTTGATTAGAAACGTAGCCAACAAGAGTGACATCAAAATCTTTTCGCACGTTGTGTAACGAGCTACCTGAAGAACTTGATGCCATTTTATTAAAACTCACTTTACACCAGTACCACAAACAGTTCTGAAACAATAATTGAAAATTATATCGTCAACGACAACGTTATTGCTTTTTGTCTAGAGAGAGCGTTCCGGGCTATGTTTGGGTCCAAAGATAATAAGGTCGAAAGTCTTATACACCGTGGTACGAATTACGCACAATAACTTAGCAGGATAGTCGTGTGAGTGGTGTAGTTGAATAATGGCCAAACGTAGCTTTTAGGCGAACACGTACCTACGGTGCACGGTGTAGAGACGGTACACGACTTTCGACCCTATTTACGACGGTTTGTTAGGCCAAAGAATACCTATGCAGTATGCAGTGGGATAGGCCGCACTCCATCTAGTTATATACGGCCTAAGTAACAAAATAAGTACCCAATCTGCTTACCAATATTTTTAATCATTTACTGGAATAGAAATAAATAGTTTTTGAATTTAGTTAATCCACCATTTTAATTTTGTCTGTTTCATTGCTGGTACTCTTATAACTTTATAAAGACTAATTTAATCTAAATGACTAAAGACTGTACTAATGACTAAAACCCTTGTTAATGAATTTCTGTTTATTTCTTGTTGTTCAGTTGTTTTCCAACGTTGTGATGTTTCTATTGTGATGTTTAAAAACCGATGTAAGTAAGTATAATGCATTTTAGGTCTAGGACATTTTACACAATGTTGATCTAAAATTTTCCATAAAATTCCAAAATGCATTAAAAGGAAGGGTGGCCATTTGAAAAAAAAAATACTATTACTAGTTTTCTCGAGTTTAACTTTAATTTTTAAATTTGAACAGCCTGTATAACTTTTCAACGAAGTCTATCGAAATGTCGATAATAATCAGACCGATTCTGTAAAAAAGTTGTAACTAACCGCTTGGAAACGTCGTTAACTTTATTAGGAACAATTGTTGCTAAGAAAATTAACCACGTTTCCAAGTAGATATTTGATCATGTGACCCGCCCGCTTTTGTCAGCGCAGGTTGGATATGTTTATTAGGTTTTCTTTTATTTTATTTTAAGGGGTAATGCCACTCTAATTTTTGTTTTCTTAAATGATGTATTTAGATCTTATAAATAAGGTCCAATACGTATCATCTTTGAAAAAAAAAATAAATGCTTATTAAATGAACATACGGCCAAGTGTCTAGCTAAGCGTACATGCAAAAAGTTTAGCCTGAGAGTTTACAGCCTAGAGCCTTATCCGCTCTTATCTTATTTTGAGGAGTTACATCCATGCTGTGAAATATAACATAAAATATCATAAAACACAAAGATTTTGTGGAAATATCCTCGGTACGTTCGTTGAACTGACGCTAACCGCACAATGTTATAGCTGTCTGATGTAACGTGTGTGTTCTTGATTAGTTAGTAAAAAATAGCAGAAATAATTAGTGACATTCCCGGAGTATATCGTGATCGAAAGGAGTCGAAAGGAAGCAGCAGATTTTCAAATGGAATTAATATGACAAGCATTGAATCGTTTGAAACTAGAGTCGCCTCTGCCTGATCGTATCCACAGTCCACACCTGCAAAAAAATAATGTCGGTTGAACATTTTTAAAACGTTGAAGTGGATGACGTTTAATTATCATCTTTTCAACTTTGTTGCTGTGTTTTCTGCTATTTCACAAGTTGTAGTGTGTGAAGAAAATAGATCTGGGCGCCACTGCTCAATACATTCTGACCGATGAAACGTCGCAACACGTGAATTGTCGACCTGGTGATTTCATTTTCATTTTCACTTCCAAGTGGTAAAGTAATTGTGCATATTGCAGCAAGTATAGCTATATGTGTTGTCAATGATGCATTATCCAGCCTTATGAAGATTATGGAGGTATTATGTATGAGCATCAGGCCAAACTGCAATACTTTCTGCGCGAAGGCTGACGCACGGCGCATCATGTTTTCAGAGCCATCGCTGACTGATGCTGCAAAACAGGCCAGGCCCGCTTGTCGTCAAAATCAAACAGAAAAAATAAAGAGGAGGAAAATATTAATTTGAAATGATAATTATATGGTCCAGGCATCGCCGACTATAGCAAAATATAACAATTCTATACGCCAAAGTTACACAATACTTTAAACCGTGTTTCCTCAAAACCACATTTTTCAAACTGGTCGGAAAGATAACATCAACTGATCTTCGTCAATTCACTTGAAATTTTATATGCAGCTCCAGAACAACATTAACTAGAGAAGTACGTACGGTTTTACGATAAGTTCAAAACTTTTTTTGTTAAATATTTTTTAACCTAACTTTGTACCTAAAAGTGATAATTTGTGTTCAAACGTGCGCCATTTTGTTTTAAAGCGGAATTTTCGTACGTTTTTCCCGTGATAATCTTATATAGAATCTATTCCTTTTTTGTTTTTATTTATGGCTAAGTGAAAAATTTAACCGAAAAATTGATTTCGCACGACATGGGTATGAAAAATCTCCCAATAACTACCGTCCCATTAGTCTTCTATCCACCTTCTCCAAGCTTCTGGAGAGCATCCTCCTCAAAGAACTTTATACGTTCTTTGCGGAGAACAATTACTGGCACCCAGCCCACACGGTTTTGTCGCTGGACTCGACACAACCACCGCCATTTTTGACTTGACCCACACCATTATCACCAGATTCGACAATCGCAAACCTACGTTGGCAGTCTTCCTTGATCTCAGCAAGGGCTTCGACACCGTCGACCACACATTGCTACTTCATAAATTAGATCTACTGGGGGTTCGTGGGTGCACCCTGACCTGGATTGTCTCCTTCCTAAGTGAACGACACCATGTTGTTTGCCTACAGCATGTGTCCGGTGAGACTTTTTCACGCAGTCTTCCGATCACTATGGGTGTTCCTCAGGGAGCCACGCTTTCGAGTTTTCTATTCAACTGTTACGTTTATGACCTTCTATCCACGGTACCTAATCATGCTACAGACACTCTCCTTAGCTACGACACCACCTTGCTAATTCTGGGAGAAAACATTGAAAATACCGAGCACACTTATGCCAGCACCACACAGGACGTAAACGTCTGGTTTGAGTGCACCAGAATGATCCTCAATAATGACAAAACCAGCACGCTTCTTTTTGATCCACATGTTAACCGTGACACAGCACATGCAGCACCGCAACCTTTCTTGGCCTCCACCTAATGGATTCTCTAAACTGGTCAAATAATATTGAACACAGCTATATATGCCATCAGAGTTGCTGAGCAAAAACTGAACCAAAGGACCTTAAAGATGATATACCATTCCTACTTCTACGCAATACTCCAGTACGGCATAATTTTCTGGGGAGGCGCCTCTTTGTGCTGCAGAAAAGAGTCCTCAGGTTAATATACAAGATGAATTATTCATTCTTTGCAACTTTGCTGACGGAATTTGATGAATCTCTTTGTTCATTATTGCTATAAGTGGTTTATGGTCTGTCTTAATTCTAATTTTTTGTGAATAAATATAATTGTGAAACTTCTTACAGGCAAACGTTATTGCCAGAAACTCTTTCTCCACCATAGCATATCGTTTCTCTGCGTCTGACAATCAACGTGATGCAAAGATAATAGGTTTATTATCTTGTAATAAACAACAACCTAAAGCATTTTGACTACTATCACTTACTATAACAATTGGTTTGTTTGAATCAAATGATTGCAAAGTTGGAGCTTTGTTTACATTGTCCTTTATTTCTTGCAATACTTTTGTATGTAATGCTGTCCAATGAAATATAACATCTTTCTTAAGAAGACTTCCTAAAGGACTTGTCAACTCTGATAAGTTCGGTAAATAATTTCTCATGTAATTAATAACCCCTAACAATTTCATCAATTCTTTCTTGTTTTTTGGAATATCAATCTTTTCTATAACTTTTAATCTCTCCTTATCCAACTCAATGACGTTCTCAGAAAAACTATGCACCAAGTATTTAACTTGTTTTAGTCTATTTTGAAATTTACTTAAATTTTACGTAAACTTTTTTAGCACGTTGCAATACTAATTTCAGGTGATCATCACGTTCCTGTAATGATTTAGCCATTACTAATATATCATCCATATAAATAAAAACACCAGGCAAATCCCCAACATTCTCATGAGCCTATTTCATAAATACTTCAGGTGCTACAGACAACCCAAATGGTAAACGAGAGAAACAATATGTTTGCCCAAATGGCGTTGCAAAACAAGTTAATAATTTACTTTCTTCATCTAAAGGTACATTCTAAAATCCACAATTATAATCTAAAGCAGAAAAATATTTCATTCCACATAAAGCCTGACATATGTCTTCAATGGTTGGTGTTACAAATGGTTCTCTAACCAAATATTTATTGAGTTCCAATGGACTAAGACATATGCGCAAATCGCCAGATTTCTTTTCTACTACAACAATATTATTAAGCCATACTCCAGAATTTTGTACTTTTTCTATTATACCTTCCTTTTCTAATTTATCGAAAGCTTTTTGTAGTCTACCTTTAATTTTTAAAGGAACTCTTCTGGGTGGATTTACAACAGGAATATAATTTTTAATTAACTTTAACTTGTAGGGCTTTTTAAATTTTCCTAGACCTTGAAAGTTTCTATATTGTTTTTAACAAACTCTTCTTTGTCTTTATCAATTATGTTTATATTATTTATCCTTTTGATGAGACCTAACTCCACGCAAGCATCTTTACCCAAAATTGTTATGTTTTTTTCTGTCAATATATAAAATTGTAGTTTACTTACAACACCTTTATAGTTACATTGTATCATAGCTACTCCTAAAGGTTTTATTTTGTTACCTCCATAACCTTCTAATATTAGTTTTTCGTAACATTAAATCTTTTATATTTTTGGCTATGTTTAGAGATATTATATTGCATCTGATCATGTGTCTAACTTGAAGTTGACAACTTTTCCTCCAACATTTGATTCTTTATTTCTTTCCATTTATCATTTTTAGAACTATTAAACGTTATTTTATTGACATATAACACGCCTGAGTTCTCTGAATTGTTCAAAACTACATCATCTATCGATACTGTTTTTACAGATTTCAATCTACAAGCCTTAACAAAATGATGTAATTTTGAGCAATTATAGCATTTTTTATTATATGCCGGACACTCTCTTATTTTGTGTCTTGTCAAACATTTACTACATTTATTAAAATTATGCTGTCTGTATCTACTATCATAGTTCTTGTTATATCTATTATCATTGTTTTTGTTAAATCTACTCTCACTGTTTTTATTGTATTTTCCACTTCCTGACACATTGTTCCTATACTTATCTATTTTATACACGTGCCCTTGATGCGATTCTGGAGTTGTTTGGACTTGTCTTGTCTGCCCCTTGCAATTTCCCATGCTCCTCAATCGACAGCAACCTTTCTTGCAGCGCCCTATCATAGACGCCAAGCACTATTCTGCCCCTAATCATTGACGCCTCTTGGTCACCAAATCCACAGGGACGTACTAATTTTCTTAGCTCCGTTACGAAATTTTCTATGGGCTCTCTTTCTCCTTGGATTCTTGTATAAAACGTATACCTTTCAAAAACTTCATTTTTCTTTGGAATGCAGTATCTTTCAAAACTGTCAATGACTTTGACATAACTTGTCTTTTCCTCATTAATCAGATTAAAAGTCTGGAACAATTCCACTCCCTCGGAACCGATGGCATTTAATAGCGTGGCGATCTTTATGTTATCAGGATGTTTCTCTACACCAGCGGCTATGGAAAATATTTCAAAATTTAACTTGAACTTTTTCCAATTTTCCGCTATATTTCCGCAAAGGTTCAAGTTTTCAACAGGTTTAATATATTGTACAGACTGCGCCATGTTGCATCTAGAGCTGATTGGGGTTTATCTTCAGCAGACAAGAAATAACGTGCAGACGCTTTTGTATCAACTCGAGAACTGTTTTATTAGTAACCATCAACAACCTGTGTTGCTGCTAAGCATTACATTAAATATGTACATAGTCATGGGTACTAAGATGAACATATATAAACACATATAATACACAAAAGTCTACTCGTCAGAAAACGTGGTACCGGTAACACCATCTGTTTGCGGACGTTCTTATGTAAGAGATACAGAATTGAATTTTACCTTGTGGTACTCCAGCTTTTAGAGTTGAGTACTGATTATCTTGTTTTATACGGTAGTATCTTTCAGAAATATCTGATTTTAATAGTTGGCTATACTTACAACTGTCAATACCAAAGAAGAGCTCCAGACCAATTCAGTGATGCATATGCACCAGGCGGAAATAGTATATTATAATACAAGTTTTATAAGACAAAAATTGGCGTACGAGTTGTTTTGCCCAAATAGAACGAATGCGCCAATAAACCGAGTGTTATATACTATTTTTTCTACTTTGCGACATTAATTCGACATACATTTCGAAAATTGCGGTTGTCATCTTACAATCTCCTCGCTACGCTCGTCGTACCCAAATAGAACGAGTGTTATATACTAATTTTTCTACTTTGCGACATTAATTCGACATACATTTCGAAAATTGCGGTTGTCATCTTACAATCTAGAGTAATTTCATATTCAACAGTTGGTAGTTGCGGTAAAAATTCACAAATCCGTTTGAGGTGAGCCAATAGCGATTGAGATGTCAGCCTTATTTGACACTTGATGTCAATATCAGTAATCTTGGAAACCTAAAAGTTACTACAAGTTTGTGATCAAGTGTTTTCATAACGACACCGAAAGCGGATTCGTTGAGTTTATAACGAACGCAAAGTAGAAAAAATGTTTTTTTCTACTTTGCGTTCGTTATGAACTCATAACGAAACCGGTTTCGGTGTCGTTATGAAAACACTAGGTCACAAACATTTGGTAACTTTTAGTTTTCCACGACTGACGTCAAGTGTCAAATAAGGCTGACATCTGGCTGACATCTCAATCGCTATTGGCTCGCGTCAATCGTATTTGTGTATTTTAGTACAACTGCCAACTGTTGAATATGAAACTACTCTAGATTGTAAGATGACAACCGCAATTTTTGAAATATATGTAAATTTAATGCCGCAAAGTAGAAAAAATAGTATATAACACTCGTTTTATAAGACGTATTGGCGCACTCGTTCCATTTAGGCACTCCTCGCTACGCTCGTCGTGCCCAAAACTACTCGTGCGCCAATTTTTGTCTTATAAAACTTGTATTATAATATACTATAAGGAAATCAACCCCACCCTGAACGAAGAAAAGCAGAAAAACTAGTTTTTCAAATGGATAGGAGGGAGAGGACAGACAAATCGGTACAGTTCCTAGGAATCTACATCGACATCCGCCTAACCTGGTACCACTTTGAACACCTAGCCAAAATCCTGAGTCGAGTAACGTACGCTGTAAGAAGGATGGAGAAGACCGCTGGCTTTGTAGCAGGTAGAATGGCCTATATGTCGCTGTTCCAGGCTCGCTTGTCATATGGTATTGATATCTGGGGGCACAGCCCGTAAAGACTCTTCTCCAACTGCAAAAAAGAGCTGTGAGATGCCTGAACGTACAGCATCCGAGAAGTCATGCAAAACCTCTTTTCCGAGAACACAGGCTACTCACTGTATATGCTATATACATTATACGTACTCCGATGCCTCACCACTACCCACAGGAACAAGAATTGCTTTCCCACCAAGGGCAGTCTTCAAGACTATCCGACACGAACCAGGTACCTATATATTAATTGACATACTTCTGTACAGATTGATTAAATATATCTATATATCTATCAATCTACTCGAAGAGTAGTATTTGTTTCAGCTTATAGGCTAGGCCCTCATGCCAAACTTTGGCACAGGCTTTTACTACATCTAGAAATATAGAGGAGCATACCTTTTTCTTCTTCTTTCTATTACCGTTGTTATTCTGCGGACCGATTGACAAATTCTTATTTCTGAATCCAAACTGATGGGCGGCTATAATGTTTCTTTCATCTAAGATACCAGTAGTTTTTCAAAAAGTTTTGATAATACAGGGTCTCCCACGACGAGCTGCCATTAGAAGTATATGGAGAACCAAATGAAATGACAGATTGAAAATTTGTGGACTTAAATTGTTGGACACGATCATCTCAACAAAAAAATTTTGAGTTTTGGGTTACTTCCGGTTACACCGGAAAAGATGTCATCTTTTATATTTCAAATGGATCACCTTGTATTTGAACGCATTTTTTAAATCTTCATTAAATTTTAGATCAACTTTATGTTACATTCCCTATACCTAACGTGTGTCATTTTTGAGAAATTAATTATTTTCATTAAAAAATGACAGCTGCACGGCTACTTTCAACTACTTATAAATTATCTCCTTTGACCGTTGGAAAAAAGTCGTCCGGCGAAATTGTTGTGAAGGTAACGTATTATCCACACATCGGTAGAACTCTTCTAAAAGTTATACAGGGTGTTCAAATTATAAGATCAAAGTTGAATTCGAGAAAAGTACTAAAACTCGATTTTTTCAAATGGCAACCCTAACATATTAATACAATTCTCAATTCAATGGAAAATTTTAGATCAACTTTGTGTACGATGTCCTATACCTAAAATGTACTTGTACCTACTGAATCGATTTTTAAACATTACCGTAGAAATTGCACAGATTGCCAAATCTAGATTGCGTTGAAAACAACTGAACAAGTTGGAATAAACAGAACTTTTTAATAAAACAAGCGTTTTTAGGTCAGTTTTCATTATCATTGGTTTAGTATTTATAAAATTATAAGCCTACAATGAAACACAATATTAAAAATAAAACAAAACGTTAAAAAAATTTTAAAAAACCGCCGAATTCTATTTCAGTAACTGTTAAAAAATGTTGCCGTTTTTTGCTAAACATGCTACTATTCCTTTTACCATATTATTGTTGGTGGCGTCCCTGATAGAGTTAGCACATAACCCATTGAAAGGCTGGAACTTTATCTTTCATGTTCTCCTTATTAGTTATTGGGTCCTCCATTATAGGGTGGTTTCAAATGGACGGTGCTCCAGCGCAGATAGCAGTTGCTATAAGAGGTTTGCTTAACGAGCGATAATCGGCGATCGGTTGAATGCGCTTAATAGGCCATACAAATATCCACCGCATTCCCCCGACTTGACGCCAATGGATTTGTTAATTTCGGGAGCTATTAAAGACGTAGTTTATGAGAACCCAATAATTGATAAGGAGAACATGAAAGATAGAGTTCCAGCTGCTTGCAATGAGTTATGTGCTAACGCAATCAGGGACGCCACCAACAATAATGCGTTAAAAGAATTAAAGCGTGTTTAGCGGAAAACGGCAACGTTTTTGAACAGTTACTGAAATTGAATTAAGCATTTTTTTATTACCTTACGATTTTGTTTTATTTTTAACATTGTGTTTAATTGTAGGCTTATCATTTTATAATTACTAAATTAATTATAATGAACTATTACCTAGAAACGTGTTTAATAAAGTTGTGTTTATTCCAACTTGTGCAGTTGTTTTCAACGCAATCTAGATTTGGCAAACTGTGCAATTTCTACGGTAATGTTTAAAAATCGATTCAGTAGGTACAAGTACATTTTAGGTATAGGACATCGTACACAAAGTTGATCTAAAATTTTCCATTGAATTGAGCATTGTATTAATATGTTAGAAAAAATCGAGTTTTAGTACTTTTCTCGAATTCAACTTTGATCTTATAATTTGAACACCCTGTATAACTTTTAGAAGAGTTCTACCGATGTGTCGATAATACGTTACCTTCACAACAATTTCGCCGGACGACTTTTTTCCAACGGTCAAAGGAGATAATTTATAAGTAGTTGAAAGTAGCCGTGCAGCTGTCATTTTTTAATGAAAATAATTAATTTCTCAAAAATGACACACGTTAGGTATAGGGAATGTAACATAAAGTTGATCTAAAATTTAATGAAGATTTCAAAAATGCGTTAAAATACAGGGTGATCCATTTGAAATATAAAAGATGACATCATTTCCGGTGTAACCGGAAGTAACCGAAAACTCAAAATATTTTAGTTGAGACGATCGTGTCCAACAATATAAGTCCACAAATTTTCAATCTGTCATTTCATTTGGTTCTCCATATTCTTCTAATGGCAGCTCGTCGTGGGAGACCCCGTGTATTTCTATCGCCTTCTTCAGGGCACTATAATGATTACATATACACAACTCATTACATCACATTCCACTAAACAATAGGCTAAAAAGACTTACATGATTTTTGAGGTTACGTTATATAGGCAATAAAGAAATTGGCGTTTAGGAGGATGCCTATTTTTGCGCTGTTTTCCAAACGGTATATATATAAGCCTAAATGCTGCATTGCATCGGTTATCTCACCGGTTATCACATCAACACTAAGTGACATTTTTGTTTTCATAGTCTTCATTTCGTTTAAAGATGGCGAGACAATCTTGGTGATTTGATGATATAATAACTCAAAAATCATCACTATCCGTTCAGTAATGAATTTTCTTTATTTTTGTAGATGGAAATTATATGATGTGGCCAGGCACATGACTTTATCATACAATATATAAAATTAATAGTTAACTGCATGAGATTCTATTTGATCGAGATAGATCGTGCCTGCATTAAAATAAAACAAGTTAGCCGGGATTTTATAGATATTTTGATAATATTCACAGCAGGTATTGTCAAAAAAACAGCGTTTGACCAGTCATGTATGACCAGTCATGTATACCGCGTGTTTTCTCGTTGTAATTGTTTGAGTTGTTTTAACCCTTGTTTTAACCCTTGATGATGCTAATGGTCTATTAGCAAAAATTTGGTTTTAATAAATAATTGGATTGAATTTCGTGCTTTACTTACATCGTGCCTACTGTCAATATAAGCTGCGTTCGGATATTGTACACCGTTACACTTTTTACACCCAATAACACGTAAGTGTCATTTGGACGGTGTACCCGGTGTCAACGGAGTACAATATCCGACGCAGCTTTAATCGACATATCTGTCTAGTTCTACTAATTTTATTTTAATGCAGAGTTAGCCGTTCTCGATCAAATATAGATTCTCATGCAGCTAAACTATTAATTTTTTATATATTATGATAAAGGCATGTGCCTCGACACATCAGTTTTTTTTTCTGCGAACCGCAGAAGCGTTTCACCTGAGTTTGATGCTACTGTTTTAAGCTTGTAACGTATTTATAAATTGCAGAAAATTTCACAATCCAACAAACTAGTGTCACGATCATTTGTTATTTCCACGTCTTCAGTTCAAGTTCACGATTCACCGTAGCAGTTATTCTGATTATATAGCGCTATTTCCAAGTTGATGATGTACAGGTCATGCGGACAACTTGCGAAGCACTGGGACAGCGACTCGGCCACACGGCTCCAACAAGCGAAAACGTGGTAGTCAGCAAGTCCGACACTGCTGAGAGGTCGAGATAGGTTGGGTCGGGCGTGAACGCTCGCTCTAGATATCCTGCAACTGACCGAAACGGATGTGATGTTTGAAATGAAACTCGGCACCTAAGGGGTTAATTTGCCATGTACAGAATTACAGGGACTCCCTTAACCGAAATTAGCATAAATATGGGGCCTTGTGCGCTCCGCGTCCTCTATATAGACGCCCTTGCCCGTACTAGTTTGAACTATCCCGTGGGATTAGAAATGGCAACACGGAAACTTGCTGGAGGAGCCGCTGAACCGCATCAGTATGTCAATTACGCATTTTCTCAATATTTGCTTTAATGCAAACACGGCTTTTCTGAATATCAATGTGGTATTCTATGTAGTCTCTGAAATATCAGGAATATTTAATACAGGAATACTCTCAATCAAGTAAAATTTGCTGCAACATAGCATGCGACATTGTTTTGTTATGGCCCTTATCTAGTGGATGATATTTTTATTTTAATTGTCAACAATAGTTATATATCTTGTCCGATCTTGCTGTCTATTGTTGTCGTCGTGTGTTGTACTGATCTAAACTAGACTTAACTGCATTTTAAATTGCAAATATTCACATAATATTCTACAAAAATTCAAGTATGGGAAAGAACTAGCTTTATAAGAAAATGCTTCCAAACTTGACCAAGTTCCTCACTTGGTCCACAAAGTGGATCACTTTGGATTTCCTGTATATTTGATGAATTTCTTTACAATATAAGGAATCATTAAAATCGGTTAAAGATTACAAGTTATGGCAAATAACACTGTGCTAGTCAAAAAAATGAACAAGCCGACGACCTACCTAGTAAAGTGAATTGGGATATGCTGCATTCAGTGGTGGTCGTCATTTTTCTAGGTTAGGTCATTTAGTCGAGTAACATCAATTTCAAATTTTTAGGTGGGACCCGTTTTTGAGACAAATTTTACGATTTTCGATTGCTTTCAAAATTCGTATTGGAGTGTTTTTTGGTGCGAGGAATCCGAATTTGACATTATTTTTGCGACCGGACAAATATTTAGTACAGTTTACATCATAAAACATCAAAAAATGACCGAAAACGGCAAGGAACGTTGATTTTTGTATGGAAATGGCCCAAAATTTGTAGGAATTACATTTTTTAATAATAGTATATTGTGTACCAAGCCGAGAAAAGTGAGAAAAGTGGTTCTTTTCCGGGCGAGAGAATAGTTGCACAGGCGAGCGTAGCGAACCTGCGCACTTCTTGAGGCCCGGAGAACCACTTTCTGGGCGTGGTGCACACATAATTTTTTATCCTACACAACATAATCGTAATAAAATTACCCGTTTCTAAAGACTAACCTCTGACATATTGGCTTTTGACAAATAAAATCCGTTGACGTTTTAATCACAAACGTCAAACCGAATCGAAACTATGTTTTGATTGGACAGAGATATTGCATTTTCCGGGCTAGCCCCGAAAAGTGTTCATTACAGGCCGGGCTAGGGCTGGTTGGCAAATAACATCTTCCGTGTCTCCATAGAGACGCGAAAACGACATTTTCGCATCGTGTAGGATAAAATAGTTATTTAACCAACAAGTATATTAAAAAGAGCGATTAACGATCGAGACTGTTAAACTGTGTAATTGTCGAGATCATTAATAGCTGTTTAATATTCGAGTTGGTTAGAAAATTTTTCCGTCGATCGTATTCTTCTAGCGTCGTCTACATAGATTTTTCTTCGCCAATGTCTTTTTAGGTTATATAACAATTTATGTAATTTGACACTCACTGACAGTTCTAGAGAGCGGTATGTTTTGATTGGAAGGTTTCATTTCACATATGTTCAATTGGCCAATCAAACGACGTCATTGCGTCTTGTGATTGGCTATAACAAATCATGCATTAATAGAAATCGTGCATTAATAGCATATTAATAGAGTTGTTTAATAAACGATTTCCTATTCACTAAACTGACTCAAAAATAAACGATCGACGGAAAATAAAATTATTCTTATTATACATGTATCATCACTTATTGGTAACCTAAAACTAGTATATTTTTCAATCATTGAAATACTGATGACGTTTGATCACCGCTCGGCAACATAAGTGGTTACTAGTTAACTCACTAGTAGTTACGTTGCATGCTCGACAGTGACCTTTCAGCGATACTTATCCTTTTGAAGGTTTATCTAGAATTAAGTGAAATAATTCAAATAAATTTATAAATTCTTATAAATAAACTCGTCAATATAGAGTTGTGTTGGCTGGGTGATATTTTTTCCATATTTCCGCAATTTTTGTCCCATTAAACTAGCATCGTACCTCTTAGAGTTTACGAAATCCCCATGTATATCATGTTCCGTGGCATCCGGTATATTACGGACAAATATGTTCCGCAGTTTCGCAGATATCATTGTAATGTCAGTGTCGAGTAAGCAATCTGAAAGCTGTGACCAACCGACGAAAAATCGCTTCTGTTGTTTACGCTGGAACAAACGTTGCCAGTACTTCAAAGCCACTAGTGAAGAAAGTTTCTTACTTTCAGGTAAAAAATAACAAATTGGAGGCCGTTTCGTGCAGGTGCTATAAATATCTAAACAGTGCCAATATCAACGTGTTAGAAAGATTTTAGTCGAGTTTAGTCAAAGAGAGTTGACCTGGGGTGAATATTTTCGGTGTATTGTTTTTACTTTTACAATGTTTTTCTGTTTACTATGTTGTCTATGTTTTACTATCTACATTTATGCAACATTACTTCCTACTTCACGTTTCGTTCTGAGTTAGACAATACAAAGACCTTTCTTTACAGTACACCGCGAACGTGATGCTGTAAGTAACACTAGGACTTTATCGTTTAACTTTCTGGTAATTTCAGGCCTCTACATGGACGATATTAACGAGGCCTTAAATATTCAACCTTCTTTCAGCGAGCGAGATCTAATTCTTGACATTTTTATTAGCGCTCCGGGTAAAGTTCGTACGACTCGGATGGGTATCTGCACGCGGAATCTGAAGTGGCTCCATCCAGCTCCCTTATTATCCTAAATACCCCGAGTTTTAATTCCATATTTAAGACAGTATTCATCTCCCGTCATCTTCCGTCCGCCCGTACGTCCCACTTTTCCATCTACTGGCGTGGAATCAACATCAAAGAAGCTCGCGAGAAAGCGGAAACTTCAATCGCCCAAGATGAAAAGATAAATTTAACAGATATACGATTATTCTTGAAGTTTGGAAACCTGCGGAAAAAATGCTTTCACGTGAATTGGAAATGTTTTGAGTGAGCCGAGAGCACTCTGATGTATGCGCATATTTAAGGAGGCGCGAGAATCGTAGTTTTCTCTGCGTTTTTTGGTATACATACAATAAAGGTTTTTTTTAGGGTTGGTGTAAATTAAAAACAAACAGGGCATTTTTTGCTGGGCTACGAGCTGGCTTTTGACACACGTCCCCAGGCTCGTGACCCCTCACTGAGCGTGGATAAATATGACAATCGCTGGCCTACGCAGGATATGTGGCATCAATCCTGTGGGATTATGTGTGGTGATTTAACTTTCCGATTAACCGTAGTCAACCGACGGTAATCCAATTTTATATATGCGTACCTGGATATGGAAAGGGATCGGTTCCCGAAATTGAGTTATAAGTATTTTCATGCGGAAGAAGTTGAGCTAAAGATAAGCTAACACATTTAAAGCACCATGAAGGGAAAATATTAAAAGGAAATAATGTGTCCAAAGAAACTTTATAAAATGGTCTTAAAAGGAATCTGTTCACATAATTTCGATTTGTAAAGTTTTAAGAATGATTTTAGGTGCACATTAAAAGCCAGCAAAAACTAAATTAACGCAAAGTTGTTATTTAAACGCTGTCCCACCTGTTTTTTTTTCTTAGCGGTACTGTATACCTAGGTACAGTCTAGGGTTTCCAATCCCGGGATCCCGACAAATAATGAAAATTTTCGGGATCTCGGGATTATAAGTCTAAATCCCGGGATCTCGAAAATGTTAAACCTGGATTATTTTCTTATTTTTTGTTATTTGGTGAAGTGTGGGCACTGATCTACAATAAATCAATTGAGCTGTTATTTTTTAAAGTAAGTACTACAATCTATAACAGTACCATATCTGATTAAATTAAGTATTAAGGATAACATGTTGCTATGATAGAAGGAACAGCATTTGCAAGAAATGAATCCAAAACCTGTCCCTTGATCCCCAAGACCTCCTGGTTAGTTTCGACGTTGAGTCCTTATTTACCAGGGTTCCAATCCAGGATACCATCACCATAATTACACAACTCCTTACATCTGATAACCAACCTTCTTGTTACGCTGACATGGTAGGTGCTTGTCTATCTTCCACTTACTTCCAGTTCCGAGGCAAGTTCTATGAACAAGTTTCGGGAGCTGCCATGGGCTCACCCTTATCCCCTGTTGTGGCCAACATTTCCATGGAGGCATTTGAACAACAAATCCTCGAATCCCACAACCTCAAGCCCAAATGTTGGTTCAGATACGTGGATGACACCTTCGTAATTTGGCCACATGGACGGCAATCCTTAAACAATTTTCTCGACTACCTCAACCAGCAACACCCAGACATACGCTTCACCATGGAAGTGGAAACAGATGGCTCTCTCCCTTTCCTCGACGTCCTAGTTACTCGCACTCCATCCGGCTCCCTTGTACATACCGTGTATAGGAAACCCACTCACACCGATAGATACCTCAATGCCAATTCCCACCATCACCCCGCTCAGAAGCAAGCTGTCATCAATACCCTTGTGAAAAGAGCCATTTCTATTACCCACCCCACATACCTCCAAAACGAACTTGACCACTTAACGAAAGTCTTATCCCAAAACAACTACCCCAAGTCCTCGATAATTAAAACCATTTCCCGACACCTAAACCCAACAGATAACACACCTCATCAGCATCCCGACGTCCCAATCGCAACCGCTTTTCTTCCTTACGTCCAGGGTACGACAGATCGTATTGGATGCATCCTCCGCAAGCACAACATAAAACCGATATTCAAACCCCTTTCCAAACTATCGGACTTACTTCCTTCTACAAAGGACAAAATCCCTCCTCTTCTTTCCTCTGGTGTGTACCGGATTCCATGCTCCTGTTGAAGTGTCTATATTGGCGAGACGAAGCGATCAGTAAGCGTCCGAGTATCTGAGCACGAACGCTGCACTAGATTGCGACAAATCGCTGGTTCAGCTCTCGCTGAACACAGATATAACACGGGACATGACATCCTGTTTGCACAAACCAAAGTCCTCGCCCGTGAATCCCATTACTACCCTAGAAGGATCCGTGAATCAATAGAAATCCTAAAACACCCCTCCAATATTAATAGAGATGATGGTTTTCACTTACATCATACCTGGAAATCAGTCCTGTCCCAACCGCTTCTACCTGCTGGCCGACCATCTGTTAACCCCACCCCTTCCACTACGTTACCCCCACCTGTTAACCCCACCCCTTCCACTACGTTACCCCCACTCCAAACACCATCTGGTCACACCAGTCCCCTCATATATAAAGACCCGCCCCAACAGACGACAGTATCTTCTTAGCGCTTGGTTTGATAACTTAGTCCTGAAGATGCCTCTTGCAACAGAGCGCGAAACGTCGACTACTTCAAAGTCCTCAACGCGGTTTCCACCCGGAAATCAATATATCATTTTCAGCTTGTTTGAGTTTTTGATTTACTTCAACAAAAATACAGGCTTTATTTCAAACTAAAACATAAACGTAAAAGTTAGTGGCGGATTTCTTTACCTGTATTCAATGATGTACTACAGAATATAAAATTTGTAAGTAGGTATAAAATACAGCGAAAAGGATATTGAAAATAAGTACAAAATAAAAATATAAATTAATCCCGATATATTTAACTGTAAAATGGAACCCAAATTGTACCAAACATGATTTCTTATTAATCGTTGTTATTAATCATTCGATGGTTCACTCCAATCGAACGAACGATTTTATTTCATGTTCCCATTTGCAAGTTTTTTCCAGTTTAAGAAATTTACCTTAAAGTAACGAAATATTTAGGTACGATGGTGTTCCATCATGAAGTGCATGTACGCCATAGATTACGTCTCGGTTAAAACATCTCGAGTTTGTATTGAGCTGTGACAGCGGTAATATGGTCGTTTTTTACATTTTTTCATGGCAGAATTATCGCTTTTTTGCTCTTTTAGTGGAAAAATTGTGTCAAAAAATGCACTGTTAAAAATGTACATTATAATATGGGTTAGACTATGTGAACTATATTGACATAACCGAAAGACGTACAAGTAATATTCATTTTGGTCATGACAAGAAATTGAATATTTAATATTCTAAGAAGTTTCACTGAATATTTCATCAACTTTCAACAATAAATAACGGTTTACTTGAAGACGCATTTAGAACTGGTTATACAAGTCATTATATTTTGTAAACAATAATCGTTTTATTTAAAATGCAAACAGTTGGTCTATTTGAATAATAAACATCCATGACGTATGAATTCTAAAGTTATCCAATTTTATCTTAAAGAAGAAAACACAAAATCATCAAAATATTTATTGGCCTTAATATAAAAAATAGAAAATTTGGTTCGATCAAATAATTTCTCATCATTTTAAGTTTTCTGTATATAGATGGCATGAAATTGAGTTTCCTATTATATAATATATTTTCGATTTTCAGAACGAGCGAAACTGCCGCTCGTAGCTATAGATGGTCAATCGTCAATATTTTTATTTCGATTTGCAAATGCAATATTATTTCATTTATAGTAAAATACATAGTAGGTAACTTTAGTATATAATTATATAAATTTGGTAATTAGATACGTATGAAAATACTCATCATGGCTACGTCAGCGTATGCCTAAAGGCAAACCGATTACTACATCGGATATTCGCAGTCAATAATTTTTAAAGGAAGGTAACGCCAAATCGGAATTTCATGTAAGAAAAAAAAATAACTCGTTTTTCGCGGTTTCTACTTCGTCGCAGATCGAGATAATATACTTTTACCGCAACCATTTTTATATTTATTTAAATTGAGTTATGATAAGTAATTGAAAAATAACAACACCGTAAACTACAAAAAAGTTCACTTAAAAATAATAAAAAATTGATTTAATTTTTTTAAAATATTATAATTATAAAATGAAAATAGTATAGATAAAATAATAGGTAGCTATATAACAGTAAAATATAATATATGTAATAACGTAACATAAATATATAACAAAAAAACAAACGTAATGTATTAATGTATTAAATAAGAAAACTATTCTGTTAGGTTGGAGGTTCTTTAGGAAATGATACATGTATGATAATCTAAACACAGAACACGTGTATCGTTAATTTGATGCACTAAGAAAACAAACAAAATCCTTCGTTGTTGTCTCAGCCAAAATCGATTAAATTGTGGTCGTCCAACAAACTTATAGTTTTTAATCAAATTTTCAAAATTTTCAAAATTTTTAATTAAATGGAGGATTTATATAGGTTTTGCTTGTATTGCACATTTATTTACTTAAGTGTTTTAAACATATTTTAAAAGGAACATTCACATTTATTATGACCCACATTTTTTCCCGCAAAAATTATTTTTAGAAACTAAATGTCATTTAGAGTAAAACTTTTCATATGGACATAATTGTTTTTCAAAACCTTAAAACGTTACAGCACAGTTGAAATACATGAAAATAAATTGTTATATTATAAAACATAATTTCCGGGGTAATGCCTCTAATTTTGTAATTTAACCGAGTTTGTATTACCAATTGTTATGCAGCAACGGATAACTTTGAATACCACCATTTTATGCTTTTTTATGTAAATTTACTGGTGTTTAGATAAAAGGTTAAAGTTCAAGGTTTCTAAGGGACCCTTTTTTAGGTTTCTATAAGCCGGTATAATTTTTTTTATCAATACAAAAACCAAATTAGCGATGAATTGACTGATCGTCTTTTCCACAAAAATCAAAATTGAATATCAAATATAAAACATACAAATAATCCTTACCATATTCACAGTCCACTCACAAAATATGTTATCAATTTCTTATTATTTTGAGTCATCGTTTTCTCGTAAATTTTATTACAGAAGGTTATTAATGTATTATATCAAGACAATTAAGGGATACATATATCAAATTCAGTAAGAAAACGAGAGCATGGCCATTAAAAAACTATCGATGACGAAGTTAAAACAATTGAAAGTTGGACATTACTTACAAATTGAGAAGTTGGAGAATTTTTAAAATAGCAATCCATTCTAGAGATTTTGTCGTTTCCTTATCTTACATAATAAATCATAAAATTCAATTGATTAATTAATATTAAGGTAAATGACAATTCAATGATAATAAATTGAGTAACGAATATAGATTCAAATTTAAATAAATTTTAAATTATACAATTATATACAATTATATATTTATACATATTGGACTGTAAATTCTCCCCTTAATTATCACACATAAAAGAAATTTCGCTATCATAGAACGTCAAAATTAAATTTTAATGAACAAAAAATAACGCGTTTATACTTATACTAAAATGCTGAACAACAATGTAGTATCAGTGCTAAAGGGCATATCTGCAGCAAAGTAGAAACCGGCACAAATAAGATTTTTAGTTACATGAAAAAATGCAGAAGTCTTGTAAAATTATTTACGCCGGATATAATGATCGGTTTTGTGTGACATAGTGCGGCGCCCTGATGATCAAGGACTTAACAATGTGTTTAATACAATATTCAACAAATTTGCAGATACGACCATTAGAACTATAACGGCAGTATACGGACTGCTGGCAGCATACCGACTGCTGCCACCTGGCAGACATCACGAGGCTGCGCCGTAAAACTGTCTTGTTTCAAGTCCAACAAATTCCAGGTTTCTGGTTGACCTAGTCAGTAACGGCGACCAAGGCAGTAATAGATATGAGGGAGGGATACCAGGCATCTGGCGCTCGCCGGTGACTCATGAAATGGGGCGTTTGGAAGTTGTGCTATCATGAGGACTTAAGGATCTGATATCTAGTATATTCGAATAGGGACTAAGGCAATTTCGGATAGTCCACACGACGTTTATACCCTTCTCGATGTGGAGCTACCCTATGCCACGTATGTCGGGAATGAGGAGCCGCTGAGAGAGATGACATGTGGTAGAGTTCTCAGCGTAAGCGTGCTCGACAGTGCACCCATCCTCCGATGAAAGGGCAACCTTTCTAACTTCGATGGGTACGGATAACGCGTTAGCGTTCCGGCGCGGCGGTGACTCGTCAAACGTGGATTCCGGAAAGTTTCCGACACGAGTACTTGGAGTAATTTAAGGCTGTGGGATGCACTAACTCTTCGGTGTAGACCCCTAGAACCACCGGGGGTACCGTATACCATGGTTCCTATGCCGTGGGCCAATGTTGTGTAGAGGTTTAGGCAATTGTCCTCGCCGGCGACTCGTCCAACGGTGTCGGGGAAGCAAGACTTACACGAGTACCGAGGGGAACGAGGGCCCCCATCGCTGGTCTGTGGTCTTATTTGTATCATGGGAGCCTGCGTGTGATGGTCATCGGTGCACATCAATATACTATAGTGGATTTACAAATGCCAGACATGGCCTCTTTCAACTGGAGACGGACTCTCGGGGGCAGACACGTTTCCTAGGTGGTGTAACATGGATGCTGTACGGCGAAAGCCGCGCTCCTAATTCATGTCGGTATACCTATTTACAATAAGAATTAATTTACTGTGTATTTTAAAATACATTTCATATTACAATGCA
Source organism: Melinopterus prodromus (assembly GCA_964023965.1). Taxonomy (NCBI): domain Eukaryota; kingdom Metazoa; phylum Arthropoda; class Insecta; order Coleoptera; family Scarabaeidae; genus Melinopterus; species Melinopterus prodromus. Next base: position 53,741,838 of record OZ030391.1, on the reverse strand, counting down.
CTTTCGTCGGTTTCGGCTATCGGAAACATATGTAAATAGACGAATTATGATGTCAATCCATACATACAGAAAAATAAAACGAAACGTGGCCCTTTGGTTTTATGGCTTTAGCAGGTAGGTACGACGACCGACCTACGTTTGGTGTAGGCTGTACATAATAAAGATTTTAAATAACACACAACGTAAAACAGACAAACGAGATGGCATTTTTATTATAAGAATACATTTTTTTTGTACACCTTTTTAACATTTAAAAACTAAGCATTTGTAATTAACTTTTTCCATAACAAATCAGCCTTCACCTTAATGTTAAAATTAAAACCGTCTGTTTCTACGCTCAGCTGCAATCTTGCGAAATCGTTTGACTCAGTCGTTAGTCGTAATCGTCGTTAGTCGTTAGTCGTAAAACGTCATCGACGTTTTGCATACCCCTTTTCTTTGATAAAGCTACAAACAAAAAATGGTTTGAGATTGAGGTGATCTCGCGGGACAAAAAATGTTACAGCCTCGAGCATTCCATCTGTTTGGGATGTGTTCATCAAACCAATGCCTTACATTCCTTTTGTGTGCAGAATAACAACTTCAATTAGCACGGATAAACAACACGGGTAAACAAGTCTTTTTTGAGCTAAACGACGAAAGCGAGAAAAATGTAAAGTTCGTTAAGTAGGCCCTCGAGGCAATAGCAATTATACTGATGGGATCATAAAAAACTTACCCCATGTTAACCAGGTTAACGAGTAGAAATAATTACCCCCAGAAGGGCTAGTTGTCCAAACCATCATTACGTGAATCTATTTTTGATCGGGCCAGGAAACCTCACCTTTATTACCCTCTAAATCAATCTACTTGTATTTCTAACTTTTCTTAAAAATTCGAAATAATATACATCAAAAAAGAATTATTATAAAATAAGATTTTTTTTTCTTCTACTGCTTTTCATTATAAGGTGTTAATGCTAAGTAATTAGTTTTAGCGACAAATATGACACTCAAGTAACAGCGGTTGTAGAGAAATATCCACTAGAATTAGATTATAATCAAGAGCAAATTCGAATGTTTTGCTTAATAGTGAATTAGTTCGAAACAATATCCTTCTCTTGTGACAGCGAAACGCGGTTCCTGTACGGCGAATGTTGTATCATGTTTTGCGCAAAGACCCTTTGTAACTAGGGATTAATTAGCAGCATATTGTATTTTGGTATATTAATAGTGAAACCTCTCATGTACGGGCATTATTATATTAACAGGTTGTAGGTATGTATAGTAATTGGAATAATTCCCATCACAGAATATAAACGGGAACTGAAAATTAAGACAAGTTTAAAAATTGAGTAAAAACAGTGATCGACAAAATAATAACGTTTGTAAATACATGCAAACTAGTCTCATGGCCAAATGAACTAAAGTTTGCCGTGGAGTTAAAAAAACGAATTTTCTTTTTAATTGAGAAGAAGGACTTCGATTTTGCATTTGGTAAAGAACACGATGAAGCTTGCAGAAGGGTTCATTGTTCATTACTTTCAGTTTTTGCGGAAATTACGTCATAGTAAAAATTTTAAATTGCACCTACCAATGTTTTGTTCGATATATTCAATCAAGATGAATTATAAATACAAAATCGTTTGAGTTTGTTGTAGATTTGAATAACAACATTCTTCTGTTAACCATGGGGTTTAAATTAAATCAGAAATTGTAACTCCATTTGAAACATGGAGCCGACTGCGTAGACACAAAACACATTTTTTTTTACATAGTCTTGCTGGGGGTTTATTTCGCGGAAAAGAGGAATATCGGAATTTAAAGCTTAAGTGAATTTCGAAGCAATACCAAACAATAAATTTACTCAACACTAATCAAATCTGCAAGTTTTGTCCCAGTTTTCTGAAAATCCTACATATCCCGTATCGAGTCTTTTATTTCACGTTACAATTTACAAAATTTACAATTTTTCAAAAGATTTTGTCCAAATTAACACAAGATTGTTCAATTAAGGAACGAAGTAAATTACTACAAATACATTTACATCCAGCAGGATGCTGCTAGCATTGAGGGAAATTTTCCTTGGTAGGGGTATTCCATGTCTAATACATCCTGATGGAACGGCTCCGTGTTCATCGGTCAGATTTCCCAGATTTTCTGGGCACGAACAAAATGGAGTGCAGATCGTGTATTTTGAAGACATGTCACAACATATTTTATACAAGACCTATGTCATATTTTGTCAGATTGAATGTTTCCCAAGAAAATGTATAGCAGATTCGTACTATCCAGATATGTTAATTTTGCCTCATATTTTAAATCTGTTATCAATTTTATGAGGTTTAGACCTTTTTTGACAACATGATTTTTCTATTCCAGTCGTCCCAAGGACATATAAAAACATATTTTGTATAACCTGGTACCCTCAGAAAATGAACGCAATAATTTTCAAATCAGCACAGATTTCTAGGAATATTTTTCATACTTATTTCATCGTTTCTACTAGAACTTTAAAATTGGTGTGTTTCTTATACAGTATGGCTCCAGATGGGCCTAACTCTAGCTATAATGTTTAGGGAATGAATTGCTTCCGGTTTATGCCGTGTGTCAATTTCTAGATGCTGACGTTTGCGAACCATGTTGCTAGCTTCTTCAGAGCTAACAGAATACTGAAGACCTACCAAATAATTAAAATTTATATACATAATTTACACCTCACTGCGCATATCTGGAGCTACCGATCCCAAGTGCTTTTTTCACCTGACCGCATTAGAATCGATTTCCAGGCTTTACTGATCAGTAACGTCGACAAATCTTGTATACCCTTCGTTCTTCAAGAGTCGTGTGAGATATCCATTGGGTTATAGTCGGTGGCGTTAGCAACATTAGGCACCAAAATATTTCAGTGCTGGATACCAGCACCAAATTTTGCACACAGCTTGTACACATATTAAGGTTTAAAAAACCGCCTGGAGACACTCTCCTGGGGGTCAAGATCATCCCTTTATGACGTCGTCAAAATGGCGGATTTAAGTCAGAGTAGCGGATTGTGTTATCGCACGTATTATTGTTAATTTTTAACCAATTTTCAGTTTTACTATGTTCTTTTAAAGCTCAGGTAACGTTTTTTAAAAAAGGTTTTATTTCATTTTTGTGTACGAAAGGTAGTTTTTGCACAACCCTCTAAATTCCAGTACATTCAGTATTGCTCAAAGCAATTCAGTAGTGCTATAAGCAATTCAGTATTGGTATAAGCAATAAAGTTTATGTAAAAAATCTGATGTGGCCAGGCACATGACTTTATCATACAAAATATACAATTAATAGATTAGCTGCATGTGAATCTATTTGATTGAGATAAATCGTGTCTGCATTAAAATTAAACTAGTTAGCCAGGATTTGACAGATATTTTGATAGTCAATAGTATCAATAGTAGGTAATGTCAAAGCATCAGCATTTGACACTACCTACTGTCAGAAAAATAGTTATTTATCTCACAAGTGCCGAAAGTACGGATATATATATTGATGGGGGAGCGTCGCCGTCGCATGTGAGCGAGTCGCGCTATGTAGTTTTCGGCAGGAGTGACATCAACGTTTTTTGTGTTGCTTTTTGAGAATGAAACGTATTTATAAAAAATCAAAAATGGTTATATTTCTGTACAGGAAATGTTAGATTGATACCACTCCTACGAAACGTCAAGTTTAAAAACCTAATTCAAATTCTGACAGATTTATATTGGTTCATGTCACATCCGTACCAACATACTAAAATATAACTACACTCACCGCTATACTTTATTTACAATTTTCTCAATTTATCGTTTTTACAATTAGATATAACAACGGGTTGATATTTCTTATCAACAAACAATCAAATTTGTGATCTTATTTTATTTGAATTTTGTACTTTCCGCACTAGAGCGGCAACGTTCCATAGCGGCTCCCCAACCTCTGAAGGGATTAGCTGTTTTCGAGTGTGACAGCCATAGACATTTCTGTGGTGACAGCACAAAAAAATATTTGTCAAAATCCTGGCTACTATGAAGTTTCATATCAATGCAGATGCGACCGATCTCGATCAAATAGAATTTGCTCTTGCAGCTAAACTATTAATTTTACCAAAAAATGTCATAGGCATAAATTATTCAAAATTTCCTCTGCTTTAATTTATTATTTAACTATTTTGACGAAATTACAGAAATAGCGGCTCAATTGCAAAATCGTTGAAAAATGCTAGGAGTAAATAGCCCGTTCCTTTGGACCCTTTTGAACCAAAAGCTTTTCAGCTCTAAGTTTAGTCATGAAACTTCTAAATATGAACTTTCGTCCCGATTCCTTTAGTAGTTTCCCCGGAACCGTCTCCACAAAAAACGGGTACACACACATACACACACACACACACACACACACACACACACACACACACACACACACACACACACACACACACACACACACACACACACACACACACACACACACACACACACACACACACACACACACACACACACACACACACACACACACACACACACACACACACACACACACACACACACACACACACACACACACACACACACACACACACACACACACACACACACACACACACACACACACACACACACACACACACACACACACACACACACACACACACACACACACACACACACACACACACACACACACAGACATTTTTTTGTACCTTGGTCAAAAATGTTCAGGGGACCCAAAAAGACCTATTTCCGCTAAAATCTCAATTTTTTTTTCGGCACGATTACAATACTTTACATACTGCGTATGATAAAGTAAAAATATCGCCGTACGACAATTTGGTATTAACGTATCCAGACACATTTTTAAATGTTAATACTTTTTCAGCCCCCACTATACCGCTGCAAACTTCTGTTAACCTCTATAAACATACGACTAATGTAGATGTCATGAAATACACCACTTAGAGGAAAGCATATTCATTTCATGAAACGCCACCGGTCAGGCTGTTCACGAAATAATCCAAACTAACCCAGCTTTTCATAAAATGAGGTATTTCACTATGATGTACATATTATTTGACAGTGTTGGATACAAGTTTAAGGCAAAAATAATAAAACAAATATGGTAAATAAGAATTCTGTATATACAAAAAAAATTCGCGGTACATTGACCTTCTCATAGCATTGTGTAACTGATTGCACTTTTTCACAACGACATCTTGATGTGCATCTTTGCGTACATTTACATGCGATTAGCTCCTGTAGTTTTTCCATTGAAATGTCTGGATTTGTCGACCAAAGAGGATCATAATTATCGCCAATTTTCTTGCATCCCCAATGGTTTGGATCTGCCTGTTCTACATCACGTTGAAGGCAATTTCTCCATAAAAAAATCTGATGTGGCCAGGCGCATAACTTTATCATACAAAATATAAAATTAATAGATTAGCTGCATGAGAATCTATTTGATTGAGATAAATCGTGTCTGCATTAAAATTAAACTAGTCAGCCAGGATTTGACAGATATTTTAACAGATAGTCAATAGCATCAATAGTAGGTATTGTCAAACCATCAGCATTTGACACTACCTACTGTCATCAGAATAATAGTTATTTATCTCACAAGTGCCGGAAGTACGGAATAGCGCGACGAGCGGTGTTGGGGCGCGTCACCGATGGCGGAGCATCGCCGTCGCATGTCAGCGAGTCGCGCTATGTAGTTTTCGGCAGGAGTGACATCAACCTTTTTGTGTTGCTTTTGAGAAAAACGTATTTAAAAAAATCAAAAATGGATATACTTCTGTATAGGAAATATTAGGTTGATACCACTTCTACGAAACGTCAAGTTTAAAAAGCTAATTCAAATTCTGACAGATTTATATTCGTTCAATTCGTTCGGCTCAATTGCAAAATCGTTGAAAAATGCTAGGAGTAAATAGCCTGTTCCTTTGGACCCTTTTGAACCAAAAGCTTTTCAGCTCTAAGTTTACTCATGAAACTTTAAAATATGAACTTTCGTCCCTATACCTTTAGTAGTTTCCCCGGAACCGTCTCCACAAAAAACGGGTACACACACACATACACACACACACACACATACACACACACACACACACACACACACACACACACACACACACACACACACACACACACACACACACACACACACACACACACACACACACACACACACACACACACAGACATTTTTTTGTACCTTGGTCAAAAATGTTCAGGGGACCCGCTAAAATCTCAATTTTCTTTTTCGGCACGATTACAATACTTTACATACTGCGTATGATAAAGTAAAAACATTGAAGTGTTGCCCTGTCAAGATGATTTAATAAAACCTCACACGTAGGCGGAATGTTTTTAATGGAGCTGGTAAATTGACAAAATTCGATTGGCCTTGCTTCGTTTACAGTTTCAGCTGAGCGTGATGAATGAACATAGAAGCACGAACGATGAAGAAGCATGAAAGCATGCTCGTGATGTGATAGAGACTGTGTGAGGCGTATTTAGAAATTCACCATAGCTTCGTCTACTTCTCTAAATGCCATCCACTTTTACCTTGCAGTGGGTTTGCCGATACCTCCAAAACTTGAAACAGTCTGCCAGTCTGCCAGTCTGCCCCAGTAAAAGCATGAAACATAGGAAGCAGGTTTGATACCCCAGGTGAAAGTTTTTCTGCATTTGGTTAATTGGAAGATTTGCAGATGTTTTCCTGTTCCATATTTACATAATTCCTCTACTTTATCTAACTTAGAACAGTCGTACATCGCAATGACAACTACACCGCGGTGTTTGCCGCGGTGTTTTAATGGTAACTTTGGTATGTCCTTCAAAGGTGCTGGCATACCACACGTAAAGCAATAGACGGGCATCTGCTTCATCATGAAAAATTGGAGATATATGGTCTTAGACTTCCTTGTTATTGGACCCAATTACACGGTTCTCATACGTGCAAAGTATTTGTTTTCCAATAAATAGATCCATCTTTACTAAGTTTTTTACCAAAAATCCAACCAAAATATTTTTTCTTACCAGAAAAGTGCAGTTTTCTCCTGACCAAAAATTAAAGTAGAAATGTTTTTGAAAAATCCGGAAAACATATGAATATTGTTTGTTATAAATACTGCCCTACTAAGCAACTAATGTAAAAAATATTTCCGTACGGAAATATGTTTTACCTGAAATTTAAACGTTTGTGCGAAAACCACCCTTCATGCACAAAAATTGAATATAACATTTTTTAAAGAGCGTTACATGAGGTTTAAAATTATATATTAAAATTCAAAATTGGTAAGAAATGTACGTAGATACGTGCGATAACATTACATTTAAATCCGCTATTTTTATGACGTCATCAAGGTGATCTTGACCACTAGGAGAGTGTCTCCAGGTGGTTTTTAAAACCTTAATATGTGTACAAGATGTGTGCAAAATTTGGTGCTGGTATCCGGCACTGAAATATTTTTACACTAACGCCACCGACTATTAGTGGTATAGTCAAGTGGTTAGTAAAATCAGGATCCTTGGATCGTCGTCTTCAATTGTTCTACCACTGTTGTTGTCAGTCGTTTCTTCAACATCTACTGAACATCTACTGGAGGTGCACAGTGGCGGATACAGAAGAAACACAAGGTGGGGCGCTATAAGATATCTTGAGCTATGGGTGTCATCTAGTCTGGTGCAAAGCTTAAAAAATCTTTTTCACATAACTGAGTCCAACAACGGCGGGGGGCGGCCTGCCGCACGGCGCGCCGGAGCTACGTTGGACAGGCACGACGGACGTAACGCAAAAACAAAAACATGCAGCGACGCACGACGGACGCGACGGATGCACGTAGGACACAGCGTAAGCGACGCACGTCCACCAACAGCAGAAACATCTGGAACCTGAAATTGTAATCGGCTATCGGGCATTGTATTCCATAGCTCAGCAATATTAAAAGAATAACGACGCTCGAATATTGCAGTCGAATGGTGTGGAATTCTCAAGGTCCGGCGATGCCTTTAGTTCAATTGTTAAAAGTTGGTCCTGAAGTAAATCTTTTCATGAAAATACTGAGAAACCCGGAAATATCCGCATATAATGGCCGAGTACAACCGCCTCCTTTGAGACATAATGAACCGGCTACATACAAGAACGGAGAAATTTTCCCGCGCCTACGAACCCCATACACAAGCGCAGACATGAATATTGAACTATCTGTTATTCTACTCTTACTGACGGCATCAAGGCATGGACTGTACACCATATCGGCATAATTAAACAGGGACAACACTAAAGAAGCACAAAGAGTCGAGTCGCTCTCACGTTTTGCGTCAACATAACGCGATTTGTTTTTACTTTATCATACGCAGTATGATAATAAGTATTGTAATCGTGCCGAAAAAAAAAATAGATTTTAGCGGAAATTGGTCTTTATGGGTCCGCTGAAAATTTTTGGCCAAGGTACAAAAAAATTTCTGGGTGTGTGTGTGTCTGTATGTATGTCTGTGTGTGTAAATGATTTTTGTGGTGACGATTCCAGAAAAACTACTAAAGGTATCGGGATGAAAGTTCATATTTAGAAGTTTTGTGACCAAACTTAGAGCTGAAAAGCTTTTCGTTCAAAAGGGCCCAAAGGAACTGGTAGTTTATTCTAAGCCTTTTGAAGGATTTTGCAAATGAGCCGCCATTTCTGTAATTTCGACAAAATAGTTAATTAATAAATTAAAGGAGAGGAAATTTTGAATAATTTATGCCTATGACATTTTTTGGTAAAATTAATAGTTTAGCTTCAAGAGCAAATTCTATTTGATCGAGTTCGGTCGCATCTGCATTGATATGAAATTACATAGTAGCCAGGATTTTTCAAATTTTCGGTCTCATGACAGAACCGGAAGTGTCAAATGCTGATGTTTTGACAATATCTCACTATATCTACTGTCAATAGTAAAAAGATTTCATATTGTGATACCGTGTACGGTCCTTGCCTGACGGCGTCGGATAGGCAGCGTGTTCAGCGTGTCCAAACTGCATGTGTTCTGTTTGTTTTTGGTTTGAGGAAGTATGATCATGTATCGAATGGGCTGGGCGACTTGGGGTGGTTAAACATAGATCCCACTATGGTGATCCATGCAGCAATATTATATCATAAGTTGCTATCCAAGAGGATCCCACAATACCTCATGCGGAAGATACGCTTTAGAACGGATGTCCATAACCTTAATTTAAGATTCAGGGGTTTGTTTGCTTCACCTGCCCATCGCGCTGAGTTGTATAAGCGGTCATTCTCTTACCAGGTCAGTAACATATACACTGGGTCTCAGGGAAGATATGAAAAAGAATATCGTTAACCAGTTTTGGGGGAAAGGTGAAGTGTTATCTGTTTGCTCAACAGGGGGGACTTTAGGGATTGAGCGCACATCGGAGGCTGTTTTGTTGAGTTGGATTTGCTGCAATTACGTGTAATTAGACTCTAGAGTAATTTTTTGTTTTGTTTTTGTTTTGATAAGTTCTCGGAATTATTGTTATATTATTGATACATTTATGTCTTAGTTCTAGTTTGCGTAAAGGGTTGAGTGGAAGAGCAAGGCAATTTGGAAACAACTGTGCTGATCTCCGCCCTAAATATAAATATTATTTTGTTGCAAATAGTTAATATTGTTTTGTAAATAAAGGAATTATTTATTTATTTATCTGTCAAATTCTGGCTAACTAGTTTTATTTTAACGCAGACACGACTGATGTCAATCAAATAGATTCTCATGCAGCTAAACTATTAATTTTATATATTGTATGATAAAGTCATGTACCTGGCCACATCAGATTTTTTTTTTACTAATATGATACTTGAATCGAAGATCAGGATTCCTCAACAAACCAAGATTTTTAGCCTGATCGACCGGTATGGAGGACAGGTATGCCGCCTATACTTGATAATGCGAACTTGAATGCACGTGTTGTGTCGGCTCGTTGATTGTGACCGATCTGTGCGGTTTTTTGACCGTGTATGGTGCTCAAACTTGGACACGTTTTGGATGATCTGCTTGGCTGCCTGGTTTGTTAATTACAGGCTTCCACCTCGACCTGGTGAGTTGTGGCAGGTGATTTGATTCGATAAAAATTCGTGATATCGAGGAACTAGTCGTCGAGTCTAGAGAGCCGAGCAGCGAAGCGGAGAGGACAACTTTTTGTGCCCGTGCGTATGGAATTTCCATACGAAATCCAGTGACCCTCAAACAATATTCGAGATATTATACGGGTAGGGTTCGATCGTACCGATTATGCCTTCCGGTTCAGTTTGTGCTTGCTGCGGTGCAGTTGTCGAGGAGCATAAGGTTGTCAATTGTTGCGTGTGCAAAAAAACATTTAATCACTCTTGCGTTGATCTCACGGCTTCGGATGTCAGAACGTTGAAAACTAGGAAAAGTCTGACTTGGGCCTGCATCACTTGTACTGCGGTCGATGTTAATGAGCTCAAGGCTGCGATCGTAGCATTGACGAATGAGGTTAGCGAATTAAAAGCTCGCTCGGTGCCTACTACATGCGAGTCCATTGATGACAACATATTTGAGGATATCTTATGCGAATTTCGTGAGCGTGAGAAAAGAAGAACAAACGTTATCGTGTTTGGCGTGAAGGAGATCTCAAATGCCACGAAACCCCAGCGTGAATCTCGCGAAAGGGAATCGATAGCTGAGGTTCTTCAGGCTCTGTCGGTTGATGCCGATTTTAGTGCGTGGCGACTCGGGAAGTTCGATCCGACCAGGGTTGCGGCACGTCCGATAAAGGTTCAATTTAAGGAGGAAAAGAGTGTCCATGAGGTTATTAAGACCGCAGGTGTTTTAAAGGGAAGCGAAACCTGGATGGGTGTTTCTGTGTCCTTCGATCGAACGCAGAGGCAGCAACAGCATTATCGTGCTCTCAAGCAACAACTGGAGAATAGAACAGCTAATGGTGAAACAAATCTCCGAATTAAGTATTTGCGGGGTGTCCCAAAGATTACTACCGCTGATTCGGAAAACTGATACTGCCCACAGAAGATAAACATCATGTCACGGCATATTACCAGAATGTTCGTGGCCTAAGGACAAAGATTGGTGATTTGTACGTAGCTGTTAGTGACAACGAGTTTGACGTTATTGGGCTGTCCGAGACCTGGCTGTCTGACGACATCTCTAGCACCGAGTGTTTTACGGGTGCGTATTCTGTGTTCCGGGCTGATAGAAGATTTGAAGAAGTTGGTTGTTCGCGTGGTGGCGGAGTGTTATTAGCTGTAAGGAGGGATATTGCGGTTGAAGAGGTAGATATATCTAGACTAAACACCATACCCAGTATAGACGTAGTCGGCTGAAGAATTAATATTTCATTTGCATCGTTTCATGTACTAGTTGTTTATGTTCCCCCTAATGTAAGTGTTCATGATTTTGAGATGTTCCTGGAACAGTTTGAATTGCTTCTCTGTAATATGTCTAATGTACTTGTAATGGGTGACTTCAATGTACCACTTTTCAACAGCGAAAATATCAGCGACTCAAAATCCCGTATTATGAACAATTGTATGGAATTATTAGACTTTAAGCAGGTGAATAATGTAATTAACACTAGCGGGCGGTTATTAGATTTAATTTTGACAAATATGATGTGTGAGGTTACACGGAATACCATCCGGATGCTGCCCATTGATCTGTACCATCCCGCGATCTCGATTGATTTATCCGTGACGCCTAATCATCTTCCGACGTTTAAAGCACATTCAGCGAATCAACAATACAATTTCAGAAAAGCAAACTTTCCTGAGTTATATACGGCTTTATTAAATCTGGATTGGTCGTTCTTAAACGGATACGCTGATGTCAACCGGGCTTGCTCGGCATTTTACGATACTCAACTTTTGATCTGTACGTACCCCGCTCTAGAGGTAAAAAATCTGATTTTCCTGTATGGTATACTCCGGAGATAATCCGCGGTCTAAGACTGAAAAACCAATAACACGCCAAATACAAGAAGCATGGCAATCTTACAGTCCTTGAAAACTTTCGCAGAGTGAGAGCCCATGTGAAGTTGCAGGTGAGGGCGGCGTACGACGCATATCTGAGTACTGTGGAGAGTTCCATCACTTCGGATCCTAACTTTTTTTGGTCATACATTCATAATAACAATCCTCAAGAATTCCTGGAAAGATGAGAAGCGGTGACGTCACCTTGGAGGATCCAGACGCAATTGTGAATGCATTTGCAGACTATTTTGGGTCTGTATATTTACCATCCGATGATACTGTGCTGGACCATGGGTATGATGTTGGCAATGTGCCCATTATCAATGTGGAAGTGGTGTCCTGCGACACTGTGAGGAGGTCTATACTCAGGCTATCTAATAAAATGACGGCTGGTCATGACCAGGTCCCAAGCTTTTTGTTGAGGGACTGTGTTGATGTATTCACCAAACCGCTGACATCTCTATTCAATTTATCTCTGAGTACATCAACTTTTCCCGCTGTATGGAAACTGTCACGCATATGCCCCGTCCTCAAGAGCGGCGATCCGAGTGTTATCGCCAATTATAGGCCTATCACAATCTTGCCGAATTTTGCCAAGGTCCTTGAAATGTCGCTGCATAGTCACATCTACCCGTCTGTATCAGGCTACATTTCGCCCCACCAACATGGATTTGTCGAAGGACGTTCAACTGTCACCAACCTCACATATTTTACACAGTATACCGCGCAGATCTTGGATGGGCGAGGACCGGTAGACGTCATCTACACTGATTTTGCCAAGGCTTTCGACAGGATCAGCCACTCTATACTATTGAGGAAACTGAGCCAGTACGGATTCAGCAGCTCACTGTCAGCATTTTTTCAATCCTACTTTGACTCCAGACAGCAGTACGTGCATTACAATGGGTTTGTTTCCCGTGGATTCCTGGCCGCATCTGGTGTACCGCAGGGCTCAAACTTGGGCCCCCTGCGTTTCTTGATCTTCATAGACGATTTGGCGTCCCACATTGATTCTCACAAGGTGCTGTATGCAGATGACTTGAAAATTTTCACTTCCATTGAGAGCACTGATGATTGCCTGTACCTGCAGGAACAGCTTGACCGTGTCGACGGTTGGTGTGTGGAGAACTGCCTGTCCCTGAATGCTTCCAAGTGACGTTCACTAGAAGACAACATCCAATCGATTTTCATTACGAGATGAATGGCACAATACTAGCGCGCACCCCGCTGCTGCGTGACCTTGGTGTTACATTTGACGGCAGGATGACATTTATGGAGCATATTAACACTATTGCCTCGTCCTCGAGAAGAATGCTTGGTTTTATCATTCGGAATTGTAGATCCTTCTCTAGTGTCGCTGCTTTAAAAGCGTTATACTATGCGCTAGTGAGATCAAGACTTGAGTATGCGGCTTTGATTTGGTGCCCACTTTATGATGTCCATAAGTATGCGCTCGAGGCTATTCAGAGAAAATTCGTGAAGTTTCTCTCGTTTCGTGTCGATGGGTATTATCCCCAGCGCGGTTGTGATCATGGATTATTGCTGTCGCGATTCGGAGTTCTGTCGTTGGAGTGTAGAAGATTTGTTATCAGCTTGTCGTTTTTGTATAAGCTTTTGCACAACGGGGTTGACAGCCCGCCGTTGCTCTTTTAGGTGTTGTTTTCGGTGCCGCGTGTATCCTCCCGTTCTGAGATTACTTTCTACTGTCCCCGCGCTAGAACCAATGTATTGTTGAGGGCACCTGTGTTTGCCATGTGTAGTAACTACAACAAGTTGTCAAGTGCGTGCGATATTAATTGTACATCTCTGAAGCAACTCACTGCCATAGCTATTGATCATTTCGGCTGTTTTGTTTGATTGTATGCTTTTCATTTTCTTTATATACGTGCGCAATGTGCATGAATTTGTTCTGTTATTTTTGTATGATTTTTTTTTATGCAAGAGTGCTGCAATGTTGATTATTGAACTTTATTACTTTTATTATTACTTTATTACCAGTCAATAAATTATCGCACATATAACAAACATAGTTTGGATTGCTAATACTTATTTGGTAAATTCTCTGGTATATAGCGGGTATTTACACTGACGACTTAACAATAACTGTATCTACAGCGTTTTACCTTTTGGGACACGGGAGGCAAAACACCTTACACACATAAATATACGGAGTTGGATTTAACACCGCTGTAGCACCGCTGTGTTAGGTATGTCCCACGCGACCATTTTGAGCATGTAGTTAAATCAGACTGACTTCAATTTTTGTAGAATACGTTTACTAGTTTTGTAGCTTTTATTATTTGGAACGGAGTTGAAAATATATCTTTAGGAAGTTGCAGGTTTCCTTCTTTGTGAATATGAAATACTCCACGTGCGTGTACAAATTATACGTACAGAGTACAAAACTTCTGCTATAGCAGTGAAATGTATCCGTGACGATCTTACGCAACTCCGTTGCAGTATTACAATTACTCTGTTACGAGGTAAATGTTCTTTTACTAGGGGAGTTACACCTTTCCAGCAAAGCAAAAAAAAAAATTATAATTTATTTCCACCAAACAAATACATAAATAAAATAAAGTTTATTCTTGAAACCTAATAAGATATTTTACGTTACTAAAATATTTTGTTACTATTTATTTAATAAACACTGACCATAATTCAAAAGTTTTAGTTTAGTTTGCGTGCCAGTATTGTTCTCAAGTCACCTTCTCTCCTTGGGAAAGTTGGAAATTTGTTTTTCATACCATAAATTTCGGAGTTTTAAATTGGAAATGTACAGTCATGAAAATAAGTATGTTCGTATCGCTATCGCAGGATTTGAAAATAGTATGTCGGTTATATACAGGGTCTCCCACGACGAGCTGCCATTAGAAGAATATGGAGAACCAAATGAAATGACAGATTGAAAATTTGTGGACTTATATTGTTGGACACGATCGTCTCAACTAAAATATTTTGAGTTTTCGGTTACTTCCGGTTACACCGGAAATGATGTCATCTTTTATATTTCAAATGGAACACCCTGTATTTTAACGCATTTTTGAAATCTTCATTAAATTTTAGATCAATTTTATGTTACATTCCCTATACCTAACGTGTGTCATTTTTGAGAAATTAATTATTTTCATTAAAAAATGACAGCTGCACGGCTACTTTCAACTACTTATAAATTATCTCCTTTGACCGTTGGAAAAAAGTCGTCCGGCGAAATGGTTGTGAAGGTAACGTATTATCGACACATCGGTAGAACTCTTCTAAAAGTTATACAGGGTGTTCAAATTATAAGATCAAAGTTGAGTTCGAGAAAAGTACTAAAACTCGATTTTTTCAAATGGCAACCCTAACATATTAATACAATTCTCAATTCAATGGAATATTTTAGATCAACTTTGTGTACGATGTCCTATACCTAAAATGTACTTGTACCTACTGAATCGATTTTTAAACATCACCGTAGAAATTGCACAGATTGCCAAATCTAGATTGCGTTGAAAACAACTGAACAAGTTGGAATAAACAGAACTTTTTAATAAAACAAGCTTTTTTAGGTCAGTTTTCATTATCATTGGTTTAGTATTTATAAAATTATAAGCCTACAATGAAACAGAATATTAAAAATAAAACAAAACGTTAAGAAAATTTTAAAAAACCGCTTAACTCTATTTCAGTAACTGTTAAAAAATGTTGCCGTTTTTTGCTAAACATGCTACTATTCCTTTTACCATATTATTGTTGGTGGCGTCCCTGATAGAGTTAGCACATAACCCATTGAACGGAGCTGGAACTTTATCTTTCATGTTCTCCTTATTAGTTATTGGGTCCTCCATTATAGGGTGGTTTCAAATGGACGGTGCTCCAGCGCAGATAGCAGTTGCTATAAAAGGTTTGCTTAACGAGCGATAATCGGCGATCGGTTGAATGCGCTTAATAGGCCATACAAATATCCACCGCATTCCCCCGACTTGACGCCAATGGATTTATTAAGTTCGGGAGCTATTAAAGACGTAGTTTATGAGAACCCAATAATTGATAAGGAGAACATGAAAGATAGAGTTCCAGCTGCTTGCAATGAGTTATGTGCTAACGCAATCAGGGACTCCACCAACAATAATGCGTTAAAAGAATTAAAGCATGTTTAGCGGAAAACGGCAACGTTTTTGAACAGTTACTGACATTGAATTAAGCATTTTTTTATTACCTTACGATTTTGTTTTATTTTTAACATTGTGTTTAGTTGTAGGCTTATAATTTTATAATTACTAAATTAATTATAATGAAAAATTACCTAGAAACGTGTTTAATAAAGTTGTGTTTATTCCAACTTGTTCAGTTGTTTTCAACGCAATCTAGATTTGGCGATTCTTGCAATTTCTACTGTGATGTTTAAAAATCGATTTCAGTAGGTACAAGTACATTTTAGGTATAGGACATTGTACACAAAATTGATCTAAAATTTTCCATAGAATTGAGAAATGTATTAATATGTTAGGGTTGCCATTTGAAAAAATCGACTTTTAGTACTTTTCTCGAATTCAACTTTGATCTTATAATTTGAACACCCTGTATAACTTTTAGAAGAGTTCTACCGATGTGTCGATAATACGTTACCTTCACAACAATTTCGCCGGACGACTTTTTTCCAACGGTCAAAGGAGATAATTTATAAGTAGTTGAAAGTAGCCGTGCAGCTGTCATTTTTTAATGAAAATAATTAATTTCTCAAAAATGACACATGTAAGGTATAGGGAATGTAACATAAAATTGATCTAAAATTTAATGAAGATTTTAAAAATGCGATAAAATACAGGGTGTTCCATTTGAAATATAAAAGATGACATCATTTCCGGTGTAACCGGAAGTAACCCAAAACTCAAAATATTTTAGTTGAGATGATCGTGTCCAACAATTTAAGTCCACAAATTTTCAATCTGCCATTTCATTTGGTTCTCCATATACTTCTAATGGCAGCTCGTCGTGGGAGACCCTGTATACGTGTACTGTTCTCCCTCGACCCGGCCGCTTCACAAAAAGTTGTCCGTCATGAGGTGGTTTTTCGATGGATGTAATGTAACGGTATTTGGTTTATTTTGAGCGTGTCCGATCTGTTCCTTAATGTGATACCTTCATTGCAATGTAATAAATGTAATATGACCAGTACAGTTAAGTTTACGAGTACTGCATTTAATTAAATAGAGAATTACTTTTATAATAATATTAATAAACATGAAATTTGATAATATGATACACATATTAATACACAATTTGAATTTTTTAATACACATATTATATACACCTTAAT
Source organism: Melinopterus prodromus (assembly GCA_964023965.1). Classification (NCBI taxonomy): domain Eukaryota; kingdom Metazoa; phylum Arthropoda; class Insecta; order Coleoptera; family Scarabaeidae; genus Melinopterus; species Melinopterus prodromus. The sequence goes on along the minus strand of OZ030391.1, from coordinate 53,724,554 downwards.
CACGTAAGTAAATGCCTTTGCTCAGCAGTGGGATGACGGGCTTAAGTAAGTAAGTAAGTAAATGCACAAATATTCACTAAATGTAAATAAATTCTCTCAATTTAACTTAAATTTATATTTAGGACGGAGCATGTATTTTGTATGGAGGACAATGGAAATATATCTGTATTTACTTTATAGCAGTTAATGTTTCAATTATCTTTCATGAGATCTAATACATGCTTGATAACCAAAATAACTAAAATTATAGCAATAATAGGTATATACAGGCTGTCCCACGTGTCTTCTGTAAAACTTTTATGTATATTAATATAAAATTAACGTTATATTTAATAAAAACACAATTACATTGCAATGTACGAATTACATTAATTAACTACACATTAAGCTAATAAATAGAAATATATAAATCATTGTAAACCAATTCAAAGCATTCGAACAAGGTTTCGCAAATAATAAATTTCCGATATACGAGTATGCAGCGTAAACGGACAATTTTTTGCACTTAGCGGCCGATCCCGACCAGAGTAACAAAAAACTCGTACATGGATGTAATGTCGACACACTGCTGAAATACGGATCAGAACATACTTAATTCCACCAGTGTACGTTATCCACAATAATGTAATAATCATCTATTACCATCTTTACTGATCCAACTGCAAGCAAACAACACAATATATTATTTTAATAATATCGTGTTTACATATTACACACCAATTAATTAATTACTAAAAATCAGTTGAATAACTTTTACATGATGCAGAATAAGCCTATCTACTTCTTCCTGCACAGATATTTTTCTGATAGTTCCTCTTCCCCTTGCAAAGGAGGCGCAGCAAATATAAGAGCAAAACTATTATTTCGTTCGTAACCCTGTCCCGCTCTGTAAAATAAATAACTATTAGTTGCAATTTGTTGCTTATATTATTTATAATATGTCACTGTATCATGTGGAAACAGTTACACAATTATCACATATATACTTGAAATAGTTTGGCAATAATTTAATTAAAACTTTTACTCTAAGGTATGGTATGACTTATCTCAAGCTTTATCTAGATACAGAAGTATATATAAACTGAACATTATTGTAATGCATATGAAATGTACAAAAATACAAAATCATGTGAGCACCACCAATGAGTATTGTACATGCATATGTACCTATACAATAGAGTGGGCCGATTTTTTTAAATTTTCAAGTTCGGGAATGTGCAAGCATGGAAAATATGTGAGTTATTGAATTAAATAAAACACCATTTTTTTTCATTTCCATAGTTTGAACGGCCGCAAAGGCTTTAAAATTATTTAAATTTTTGATATTTTTTTTATTTTAGTTTATTTAAGTATGATATAGTAGTAATACTATATCACTCCTTAACATTCCCAAACAGCTTTCGCCACTACGGGGGCAGCGGCAGGCTCGAATTATCATGCAAGGGTTAGGCTAGAAAATCACACCACGATGGAAAACTACGTCAACAAGGTGATGTCTACAAGTAAAAAATTATCTGACATTGGACAATCAGTTGATGATGAGTTTCTTGGAGTAATTTTACTAGATGAGCTGACAGCCGAATACGATCCGATGGTCATGGGCATTGAACATTCCGGGACAAAGGTGACAAGCGACTACGTCAAAGCGAAATTACTGCGGGATGACAAGTATGGAAAGGATGAAAATCAAGAAGCAGCACTGTTATCCAAGAAAAAGCAACATTTTAAGATGAATGTGAAATGTTTCAACTGCTGGCTTCAAGGGCGTTACCAGAATCAGTGCAATAAACGTTCAAATACATCAAAACCCCAGAAGAATCAAGCTTTACACGTAGCAGCCGATGAGAATGTAAAAGAGGGTGATACATGGTTTATAGATTCCGGAGCCACTACGCATATGGCTTTCCAGAAAGAGCTCTTGCGTAATATTAAGAACAAAGAAGAAGCACAAGTCACGATTGCAAACAATCAGAAAATTTCAAGTTTTGGTATCGGACACGTCCATGTGAACACAATACATGGAAATAAGATTATTTCAGGTGTTGTTTATGTGCCAGACCTTAAAACCAATTTGCTGTCTGTAAATAAAATGGTTAACAAGGGGCATGTAGTGATGTTCACTTCTGATGGATGTTCAGTATATGATGCAGAGCGTTTCAAATCTAAAGCGCATCCTGTAGTCACAGCATCAAGCAAGAATGGTCTGTATAGATTGGATACAATCGATGACATTTCGAGAGATAGTGCATTTGTAGCAGTCGGTAGTTCTGAAGAGCTATGGCACAGAAGACTTGGTCATTTGAATAGAATAAGTATGCGTTTATTGCGAAAAGGAATGGCCACAGGAATTAACTACCAAGCAGAAAAAGGAGAGCAGTGTGCTGTTTGTCTCAGAGGAAAACAGAGTCGACAACCGTTCCAAAAGTCAGGGGGAAAACGCGCAAAGGAGCTGCTCGAGTTGGTACACTCAGATATGTGTGGGCCAATGCCAGAACAATCATGGAGTGGGACGAGGTATATTCTCACTTTTATTGATGATTTTTCAAGAAATTTCTTTGTTTATTTCTTGAAATCAAAAGGTGATGCATTTTCGAGTTTTAAAGAATTTAAAGCAGTAGTCGAAAATCAGGCCAACAAGAAAATTAAGAAACTTAGAACTGATAATGGAACCGAATATATCAATAATAACTTCAAAGAATATTTGAAGGCACGTGGAATAATACACCAGACGACAATTAGATATACTCCAGAACAGAACGGCGTTGCAGAAAGAACTAATCGAACCTTAGTTGAAAAGGCTAGATGTCCCATGCAAGGAGCCAAGTCTTGTGATAAAACGTGGGCAGAAGCAGTCAACACAGCAACTTACTTGAAAAATAGATCACCACATAAAGCCGTAAGAAATGCTACACCAGAAGAAGTTGCAAGAGGTTTTACACAACAGTATGGCATAGACTATTCAGAAACATTTGCGCATGTTGTTAGAACTTCAACCATTATAGCTTTACTAGCACTTGCAATAAATCTTAATCTTGAAATTAATCTACTTGACGTAACTACTGCCTTTCTGAACAGCAATCTTGACAAAAGCATTTATATGTACCAACCAGAATGTTTTGTAGTTAATGAAACTAAAGTTTGTTTGCTTAAAAAAGCATTATATGGCTTAAAGCAATCCTCAAGAATGTGGAACAAAAAGGTAGAGCAAGTTTTGATGGATGTGGGATATCAAAAATCCAAATATGAGTCATGTGTCTATTAGAAAAAGCTGAAAAACTCCATTGTAATAATAGCATCATATGTAGATGTGATTCAATTTTTTTCAAATTATTTAGAAGAAAAGGAAAGGATTAAAAAGATTATGGCTGATAATTTTCAAATTAAAGATTTGGGGGAGTAAAAAGGTACTTAGGATTAAATATAAATGTAGATCGTTGCAAAAATAAAATTAAAATTGATCAGAAGCATTATATTTTAAATTTGATAGAAAAGTTTGGCTTGGACGATGCTAAAACAGTAACAACACCTATTGACCCAGGTTTGAAATTAGAAAGATCATCAAGTTGTGATACTAACATACCGTATCAATGTCTTATAGGTTCTTTGCAGTACTTAGCATTAAATAGCAGACCAGACATAGCATATACAGTTAGTTATTTGAGTCAGTTCAATACTTGTTATTCGAATATTCATTTTCAATACGCAAAGCGAGTTTTAAAATATTTGAAAGGAACAATTGATAAGTGTTTAATATTTAAGAAAAGTAGTGCATGCAATATTAGTGGTTTTGTAGAAGCTGATTGGGCAAGCGACCAATATCACAGAAAGTGATATACTGGTTTTGTTTTTAAATTTTGAGAATATACACTTTCTTGGAAAGCTAAAAAGCAGCCTACTATTAGTTTATCAAGTACAGAAGCCGAGTAAGTAGCTATAACACAAGCATCCGACGAAGCAGTATTACTTAAGGGTTTATTAAACGAATTAATAAATCTTGATGGTTCAATTATTTTATATAATGATAATAGAGTGCTTAAAAACTGGTTTATAATCCTGTTTTTCACAATCGCACGAAACACATCGATGTAAAATATCGTTATATAAGAGAAATTGTAGATAGAGGTGATATAAAGCTGGCCTATCTATCAACCAGTGAAATGATTGCTGATGTATTTACTAAGGGACTTCACAATATTAAACATACATTTTGCACAAGCCAGTTAGGAATATTGTGAAGTATTTTAGATTATATATACATTGTAGCACTGGATTAAGGGAGGGTGTTGGAGTAATTATTCCGTTAATGCAGGCAACTATGTCAGTTGTTTTACAGTTTGTTTTAGTAAGCTGTGAACGTTGTGGAATTGTTATTGACAGTAGTTAATGATTGATATATGTACACATTGTACACTGTATATCCAGTATATAGAATTAAAAAATGTTTTCTATATAAAGCTGCGTGTCATTCCAAGATATCATTTCAAGAGTGAGTTTCTAAAGGACCATGACATTCTTGCTTTTAGTAGAATATTTTACTTTTCCTCAAATACTCGCATAAAATACGCTGACCGGCACCATCAAAGAAACACCAATTTTTCTAAAGTTCAATAACTTTCTTAATCTTAAATTGATGCTCATTATTTTTTTGGGAGATTAAAATCATAAAAATTATCAGATACCTTTGCAACTTTGAATAACATGTTACACTGATTATTTATACCGGGTAGACCAAAGTGATTTATAGACACCCTATGTAATAAGTGAGGAACTTGGGCAAATTGTGAAGTATCCTGTTACAAAGCATTTCAATTACCGACATTTTGTTTGTTGATTATATTCATTATCTGAATTTTTGTTAAGATACACAATTTTATGTAAACCTTTGCTATTTGGATTGCGTTTAAATCTTGCAGAAAATATTCCTTGATTAAGAGTTTTAGACTATTGTTTTTAATACCAGCAATGATTTAATTTAAATGTGAATAATGAGACATCAACTGGTAATCCGATGGGTAAAAGAATACGTTTCAATAAGTGAAACCTAACATGTACTTGATACTTTAAAAATGTGTATGTCCACCTGTAGTTGAAAAAAACAGCACGCAGTCGACGTGGCATCGAATGGATACGTTTTAATGTTCGGTTCTAATGGATTGCGGGATATTCAGCCTGCATTACAAAACTCACCAGTGTTTCTGGTAGTAAAACAATACAATGTATCTTCTAAAAAGTCAGATTATTCTCAAACTTAGTCCCGGCACAACAATGTTATTCTTCCAGTATAATGAACTGTAACATTTATTGTTATTTTTTAAAACTATATCATTATGACGGTCAGCTTCTTTACAATGTCCAGAGAAAATATGTCAGTGTAAATACAACGTAGATAATTTAGATATTTTAACATGCTGTGCTATACGGAATGGTATACACAACTACATTAAAATTAATTGGTATTAATGCGCTATTTACAATAATCACTTAAATAATGTAGTGTAATCATGCCTGAGGGCACGTGGCACCATCGTGAGGTACAAATTGCCTCTACAAGTTTTACAAATTGTACTCTACACATTTTAAGTAGGTTCTATCTGTTGTGGTGCTGGTTCTCTTTGGTTTAATCATGAGAAATTGAAAGATTTGGAAATAAACAATATCAATGAACTATTAAAAATAGTAAACATTGTTTGAAGGTCACCGTCGAGTATTCAGTTGGTAAGATGATACCAATTTTTCAAAAACACTCATTTTTCGTCGAGCACCAACCCTTAAATCGAGTCCAACACGAGTCCCGGGGATTTTAAAATAGCTAATCATTAAGGGAAGTACCCACTTAGTAGATAGGTACTTCGTAGATAAGCTCCTTTGTGTACGGTGATGCTGCTCAAGTGCTTGCATATATAATTGACCTTTTTTGGGGATTAGTAGACGTGATCATGAATTCTACTGTCACATTATGTTTAAGACCCAGTTCTACCTGTGCTAAAACGCGTTTTCTATTAACGGTTTTATTAATCGTTCAAAATTGATGAAATTTTCAGTGCCAATTCTTAGGTAAATAAGGAGTTTGGCTAAGCCAAAAATAATTCTTTGGTGTGATAAAAATGAATTTTACTTCTACGTTTTTCTCGTTTTTCAAATATAAGACCCCTAGCCAACGTCTTAATACAATAATAGCATTTTTATCTAGGTACAATTTCAGCCCAAACATTATAACTTTGCCGCCATTCGAAAAATGCGGCTGTTATTTCAGCTGTTACGTATGGCCAGCTCATCACAGACACCATAAGCTTTAATCGATACGTAAACCACGGCATTTCTAAACATTTGGTTCGTAGTTAAGATGTTTTTACAAAGGAGCCTTAACACCGCGGGTTATAGAAAAGTAATAAAAATAATCTATCATGGGTAAATTAAATTACAGATATTTTTTTATTGGGGCTATTAAAGTACTGAAACTGTTCCATATCAACTTAACTAAAATACAAAAGTTTGAAGGCATACACTAACGAAGTGGCACCACCGTCATTATAATAAAATTAAGAACAACGTCGATAAAAATTATTTTGTCGAGTCGGTAAGTACGATCGTTGGGAACATTAGCAAACCGACCTCGCGCGGTGAATTTTCAAAGCACGTCGACATACCGGTGGTATTTCAATTTTCAACCTTAATTTGAATATTTACTCGATTTTAATTTAATTTTCACAAATCTGTCCGCTTACTATCAACGGTCTAGTTGCGATATGGCAGCTCGCGGCGAATTAATCAAGAATATACTATTCATCAGACCAACACTGGAAGAGCACGACCGAAACTTCTTGTTTCGGACGCAAATTACTCAAAGCAATCAGCAAAATGCATGTCGCAAACACATTGCACTTTATTACTGGAGGATGACTTGTCCCGGATATATTACTGTTGTAGTACATGACACCATGTTTCCACGAGTAGAATTGATGTTGGGTTGATTAAAACTTGACAATTATGGAAAATATTGTTGCACTGCAAGGTGATAATAACAGTTGTATAATAATAAATACCAGATCGCATCTAACGTTCTAGAAATTTATGACTATAACATTTTTGGGTAAAATTAATAGTTTAGCTGCAAGAGCAAATTCTATTTGATCGAAATCGTGTCTGCATTAATAGCAGGTATCCAGCATATTTTGAAACTTTTGACAGTACTCAGAACGTCAGCGGTTGCGAAACGTCAATTCAACACGCAAATGCATGGAGAATGCGATGAGGAGGAGAAACACGCGCGCACGTACGTTATGTGAAACAATGTTGAAACAGCTTGGTGTTTCCATGGTGTTTACAAAGTCAATCTGTATTTCGAGTGCGGATAGCAATGTTGTTATGCATTTTTTAAGGATTTTGCAAATATTTGTTCGAGATCGTGTCTGCATTAATATAGGATTTGCCAAATATTGTTATTCTAATGACAGTAGGTAGTGTCAAGGCTGTTTTTTTCACAATACCTACTGTCAATATCTGTCAAATCCTGGCTACTTCGTTTTATTTTAATGCAAACACGATCGATCTCGATCAAATAGAATCTTATGCAGCTAAACTATTAATTTTATATATTGTATGATAAAGTCATGTGCCTGGCCACATCATATTATTAAGTTTGGTGTCACCTCTATAAGTTTCCATTGCTAACACAGAGAAACAAATTTCACTGCTCCTTGATTATATGTATTATGGGTATTCTAAATGAACAGTTACTTGATCTATTTGAAATATTAACAAAATAATGATAAATAAAATACATATCAAACAATGCAAAAACAAAGTAAGAACTTCAATGCACAACAATAAAAAGTTATAGCTAAATTGAAAATATTACAAATAAATTGAATTAAGAAAATAAATGAAGAAGCAAATAAATCCATGAATCTTTCTACAGTTTTTGTTACTAGAAAGTAAATGTAAACGTTTTATATGAGATTATCGGTTGCTATAATTCTACAATTTTGTTTATATTTCAAGCGGCTGCAACTTAAGAACATTATAGGTCCATATGAAACTTTTTACCCAGTATAACATTCACCCTCTGAAGATAGTGAGTACCTACTTACATTTTAAAAACTGTCAAAACTTGACAGTTTATGAGTTACCAGCTTGTTCTTTTGCAGGTTAGTAATTGGGGAGACAAGTAATCTTTCACTACAGTACATTTCAAAAGATAGTCAAACTTGGATTATCGGAAGGTTATCGTTTTTTGTTCATCAAATATTATACACACCGTTAAAATAAAAAAATCTGATGTGGCCAGGCACATGACTTTATCATACAATATATAAAATTAAGAGTTTAGCTGCATGAGAATCTATTTTATTGAGATAAATCGTAGGTATTGTCAAAGCATCAGCACTTGACACTACCTGCACTACGTCATTAGAATAATAGTTATTTATGTCTCAAGTCCCGAAAGTACGGAATAGCGCGGCGACCGGTGATGCGGCGCGTCACCGAAGGCGAAGCGTCACCGTCGCATGTGAGCGAGTCGCGCTATGTAGTTTTCGGCAGGAGTGACATCAAAGTTTTTTGTGTTGCTTTTTGAGAAATACGTACTTACAAAAAATTAAAAATGGTTATATTTCTGGATAGGAAATGTTAGGTTGATACCACTTCTACGAAACGTCAAGTTTAAAAAGCTAAATCAAATTCTGACAGATTTATATTCGTTCATGACACTGTAGATGTCACATCCGTACCAACATACTAAAACGTAACTATACTCATCGCTATACTTTATTTACAATTTTCTCAATTATCGTTTTTACAATTAGATAATAACGGGTTGATATTTGTTATCAACAAACAATCAAATTGGCGATCTTATTTTATTTGAATTTTGTATTTTCTACTTTGCCGCAGTAGAGCGGCAACGTTCCATAGCGGTTCTCTGATGAACCTCTGATGAAATCAGCTGTTTTCGAGTGTGACAGCCATAGACATTTCTGTGGTGACAGCACAAAAAAATATTTGTCAAATCCAGGCTACTTTGAAGTTTCATATCAATGCAGATGCGACCGATCTCGATCAAATAGAATTTGCTCTTAAAGCTAAACTATTAATTTTACCAAAAAATATCATAGGCATAAATTATTCAAAATTTCCTCTACTTTAATTTATTATTTAACTATTTTGTCGAAATTACAGAAATGGCGGCTCATTTGCAAAATCTTTCAAAAAGGCTTAGAATAAACTACCAGTTCCTTTGGACCCCTTTCAACCAAAAGCTTTTCAGCTCTAAGTTTGGTAACAAAACTTCTAAATATGAACTTTCGTTCCGATACCTTTAGTAGTTTCTCCGGAATCGTCGCCACAAAAATCGTTTACACACAGACATACATACGCACAGACACACACACACACACACACACACAGACATATTTTTGTACCTTGGTCAAAAATGTTCAGGGGACCCATAAAGACCTATTTCCGCTAAAATCTCAATTTTTCTTTTCGGCACGATTACAATACTTTATCATACTGCGTATGATAAAGTAAAAAAATATTTGCCAACCATAAATCGAAAGTGTCTTTGGACATTCTCAGAGCACCGAACGAAATACTCTGCAGAATCTTCTAATTCTAGTTCCCTCAGAAGGCCGCTAGAAGTAACCAACATATCCCGTCGACTATCCATGTTCTAACACATACACGTTTTGTTTCATTGGCAATGACATCATCAAATTCTTTTATTAAAATATTTATAACTTTTTGTATACGACCTCGGATAACAGCGAGTTTACGTTGCTGCTGCATTGTGTATGAACTCAACCGGTCACATTATGTCCGGACACTTTTTAGGTACTTAACGGCATTTTAATGGTTAAGTAGTAAGTTGCTACTTGCTACTTGACCTGTCACTTAGCTGTGTGTGTAGGACCCTTTATGACCTCACTTCTCTCCCGGGTCGTATATCGGCGCAAAGAAATCTATAAATAGAAAATACGCTGCTTCGATTCGCAAAATCGTTGTTCTCCAGAGAAACCAGTATTTAAATGCTGTTTTCGCAAATATATCTTGCATGTAAATTTATAAAATCGCCTGACTTCGTTGACTTCAGCAAATAATCCTATACTAGTTTCAGAGAAAACAAAAAGTATACAATTCTATTTAAAAGCCACACTGAGTCATAGCAACAACACCAAAAAAGCCATAAGTAAACAATAAATGTCATATAGGCAATAAACCTGCTTTTAAGTAAAATTCTGATACATAGCGTAAAAAACATTTTTTATACCTCATGGTTGGTTACTTGTCCTGGTATTTTAACAAAAAACTAATTTTGCCTGTATTTCTGTGCGCAATAGCCTAAAAAAAGCATAATGTAAGGCATAATACATCTAAAGTAAAATAGTAGTTATTATTAATTAAGTAGCAAATCAAAACTTAAGCACCAACATCTCCATCGTCAGATGATATTTAAACGAATAAAATCAGAAATGTATGCAAAGTTAGTTAACTTTTATGATCCATTACTGCAACGTTGGGACGCCAAAATCTCGATATCGAACTGTTTGAATATTCATAGCTTTAATTAAAACGCCCTCCTTAAACCACCGAATATAAAAAGTACTTTTCTTAATAACCGAAAAAATGCTTTATTAACTACTTTACTCGCCCAGGGGAACGCTTTAAATTTAATTAAAATGAGAACTTCGCCAGGGTTTCGGGACTTTTTAGACATATTATTTTATTTTATGATGTATACCAGCGCATTTACCAAGATGAGATACAATTAAACTGTTGCCTTTTGGTATTCTCTATCGATAAATAATATACGTGGAACGATTAAGGAAGTATTTAGTAAAAGGAACGTAGCCAATTACGTATAAATTACATGTTTCCTGACCACTACAAAGAATCGTACCCTCAATTTCCTTTCTTTTATTCCCCTTTACATTTCCAAGTAAATAACTTGTTCCTGTCGGGAACTTTAGCAATTAAGATATCAAAGTTGCTCTTGGAGTTGCTCATGATAGTATCAGCAGTTGGTTTTTAAGAACTTCCCATACGCCCAGTATTGATTAACTCATTTGTTATACGGCTTTACAAAACGAGGTTAAATTGAACGAACATTCTAAACTTGGTCATGGATACTAATTTTGGGTATGATCTTTATAAACAAACTATAACAAATGATTTTCTTGCATGAGTAGTTCCTGTCAGAGATATCTGAAAAGTACACGAAAAAGTACAAAGTACGTATTTTTGGCGTTACACACAGTGAGGAACAAACCACGATGGAATACCATTGTTTTAATTGTTTTAGCTACTTATTTCATTGCTACAGAAAAAATTTTATATTTAGATGACGTCATATGTATATATACAGGGTGTTAGTAAATAAGTGCGACAAATTTCAGAGGGTGATTCTGTATGAAAAAATAATGATAGTTTGCTATATAAACGTATGTCCGCAAATGCTTCGTTTTCTGTGATACGGGGTGCTAAAGTTATTCTTAAAAACTGACGACTTAAAAACAACAAGATAAGATTCCGTACTGATGTTCATAATATAAATGTTAGGCACAAACATACAGTAACCTATACAGTATACCTCTTCATCGCTTGGAGTCTTTTAAAAGATCTTTCACGTACTGTGTGCCTAATATTTACAATCAGTTTTCGGAATCGCTGAGGATAGAGTGGACGTGGTTTTAGGGTTAAACTCAGAAAACTACTTTTTACTGAGCAGATTGACGCGGGTGGTTGATGAGTTTATGGTTGGTGAGTTCTTGGTGAGACTGACTGGATGCCGGATTTCGGTGGGCAAGAGTGGGCATTTATTTATTCATTTATTTCATTATTATATAATTTGTATATCACGTTGAGTGTTGTGCGTAAGCGGAGATTGCGGCTATATATGTATATTGATCCAAATATTTTTTTTGTTCATGTTATGTTTACTACTTTTGTTTATTTTACATGGAATTTGCTGTTTTTTTTTGTTTTGTCTTTTGGGGCTAATGAAAAACAATAGTGACCTTTGTTGGTCACATTGACTTGCCCCCTATTAATTCTAGAAGCCAATTATGTAGTTTTTTCCATTTTATTTCATTGCTTTGTTTTGTAGTTTTTGTTGTGTTCCTTGCAGTTAATAAACATATATTATTATTATTATTATTATTATTGAAATCTTGTGTCACGTCTGAGGGAGGTCATTTTCAACAGTTTTTGTAGGTTTGTGCCTGTTAAAAATTTTATTAGTGTTATTTTGTGTTATTGTTTTAGTTTAGTGTTATTGTATTAAATAGTTCTTTAAAAAATTGTGATTATTAATTTTTATGTTTTTTTGCATAAAAACTGTGCCCTCTACAAGAAAAGGCAGAGATTTTTTGTCATAAATTGAACAAGGAATTCCAGAATTATTTTTAATTTGAAATATCTCAGTGGTGTACCATTTTTTTTCTTTAAAAAAATTGATATCATTACCCTGATGCATTACCCCATTTAATGATGAACATAAAATCCTTAATTGCATGTCAAAAAATGCGCAACGACTACCTCTTAAAACTCACTAAATTCTATTTGCATATTTCGATCGGTTTCAGAGCAATAACTGAAAGGTGAGTTTTTAAGAACAACTTTATCTGTATCTCAGAAAACGAAGCATTTGCGGACAAACGTTTATATAGCAAACTCTCATTATTTTTTCATGCAGAATCACCCCCTGAAGTTTGTCGCACTTATTTACTAACACCCTGTATGGTATACCATTCGGTTTAGGAGAGCATGGATGTTAAAATCCCTATTTTATCTCCATTGTATCTATTTTATGAGGTTATTAGATACTTAAAAATCATCAATAAATAGAGGCAAATAAAATGACATGTTTATTAACAATCTTGTCAATTCAAATACTAATTTAATTGCCTCTAACCAACGCCTTGTTACATTTTGATTTTACTTGATTTCTGTGTGCTTAATCGGTTGCCGACCCTTAAGACACCCTGAAGACAGCTGTAGGCGGAGTCAATTTACGTGGTGCCGTGACAGTTAACAGAATGCTTATATGCGGCCGGGACAATCAAAGGCTTGATCCACTAGTAATTCACCGGTGATAAACCGTTTTTCATTATTATTTCATTATTAGTTATTACCTTGGGCTAAACGTAGTATCTTGGGGTATACTGGCTACCTTCGGCGCGATGTCACTTATGATCTTCGAATCCGAGGACGTTGTGATCGAAGCACCAAATTAGCGATATTGGTCACCCTGATTATGGTCTCCCATTTGTGTTATCTCTTGCTCTTTTCCTATACCGTACTGATGAGGACTAATACGTCCGAAACACGTCTATACGGCTGCTTGCTAGATGTCAGATATACAGAGGATGTCAGCTAGATGTCAGAGATACTGTCTATAATTCACCGCCGATAAACCATTTTTCGGTTTATTACTTTGGGCTGAATGTTGTACCTTGGGGTGTAGTGGTTACCGGCGCGATGTCACTTCTGGTCACAAGATTGAATTTCAATGTAGAAAACACATTATGGAGACCATAATCAGGGTGACGAATGTTACCAATTTGATGCTTTGGTCACACCATATTCGGATTCGAAGGCCAGAAGTGACATCGCGCCGGTGGTAACAAGTTCACCTCAAGGTACAAGTTATAACTCAAGGTAATAAAATGAAAAATGGTTTATCGGCGGTGAATTATGTACAGTAGAAGGTAATTATCGGGCATATCGGCCATCTAACAAGCAACCGTATACACGTGTTTCGGACTTATTAGTCCTCATCAGTACGGTATAGCCCTATAGGAAGATGGAAGCTCAATAGAGAAAACACAAAAAGGAGTGAACAATGTCGCCAACTTCGGTCACAACATCCTCGGATTCGAAGAAGACCAGAAGTGACATCGAGATGGAATTAACCAGTACACCCCAAGGTATAACCTTTAGCCCAAAATAATAAAACGCAATATCATTTATCGGCGGTGAATTTTAAACATTTATAACATTTATCAGGCATTTTATTACCTTGGGCTAAAGGTTGTGCCTTGAGGTATGCTGGTTAACTCTGGTGCTATGTCACTTCTGGTCTTCGAATCCGAGGATGTATTTTTTGTTCACTTGAGCTTTTGAGCTGGCTGGTAAATAATCGACTTTCAGCGTAACCTAGGACTACCTGGACGTAGCAGCTTTCTGTTAATATTTTGCGGAATAAGTGTATTAGTGACCAAGACAAGACAATGTTTGTAATCAGCTCACTACCAAAATATCCATTTTACATTGATGATTGTTTGATCAACGAGCAAAAGGTCTCCTAGTCACATTAATGGTAATGTTAATCCCCCGCACCCTATTGTGGATATGGATCATATTTTTATTGCAGATTCGGATATAATGAATTAGGTATAATAGCTGGAAATTTGAAAGCCCACACTGGCTGTGCCAAGTTGAACATTAGCGTGCATTTTGAAGAGTAGAAGGGGGCTATTTCAGCACAAATTAATTTCCCTTCCCCAGTAATATTAACAATTTATTGCAAAAAGTTTCTTCGTAGACTCTTCTTTCTACAATTATTTAAACATTCCCGGTTTAAAAATAAAACAGCCAGGATAAGTTTGAATAAACAGGCCTATAATTAGGCTTACCACATGCCCCGGTTTGACCAAGACAGCCCCGGTTTGAAACATAGATGCCGTTTCGAAACATAGATGCAGATTCGGATATAACGAATTAAATTTAATAGCTGGAGTTTTGAAAACTCAATGGCCCCTACATTATTAAAGGTAATTTGAACAGTCAAATGTACCGAAATGTTGTGGAAAATAAACTACGAATATTACTTGAAGACCTAAGCTTGGAAGTGCGACAGAATATGCGGTTCCAGCATAACGTTTGTCCAGCACAATATTCGGCAATGAGCACGTGAACTACTTAATCGAAATTTTAATGGTCGCTGGATCGGTAGAGGTGGTCAGATAAATTGACCTGCCAGATCACCGATCTTATTTCGCCGGTTTTCTTTTTGTGGGACTCCCTAAAAGATAAAGTATATCAACAAGTATACCAACAACTCGTGAGAACATGATTAAGTGTATCAGGAATGCTGTGCCCAAATTGAAGCAGACTTTTCAATTGTGTACCTACAATCATTTGAAGTGCAGAAATAATAAATTCGAAGTTGAAGTTCGTCGTTTCGCTCACTTAATTGAAAGGTAAGAACCGAGGGTACCCAAGTATGTTAAGCACTCCGATAGATGAGAGGCGAGGGGACTCACGTTAATCAAGCACCCGATAGGAGAGAGGCTAGGGGACTCACGTTAATCAAGCACCCAATAGGAGATAATTAATATCCCGAACGGAACAAAAAACTGCTACGTCCACGTCGTTGGTCCTGGGGTACGCTAAAAGTAGTTTATTTACCAGCTACCTAGATTACAATAGGTATAGTTCAAGTGTTTAAAACAAAAATATAGCATTTTTCATGCAAATGTATTGCAGAATCGATTGATTGGCTCATAATTGAAGTAATCGGAAAAATTAAATTCTGTTGATTACAGCGTCATATATCATGAACCCTAACAAAATTTTCGAATTAAAGTTTCATATATATCCCTACTATCCGAATCTGCAATAAAAACTAGGTGTTCCTATTTAAGATTACAGAGTCACCCGCCGCCCAGCCGCAAGGGGCTAATTTAAGCACAAGTGAATTTCCCTTCCCCAAGAATATTATCGTTTTATTACAAAAATGTTCTTCGTTGACTCTTCTTTCTATAATTATTTAAACATTCCCGGTTTAAAAATAAAACAGGCGGTATAACGTTGAATAAACGGCCTATTTAGGCTTATCATACGTCCCGGTTTAACGGAGACAGTCACGGTTTGAGACATAGGTGCCGACGTTTCGGCCGGTTTGGTATTATGTCCCAGTTAAAATTCTTAACAGATTTTAATATGAGTAACAAATTTCTCCGATTAAAAGATCGATTCGTATCTGTTGCCATCTGGGAACAATTATTGTCAGGCATTAGATATTAGTTTTGAAAAATATAGTCTGTTGGTGGCTAAAACACAGAAACCAAGTGGTAGAATTTTAAAAATATAAATAGCCTTCAGTCATACTTTCTTTGTCAGTAAAAATACCTTCATGTTATAAAGCATTTCATTGACACTATACAACTTGAGAGTAATACAAATTAGTAGATATAATTCACGGGCTTTGGCTCAAACGGTGGAAGTCAGTCAGTGGAGAAATGACAGCAGTGTTAATGAAGTGCAGCTTGAGACGCCATCTGTCGGCTGGTAGTTTAAGGTTAGTGTGCTACCTGGCGGTCAGATATCGCGCCACCTGTCGGCCATTTTGTGCGACTTGTTTCAAGAAAAACTGCGCCGTCTGTCGGTCGTTTTGTGTACCATTGATTGGCCATATTGCGAATTGTTGCGCATGCGTTGATCGTGTAGTAGATATAATTCACGGGGATTCGACCACAACCGTGCAAAAACTTCAGTGCAACATCGTTGTCAGTTGTAACTGTGATCGCCATCTGTCGGCTGGTAGCGTAATGAAGGTTTTGGCATGCCGTCTGGTGGTCGGATAGCACATTAGGTTTGTGTGCGCCATCTGTCGGCCATTTTGTGAATAATTTGAAAATGTTTGCGCACGCGCCGTGTGTCAGTCGTTTTGTGTCGTAATATTTTTACTAGCGCGCCACCTGTCGGCCATTTTGTGTGACTTGTTTCAAGAAAAACTGCACCCGTCTGTCGGTCGTTTTGTATACCATTTATTGGTCATATTGCGAATTGTTGTGCATGCGTGTCATCTGTTGATCGTTTTTTTATAATTTAAATTTATGTGTACCATTTATTGGTCAACCTGCGAATTGTTGCGCATGCGTGTCATCTGTTGATCGTCTTATGGCCAGTTTTTAAATTAATCAAAAAATAACAAATTTTGTATAGTGCCATTTTGGCAATTTTCACAACACCATCGTATCTGCAGTTGTCATAGCGGACAGGGGTGTTGTGGTGTTAGGGGGTAATTTTTCAATTAGTTTTTCAATAGGTCTTGGCCATATTGTGAATTGTTGCGCATGCGTGTCACTGTTGATCGTTTTTTTTTTAAATTTAATTAAAAAATACCCTTGTTCGGCCATTTTGTTAATTATTTGAAAATGTTTGCGCACGCGCCGTCTGTCAGTCGGTTTGTGTTGTAATATTTTTACTTAATTAAAAAAGTACCTTCTGAATATTTATAATTAAAAAATACCATTGAATTTTTTTGTAGCATCGCGCTCTGTTTATCATTGTTCATCTGTTCATCGTTTTTCTTGTATTTATAATAATTTTTTTAAATGCGTTTGAATAGGCTCGAACCGTTAGTCCGATCACTTTACAGGTAGACCCATAAGAACAATATAGCAGCAATTGTTTTTACTGAATGATACGTGTCATTTTCGAACCGAAAGTCAGCCATTTTGAACCGGAAGTCAAACCGGAAGTCATCCATTTTGAACCAGAAGTCGGTCATCTTAGGCACAACGAATCCAAGTCGACCATTTTGAACCGGAAGTCGCCCATTTTGAACCTGAAATCATGCTTTTTGGCACAACGAACCCAAGTCGGCCAACTTGAACCGGAAGTCAACCATTTTGAAGCGGAAGTCAAACCGGAAGTCCCCCAGTTCAAACCGGAAGTCACCCAGTTCAAACCGGAAGTCTGCCATCTTGGGAGCAATGACCTCAAGTAAACCATTTTGAACCGGAAGTCGGCCATTTGAACCGGAAGTCATCCAATTTGAAGCGGAAATAGGCCATCTTGGGCGCAATGAACTCAAGTTAACCATTTTTAACCGGCAGTAGACCATTTTGAATCGGAGTTTACCGTTACCCTAGTATTGTCAGTATTTCACTTTCATCCTAAGAACGAAACCCTACAAATTTAGTAATATGACGTTTGTTACACATAAGCTTACATTGTCGGTGTAAAATTTTGATGAAGAAAATGTGACCAAAACGCCCATATTAGTATATTAACTTTTTTATATGCCGATGACCTTTATTGAACGCTGGAGTCGATTACGCATTGCAAATTAACAAAGTAACAGTACGGAATAGATGCCAATGCATCAACCTCGAATGAGACCGGTTTCCAGCTGTATGGGTATATGTGTGTTTTGAATGGAGAATTTATATTCGTAGAAACTTGCAAATACAAATTAATTAAAAAAAAGAAAACTAAAATTTTAAAAGGCTTGTCTCAAATCCTTGTGGTAATTGACCCTGAAGTTCTTGTGGTAATAGACTAAGTATTTCGTTTACTGAAAAAAAGCACTTGTTTTATTTTTTTTGTTGTCGGGTTAGTTTCTACAACGGACTTACCGGTGTCCATTTTGTTACAGAACTAAACTCAACCATAATTTGCTGGCTGGTTTTTATAGTACGTTTGCAAGGAAAACGGCGACCTCACTTTCTAACGGCCAGCGTAATTGATAAAAACGCGATATACGACTATAGTTAATTGATTGCATCATACATAATGCAAATTGAGTGAATTTGAAGAATCAGGTTGGAGTCTAATAGAAATTATACATCTTAATGTGAATATAAACTATTATTAACCGATAACAGTTGGATTTTTTATTGAACTACCCTTAGATATTAGTAGAAAAAAGGGTGTATTAAATATCAAAAATTAAGATGAGTTGAGTTCCAGCTCAATTTGACTGGTTAATTAAAAGGGGTCTAAATTCGTTTTACTTCCTGTCCAGGTAGAAAGAGATAGCTATAGTCAGATGGTTAGTATGACAAGGATAGCTGATATCGATGACATCATTACGAGAGACAATCTTATAAATTGCGGTCACAATTGGTATAATTGCAGCGTTTTGTGTGAACTTCCGGTTTTAGCGATACATCGAGATATTCATTGGAGATCGTCAGTTTAGTTTGAGACTTGCATCATGGAAGTCATACAGCAATTCGCCCTGAACGATTACCCAAGCACCATGGAACTACAGGAATCTATAACTCCATCACCAACAATTCTAAACGGCTACCCGAAGACTTCACCAGCATCCTCGGATGGATCCAAGAAACCATATCATTGTGAAGCTTGTGATAAAAGTTACACCTGTCGAAATAATTTAACACGTCATATGAAATCTTGCCACAATAACACTTATACAACGTATAACTGTTCGCAATGTGAGAAGAAATATATGAGAGCTGAAGGGTTATCTCGACATATGAAGAAGTTTCATCAATCAACCATAATAAATCGATGGATTAAAGACGT
Organism: Melinopterus prodromus; assembly: GCA_964023965.1. Taxonomy (NCBI): domain Eukaryota; kingdom Metazoa; phylum Arthropoda; class Insecta; order Coleoptera; family Scarabaeidae; genus Melinopterus; species Melinopterus prodromus. The sequence continues at coordinate 53,705,273 of OZ030391.1, read as the reverse complement.
CAATTCATTGGGAATAGTATCAATCTACTAAAAAATCTTTGCATGCATGACTGGAAGTAGGTTTTACATGTAAACGAATGGAATAATAAAGATACTATAAAGAAATATTTTTTTTAAATTATCGTCATAATGCTTACAATAAATCCACCAGCTAGTGCCAGGCTTTTCGAAATTCAATTGTTTGACAATGTTTCTGACCATTAAATATTAACTGCGACTCATTGCTTCTGAAATTTTTATATAAAATATTACCGTTGTCCCAGTATTGTCAGTATTTCACTTTCATCCTAAGAACGAAACCCTACAAATGTAGTTATATGACTTTTGTTACACATAAACTTACATTGTCGGTGTAAAATTTAGATGAAAAAAATGTGACCAAAACGTCCATATTAGTATATTAACTTTTTTATATACCGATAACATTTATTGAACGCTGGAATCGATTACGCATTGCAGATTAACAAAGTAATAGTACGGAATAGATGCCAATGCATCAACCTTGAATGAGACCGGTTTCCAGCTGTACGGGTACATGTGTTTTTATGTGTTTTTAACGAAGAATTTATATTCGTAGAAACTTGCAAATTAAATAAACAACAACAGAATCGATTTCGAACGTTAAAACATAACATATTATTTAACACTTTCACTCAAAGTAAAAATAAACTAGCTGGTCCTATCGTCACGCAAACATAATAAAAGATTTATTCAACTTTACCCAACGCCGTTATCCATGTCGGATATCACATTACTGTAATTGCTTGGAGAATGCATTTTTCTGTTTTGTTTCGCACGAACGCAACAAAATCACCAAATAATTTTGATGTATATGAAAATTAAGGAAGCTCTAAGATGACTTTATTTGACGCTGCTGTCTTGATTTTGGGTAGTGAGATTTTTTAAAATAAACTGTTTTATGCTTAACATAGGAAATCTAAACAAACTAGAATACCAATTTTGGTGTTTCAAAGATGAAGAATAATTGAAAATAAATGTAATTGTAAAGGTGAATTAGACTGTTTACGCAAAATTATGGTGTGCTTTGCACATTCCAAAGAATTAATTGCAAATTTTGTGCATTTAATTTCTAATATGTCGAGAGCACGCAACAAAACCATGCCTCGTTTAACATGAACTCAACAAAAGCTTCAAAGGAGCATCGAAGAATTTTGATGTATATACAAATTAAGGAAGCTCCTAAGATGACTTTGTTTGACGCTGCTGCCTTGATTTTATTTTGTAACACTTTAAAAATAAACTGTGTTATGCTTAACATAGGAAATCTAATCAAACTAGAGCACCAGATTTGGTGTTTCAAAGATGAACAATAATTGAAAATAAATGTAATTGTAAAGGGGCATTAGATTGTTTACGCTAAATTATGGTGTGCTTTGCACATTCCAAAGAATTAGTTCCGAATTTTATGCATTCGGTTACTAATAGGTCGAGAGAATTTTGATGTAAATAAAAATTAAGGAAGGTCTAAGATGACTTTGTTTGACCCTGCTGCCTTGATTTTAGGTTGTGACATTTAAAAAATAAACTGCTTTATGCTTAACATAGGAAATCTAAACAAACTAGAATACCAATTTTTGTGTTTTAAAGATGAACAATAATTGAAAATAAATGTAAAGGTAAAGGTGAATTAGACTGTTTACGCAAAATTATGGTGTGCTTTGCACATTCCAAAAAATTAATTGCAATTTTTGTGCATTTAATTTCTAATATGTCGAGAGCACGCAACAAAACCATGCCTCGTTTAACATGAACTCAAGAAAAGCTTCAAAGGAGCATCGAAGAATTTTGATGTATATACAAATTAAGGAAACTCCTAAGATTACTTTGTTTGACGCTGCTGCCTTTTGTGTTGCCTTTTGTAACACTTTAAAAATAAACTGGTTTATGCTTAACATAGGAAATCTAATCAAACTAGAGCACCAGATTTGGTGTTTCAAAGATTAACAATAATTGAAAATAAATGTAATTGTAAAGGGGAATTAGATTGTTTACGCTAAATTATGATGTGCTTTGCACATTCCAAAGAATTAGTTCCGAATTTTATGCATTCGATTACTAATAGGTCGAGAGAATTTTGATGTAAATAAAAATTAAGGAAGGTCTAAGATGACTTTGTTTGACGGTGCTGCCTTGATTTTAGGTTGTGACATTTTAAAAATAAACTGTTTTATGCTTACCACAGGAAATCTAAACAAACTAGATAATAATTGAAAATAAATGTAATTGTAAAGGGGAATCAGACTGTTTACGCTAAATTATGGTGTGCTTTGCACATGCTAAAGAATTAATTTCAAATTTGAGGTCGAGAGCACGCGACAAAACCACACCGTCCTGAAACATGACTACGAAAATTTTATATATCGTTGCCCTAATTTAAAAATTGCGTATGTCCATGTTATTAGAAATACATTTTTTAATCTTTGTCAGTTAGAACATTTTGCTCTGTCGAATGATTTAACAGCATACACCAAAAGAATTTGATAATTATATTTACGGTGGAATTATGGTTTTAATATTTACACAAAACAGTATTTTATGTTTCCTGTAAAAATTGTGTTCTTTGGATATGTACAAATTTCAAATTAGCCCGACGATATGATGTAAAAATGATGTGGTGAATAGGAAGAAATGGCGAGTAAACTGCTACCTAAGCAAAGCTGTCAGTCGAAAGGTATTTAATTAGGCTTATATTACTAATTAACATTGGGTGAGCGAACCAGTACCCTCACACCATATTAGAAAGACTTTTTTTTTGTCTTAATTATACATGATCTTTCATAATTACTTGGTGTGCCTATCCCTGTTTGACAGCAAGTGGTTGGCAAAGCGTCTTGAAGACATAAAATGTAAGAACTATGACACTACTTTCAACAAAAATCCCGGTAGTATTTCAAAAAATAAATTTTGTTTTCTCAAAACTTAAAAAACATACCACTTCAGACATTACTGTTAGACGATTTCTTTTTCAAAAACCAGAGTCCTTCAGTACTCAATCAAAATATCTGAATGAGTTTGTTCTCAATCATAGATGAATATAATGTCCATTCATAATAACTTGTCGTACCTAACTCTATTTGGTGAGAAGCACTTGGTACGGCTATAAAGACCGCTATAAATATGTATATTTCCTCTTCAAATTGGTAAGTCGAGAGCTTCCAGTCTAATGTGGTTAGGCAAACCAAGTTATTAGGAGAGCATGTTGTGAGGGTACTGATATTCACAATTTTAGTCAGTTATTAGCTTGATTAAACATCGTTTCGACCAGGACTGCTTAATTCTACATTAGCATTTTGTATCCATAAGTAGTGATATTTTACGAGCGTATGTTTTGTCGCGGACTCCTCGCCTACAACATTTCAATAATCTCAAGGAAGGCGTCGATATTTTAAGTCGTATGTGTAGTTTGCAGTAATGGTTTTAATGCAAAAGTGAATAATAGTATTGTCGTTGAAATGTGAACTATATAGCGGCGATAGCCAAACAGATAAATTGTATCCATAAGTCGGATGAAAACTATAGAAAATGTTTGCTCTTTACGTTGTTGAGTGACGAAGAGAAAGCAGTGCTAAAGGGACTAAAAGGACATAGTGTGTGCTGACAGTCAGGACCCGATACAGGTGTTGGGCCCTATAGCGCATTTTGTATCCATAAGTAGTGATATTTTACGAGCGTATGTTTTGTCGCGGACTCCTCGCCTACAACATTTCAATAATCTCAAGGAAGGCGTCGATATTTTAAGTCGTATGTGTAGTTTGCAGTAATGGTTTTAATGCAAAAGTGAATAATAGTATTGTCGTTGAAATGTGAACTATATAGCGGCGATAGCCAAACAGATAAATTGTATCCATAAGTCGGATGAAAACTATAGAAAATGTTTGCTCTTTACGTTGTTGAGTGACGAAGAGAAAGCAGTGCTAAAGGGACTAAAAGGACATAGTGTGTGCTGACAGTCAGGACCCGATACAGGTGTTGGGCCCTATAGCAATCTTCAAGACTACATTGATACACTGAAGATTATAAATTGTTACACTACTCTCAAATTTAAATTTTTTTTGCATCTGTATATTTATTAAATTTATATATTTTTCATGCATTTGTTTTATTTTCGTGGTAAGATGGAAAAAAAACGACAAGAAATTAAAAAAAAAAACTCATTTATTCAGTATCATAAATTTTTTTCTGCTGATTTATTATATCAAAAAAAGGAAATCACACCCCGCTAAGGTCTTGGTGACTGCGATAAGGACGACGTCGTCGTCGTTGTCCACCACGTTTGCAGCCAATCTCGAAGAAGGTAAGCATTTTGATGGGCGCATTGCAGCTCGTTGATGGCATGCTTGTTGCAATGATACTTGGCACCAACACCAATGCCATCAGCTCCTCCTGCTCCTGCTTGAAGTTTTAGCGTTGAGAGTGCCGGAAAACCCATGTCTTCAATATTGAGAATACGTATATTTGGTAGGATGTTTTCTAACCAGCACTTTTTTTGCAGTCCCTTGACGATTATTTGAGAACCGTTATCAATTCCGGCCGTCCGTAAAAGTGAACATAAATTGGTATAAGGAGCCTCTTCTTCTGCTGCCGCTACTTGTTCTTGTTGTTGACGTTGTGTTGTCAAATTGTAGTTACCGCCACTGTAGAGAAAATTCCCATCTTGCTTTTGCCACGTAAGTCCATGTATTTGTGTCGTTACAAAGCGTACATGCCGCTGTAGATTTTCCTCCAAATGTGCGAACTTAACGGGTAATTTGAAAAACTTATGCAACTCACCATGACCGAAATAAACATAGGGTCAATTCTTTGCATATGAATTCACTATCTTTTAGTTGAAAGCCTTGCACGTCGATGATCCAAGTGTTCATCATCTCAAGACATCATCTCAAGACGATGAGACCTCGTCAGTTAGTAATGAGGCAAATGTTTATTACTGAACCGACCGACCGACCGACCGATCGACCGACTGATGCTGACCACGCCAGCAAATGGTCTATACTTTAAAATGCATTCGTTAATTCGACAAATGTTTATTTCTGATTGACAGACGGAGACCTACATACCCACCATCCGATCGACCACGGCGAGACCGACCGACTGCTGTCGAAACTGACCGATCAACCGACCGACTGCTGTCGAGGCTAACCGATTAACTGACCGATCACCCGACCAACCAACCGACCGACTGCTGTCGAGGCTAACCGATTAACTGACCGATCACCCGACCAACCAACCGACCGACTGGTGTCGAGACTGACCGACCAAAAGACCGTCGGTCGGTCTCGCCGTGGTCGATCGGATGGTGGGTATGTAGGTCTCCGTCTGTCAATCAGAAATAAACATTTGTCGAATTAACGAATGCATTTTAAAGTATAGACCATTTGCTGGCGTGGTCAGCATCAGTCGGTCGATCGGTCGGTCGGTCGGTCGGTTCAGTAATAAACATTTGCCTCATTACTAACTGACGAGGTCTCATCGTCTTGAGATGATGTCTTGAGATGATGAACACTTGGATCATCGACGTGCAAGGCTTTCAACTAAAAGATAGTGAATTCATATGCAAAGAATTGAACCTATGTTTATTTCGGTCATGGTGAGTTGCATAAGTTTTTCAAATTACCCGTTAAGTTCGCACATTTGGAGGAAAATCTACAGCGGCATGTACGCTTTGTAACGACACAAATACATGGACTTACGTGGCAAAAGCAAGATGGGAATTTTCTCTACAGTGGCGGTAACTACAATTTGACAACACAACGTCAACAACAAGAACAAGTAGCGGCAGCAGAAGAAGAGGCTCCTTATACCAATTTATGTTCACTTTTACGGACGGCCGGAATTGATAACGGTTCTCAAATAATCGTCAAGGGACTGCAAAAAAAGTGCTGGTTAGAAAACATCCTACCAAATATACGTATTCTCAATATTGAAGACATGGGTTTTCCGGCACTCTCAACGCTAAAACTTCAAGCAGGAGCAGGAGGAGCTGATGGCATTGGTGTTGGTGCCAAGTATCATTGCAACAAGCATGCCATCAACGAGCTGCAATGCGCCCATCAAAATGCTTACCTTCTTCGAGATTGGCTGCAAACGTGGTGGACAACGACGACGACGTCGTCCTTATCGCAGTCACCAAGACCTTAGCGGGGTGTGATTTCCTTTTTTTGATATAATAAATCAGCAGAAAAAAATTTATGATACTGAATAAATGAGTTTTTTTTTTTAATTTCTTGTCGTTTTTTTCCATCTTACCACGAAAATAAAACAAATGCATGAAAAATATATAAATTTAATAAATATACAGATGCAAAAAAAATTTAAATTTGAGAGTAGTGTAACAATTTATAATCTTCAGTGTATCAATGTAGTCTTGAAGATTGCTATAGGGCCCAACACCTGTATCGGGTCCTGACTGTCAGCACACACTATGTCCTTTTAGTCCCTTTAGCACTGCTTTCTCTTCGTCACTCAACAACGTAAAGAGCAAACATTTTCTATAGTTTTCATCCGACTTATGGATACAATTTATCTGTTTGGCTATCGCCGCTATATAGTTCACATTTCAACGACAATACTATTATTCACTTTTGCATTAAAACCATTACTGCAAACTACACATACGAGTTAAAATATCGACGCCTTCCTTGAGATTATTGAAATGTTGTAGGCGAGGAGTCCGCGACAAAACATACGCTCGTAAAATATCACTAGTTATGGATACAAAATGCGCTATAGGGCCCAACACCTGTATCGGGTCCTGACTGTCAGCACACACTATGTCCTTTTAGTCCCTTTAGCACTGCTTTCTCTTCGTCACTCAACAACGTAAAGAGCAAACATTTTCTATAGTTTTCATCCGACTTATGGATACAATTTATCTGTTTGGCTATCGCCGCTATATAGTTCACATTTCAACGACAATACTATTATTCACTTTTGCATTAAAACCATTACTGCAAACTACACATACGACTTAAAATATCGACGCCTTCCTTGAGATTATTGAAATGTTGTAGGCGAGGAGTCCGCGACAAAACATACGCTCGTAAAATATCACTACTTATGGATACAAAATGCTAATGTAGAATTAAGCAGTCCTGGTCGAAACGATGTTTAATCAAGCTAATAACTGACTAAAATTGTGAATATCAGTACCCTCACAACATGCTCTCCTAATAACTTGGTTTGCCTAACCACATTAGACTGGAAGCTCTCGACTTACCAATTTGAAGAGGAAATATACATATTTATAGCGGTCTTTATAGCCGTACCAAGTGCTTCTCACCAAATAGAGTTAGGTACGACAAGTTATTATGAATGGACATTATATTCATCTATGATTGAGAACAAACTCATTCAGATATTTTGATTGAGTACTGAAGGACTCTGGTTTTTGAAAAAGAAATCGTCTAACAGTAATGTCTGAAGTGGTATGTTTTTTAAGTTTTGAGAAAACAAAATTTATTTTTTGATACTACCGGGATTTTTGTTGAAAGTAGTGTCATAGTTCTTACATTTTATGTCTTCAAGACGCTTTGCCAACCACTTGCTGTCAAACAGGGATAGGCACACCAAGTAATTATGAAAGATCATGTATAATTAAGACAAAAAAAAAGTCTTTCTAATATGGTGTGAGGATACTGGTTCGCTCACCCAATGTTAATTAGTAATATAAGCCTAATTAAATACCTTTCGACTGACAGCTTTGCTTAGGTAGCAGTTTACTCGCCATTTCTTCCTATTCACCACATCATTTTTACATCATATCGTCGGGCAAATTTGAAATTTGTACATATCCAAAGTACACAATTTTTACAGGAAACATAAAATACTGTTTTGTGTAAATATTAAAACCATAATTCCACCGTAAATATAATTATCAAATTCTTTTGGTGTATGCTGTTAAATCATTCGACAGAGCAATATGTTCTAACTGACAAAGATTAAAAAATGTATTTCTAATAACATGGACATACGCAATTTTTAAATTAGGGCAACGATATATAAAATTTTCGTAGTCATGTTTCAGGACGATGTGGTTTTGTCGCGTGCTCTCGACCTCAAATTTGAAATTAATTCTTTAGCATGTGAAAAGCACACCATAATTTAGCGTAAACAGTCTGATTCCCCTTTACAATTACATTTATTTTCAATTATTATCTAGTTTGTTTAGATTTCCTGTGGTAAGCATAAAACAGTTTATTTTTAAAATGTCACAACCTAAAATCAAGGCAGCACCGTCAAACAAAGTCATCTTAGACCTTCCTTAATTTTTATTTACATCAAAATTCTCTCGACCTATTAGTAATCGAATGCATAAAATTCGGAACTAATTCTTTGGAATGTGCAAAGCACATCATAATTTAGCGTAAACAATCTAATTCCCCTTTACAATTACATTTATTTTCAATTATTGTTAATCTTTGAAACACCAAATCTGGTGCTCTAGTTTGATTAGATTTCCTATGTTAAGCATAAACCAGTTTGTTTTTAAAGTGTTACAAAAGGCAACACAAAAGGCAGCAGCGTCAAACAAAGTAATCTTAGGAGTTTCCTTAATTTGTATATACATCAAAATTCTTCGATGCTCCTTTGAAGCTTTTCTTGAGTTCATGTTAAACGAGGCATGGTTTTGTTGCGTGCTCTCGACATATTAGAAATTAAATGCACAAAAATTGCAATTAGTTTTTTGGAATGTGCAAAGCACACCATAATTTTGCGTAAACAGTCTAATTCACCTTTACCTTTACATTTATTTTCAATTATTGTTCATCTTTAAAACACAAAAATTGGTATTCTAGTTTGTTTAGATTTCCTATGTTAAGCATAAAGCAGTTTATTTTTAAAATGTCACAACCTAAAATCAAGGCAGCAGGGTCAAACAAAGTCATCTTAGACCTTCCTTAATTTTTATTTACATCAAAATTCTCTCGACCTATTAGTAACCGAATGCATAAAATTCGGAACTAATTCTTTGGAATGTGCAAAGCACACCATAATTTAGCGTAAACAATCTAATGCCCCTTTACAATTACATTTATTTTCAATTATTGTTCATCTTTGAAACACCAAATCTGGTGCTCTAGTTTGATTAGATTTCCTATGTTAAGCATAACACAGTTTATTTTTAAAGTGTTACAAAATAAAATCAAGGCAGCAGCGTCAAACAAAGTCATCTTAGGAGCTTCCTTAATTTGTATATACATCAAAATTCTTCGATGCTCCTTTGAAGCTTTTGTTGAGTTCATGTTAAACGAGGCATGGTTTTGTTGCGTGCTCTCGACATATTAGAAATTAAATGCACAAAATTTGCAATTAATTCTTTGGAATGTGCAAAGCACACCATAATTTTGCGTAAACAGTCTAATTCACCTTTACAATTACATTTATTTTCAATTATTCTTCATCTTTGAAACACCAAAATTGGTATTCTAGTTTGTTTAGATTTCCTATGTTAAGCATAAAACAGTTTATTTTAAAAAATCTCACTACCCAAAATCAAGACAGCAGCGTCAAATAAAGTCATCTTAGAGCTTCCTTAATTTTCATATACATCAAAATTATTTGGTGATTTTGTTGCGTTCGTGCGAAACAAAACAGAAAAATGCATTCTCCAAACAATTACAGTAATGTGATATCCGACATGGATAACGGCGTTGGGTAAAGTTGAATAAATCTTTTATTATGTTTGCGTGACGATAGGACCAGCTAGTTTATTTTTACTTTGAGTGAAAGTGTTAAATAATATGTTATGTTTTAACGTTCGAAATCGATTCTGTTGTTGTTTATTTAATTTGCAAGTTTCTACGAATATAAATTCTTCGTTAAAAACACACACATGTACCCGTACAGCTGGAAACCGGTCTCATTCAAGGTTGATGCATTGGCATCTATTCCGTACTATTACTTTGTTAATCTGCAATGCGTAATCGATTCCAGCGTTCAATAAATGTTATCGGTATATAAAAAAGTTAATATACTAATATGGACGTTTTGGTCACATTTTTTTCATCTAAATTTTACACCGACAATGTAAGTTTATGTGTAACAAAAGTCATATAACTACATTTGTAGGGTTTCGTTCTTAGGATGAAAGTGAAATACTGACAATACTGGGACAACGGTAATATTTTATATAAAAATTTCAGAAGCAATGAGTCGCAGTTAATATTTAATGGTCAGAAACATTGTCAAACAATTGAATTTCGAAAAGCCTGGCACTAGCTGGTGGATTTATTGTAAGCATCATCACGATAATTTTAAAAAAATATTTCTTTATAGTATCTTTATTATTCCATTCGTTTACATGTAAAACCTACTTCCAGTCATGCACGCAAAGATTTTTTAGTAGATTGATACTATTCGCAATGAATTGACGTCTTTAATCCATCGATTTATTATGGTTGATTGATGAAACTTCTTCATATGTCGAGATAACCCTTCAGCTCTCATATATTTCTTCTCACATTGCGAACAGTTATACGTTGTATAAGTGTTATTGTGGCAAGATTTCATATGACGTGTTAAATTATTTCGACAGGTGTAACTTTTATCACAAGCTTCACAATGATATGGTTTCTTGGATCCATCCGAGGATGCTGGTGAAGTCTTCGGGTAGCCGTTTAGAATTGTTGGTGATGGAGTTATAGATTCCTGTAGTTCCATGGTGCTTGGGTAATCGTTCAGGGCGAATTGCTGTATGACTTCCATGATGCAAGTCTCAAACTAAACTGACGATCTCCAATGAATATCTCGATGTATCGCTAAAACCGGAAGTTCACACAAAACGCTGCAATTATACCAATTGTGACCGCAATTTATAAGATTGTCTCTCGTAATGATGTCATCGATATCAGCTATCCTTGTCATACTAACCATCTGACTATAGCTATCTCTTTCTACCTGGACAGGAAGTAAAACGAATTTAGACCCCTTTTAATTAACCAGTCAAATTGAGCTGGAACTCAACTCATCTTAATTTTTGATATTTAATACACCCTTTTTTCTACTAATATCTAAGGGTAGTTCAATAAAAAATCCAACTGTTATCGGTTAATAATAGTTTATATTCACATTAAGATGTATAATTTCTATTAGACTCCAACCTGATTCTTCAAATTCACTCAATTTGCATTATGTATGATGCAATCAATTAACTATAGTCGTATATCGCGTTTTTATCAATTACGCTGGCCGTTAGAAAGTGAGGTCGCCGTTTTCCTTGCAAACGTACTATAAAAACCAGCCAGCAAATTATGGTTGAGTTTAGTTCTGTAACAAAATGGACACCGGTAAGTCCGTTGTAGAAACTAACCCGACAACAAAAAAAATAAAACAAGTGCTTTTTTTCAGTAAACGAAATACTTAGTCTATTACCACAAGAACTTCAGGGTCAATTACCACAAGGATTTGAGACAAGCCTTTTAAAATTTTAGTTTTCTTTTTTTTAATTAATTTGTATTTGCAAGTTTCTACGAATATAAATTCTCCATTCAAAACACACATATACCCATACAGCTGGAAACCGGTCTCATTCGAGGTTGATGCATTGGCATCTATTCCGTACTGTTACTTTGTTAATTTGCAATGCGTAATCGACTCCAGCGTTCAATAAAGGTCATCGGCATATAAAAAAGTTAATATACTAATATGGGCGTTTTGGTCACATTTTCTTCATCAAAATTTTACACCGACAATGTAAGCTTATGTGTAACAAACGTCATATTACTAAATTTGTAGGGTTTCGTTCTTAGGATGAAAGTGAAATACTGACAATACTAGGGTAACGGTAAACTCCGATTCAAAATGGTCTACTGCCGGTTAAAAATGGTTAACTTGAGTTCATTGCGCCCAAGATGGCCTATTTCCGCTTCAAATTGGATGACTTCCGGTTCAAATGGCCGACTTCCGGTTCAAAATGGTTTACTTGAGGTCATTGCTCCCAAGATGGCAGACTTCCGGTTTGAACTGGGTGACTTCCGGTTTGAACTGGGGGACTTCCGGTTTGACTTCCGCTTCAAAATGGTTGACTTCCGGTTCAAGTTGGCCGACTTGGGTTCGTTGTGCCAAAAAGCATGATTTCAGGTTCAAAATGGGCGACTTCCGGTTCAAAATGGTCGACTTGGATTCGTTGTGCCTAAGATGACCGACTTCTGGTTCAAAATGGATGACTTCCGGTTTGACTTCCGGTTCAAAATGGCTGACTTTCGGTTCGAAAATGACACGTATCATTCAGTAAAAACAATTGCTGCTATATTGTTCTTATGGGTCTACCTGTAAAGTGATCGGACTAACGGTTCGAGCCTATTCAAACGCATTTAAAAAAATTATTATAAATACAAGAAAAACGATGAACAGATGAACAATGATAAACAGAGCGCGATGCTACAAAAAAATTCAATGGTATTTTTTAATTATAAATAGTCAGAAGGTACTTTTTTAATTAAGTAAAAATATTGCAACACAAACCGACTGACAGACGGCGCGTGCGCAAACATTTTCAAATAATTAACAAAATGGCCGAACAAGGGTATTTTTTAATTAAATTTAAAAAAAAAAAACGATCAACAGTGACACGCATGCGCAACAATTCACAATATGGCCAAGACCTATTGAAAAACTAATTGAAAAATTACCCCCTAACACCACAACACCCCTGTCCGCTATAACAACTGCAGATACGATGGTGTTGTGAAAATTGCCAAAATGGCACTATAAAAAATTTGTTATTTTTTGATTAATTTAAAAACTGGCCATAAGACGATCAACAGATGACACGCATGCGCAACAATTCGCAGTATGACCAATAAATGGTACACATAAATTTAAATTATAAAAAAAACGATCAACAGATGACACGCATGCACAACAATTCGCAATATGACCAATAAATGGTATACAAAACGACCGACAGACGGGTGCAGTTTTTCTTGAAACAAGTCACACAAAATGGCCGACAGGTGGCGCGCTAGTAAAAATATTACGACACAAAACGACTGACACACGGCGCGTGCGCAAACATTTTCAAATTATTCACAAAATGGCCGACAGATGGCGCACACAAACCTAATGTGCTATCCGACCACCAGACGGCATGCCAAAACCTTCATTACGCTACCAGCCGACAGATGGCGATCACAGTTACAACTGACAACGATGTTGCACTGAAGTTTTTGCACGGTTGTGGTCGAATCCCCGTGAATTATATCTACTACACGATCAACGCATGCGCAACAATTCGCAATATGGCCAATCAATGGTACACAAAACGACCGACAGACGGCGCAGTTTTTCTTGAAACAAGTCGCACAAAATGGCCGACAGGTGGCGCGATATCTGACCGCCAGGTAGCACACTAACCTTAAACTACCAGCCGACAGATGGCGTCTCAATATCACGATAATTTTAAAAAAATATTTCTTTATAGTATCTTTATTATTCCATTCGTTTACATGTAAAACCTACTTCCAGTCATGCATGCAAAGATTTTTTAGTAGATTGATACTATTCGCAATGAATTGACGTCTTTAATCCATCGATTTATTATGGTTGATTGATGAAACTTCTTCATATGTCGAGATAACCCTTCAGCTCTCATATATTTCTTCTCACATTGCGAACAGTTATACGTTGTATAAGTGTTATTGTGGCAAGATTTCATATGACGTGTTAAATTATTTCGACAGGTGTAACTTTTATCACAAGCTTCACAATGATATGGTTTCTTGGATCCATCCGAGGATGCTGGTGAAGTCTTCGGGTAGCCGTTTAGAATTGTTGGTGATGGAGTTATAGATTCCTGTAGTTCCATGGTGCTTGGGTAATCGTTCAGGGCGAATTGCTGTATGACTTCCATGATGCAAGTCTCAAACTAAACTGACGATCTCCAATGAATATCTCGATGTATCGCTAAAACCGGAAGTTCACACAAAACGCTGCAATTATACCAATTGTGACCGCAATTTATAAGATTGTCTCTCGTAATGATGTCATCGATATCAGCTATCCTTGTCATACTAACCATCTGACTATAGCTATCTCTTTCTACCTGGACAGGAAGTAAAACGAATTTAGACCCCTTTTAATTAACCAGTCAAATTGAGCTGGAACTCAACTCATCTTAATTTTTGATATTTAATACACCCTTTTTTCTACTAATATCTAAGGGTAGTTCAATAAAAAATCCAACTGTTATCGGTTAATAATAGTTTATATTCACATTAAGATGTATAATTTCTATTAGACTCCAACCTGATTCTTCAAATTCACTCAATTTGCATTATGTATGATGCAATCAATTAACTATAGTCGTATATCGCGTTTTTATCAATTACGCTGGCCGTTAGAAAGTGAGGTCGCCGTTTTCCTTGCAAACGTACTATAAAAACCAGCCAGCAAATTATGGTTGAGTTTAGTTCTGTAACAAAATGGACACCGGTAAGTCCGTTGTAGAAACTAACCCGACAACAAAAAAAATAAAACAATTGCTTTTTTTCAGTAAACGAAATACTTAGTCTATTACCACAAGAACTTCAGGGTCAATTACCACAAGGATTTGAGACAAGCCTTTTAAAATTTTAGTTTTCTTTTTTTTAATTAATTTGTATTTGCAAGTTTCTACGAATATAAATTCTCCATTCAAAACACACATATACCCATACAGCTGGAAACCGGTCTCATTCGAGGTTGATGCATTGGCATCTATTCCGTACTGTTACTTTGTTAATTTGCAATGCGTAATCGACTCCAGCGTTCAATAAAGGTCATCGGCATATAAAAAAGTTAATATACTAATATGGGCGTTTTGGTCACATTTTCTTCATCAAAATTTTACACCGACAATGTAAGCTTATGTGTAACAAACGTCATATTACTAAATTTGTAGGGTTTCGTTCTTAGGATGAAAGTGAAATACTGACAATACTAGGGTAACGGTAAACTCCGATTCAAAATGGTCTACTGCCGGTTAAAAATGGTTAACTTGAGTTCATTGCGCCCAAGATGGCCTATTTCCGCTTCAAATTGGATGACTTCCGGTTCAAATGGCCGACTTCCGGTTCAAAATGGTTTACTTGAGGTCATTGCTCCCAAGATGGCAGACTTCCGGTTTGAACTGGGTGACTTCCGGTTTGAACTGGGGGACTTCCGGTTTGACTTCCGCTTCAAAATGGTTGACTTCCGGTTCAAGTTGGCCGACTTGGGTTCGTTGTGCCAAAAAGCATGATTTCAGGTTCAAAATGGGCGACTTCCGGTTCAAAATGGTCGACTTGGATTCGTTGTGCCTAAGATGACCGACTTCTGGTTCAAAATGGATGACTTCCGGTTTGACTTCCGGTTCAAAATGGCTGACTTTCGGTTCGAAAATGACACGTATCATTCAGTAAAAACAATTGCTGCTATATTGTTCTTATGGGTCTACCTGTAAAGTGATCGGACTAACGGTTCGAGCCTATTCAAACGCATTTAAAAAAATTATTATAAATACAAGAAAAACGATGAACAGATGAACAATGATAAACAGAGCGCGATGCTACAAAAAAATTCAATGGTATTTTTTAATTATAAATAGTCAGAAGGTACTTTTTTAATTAAGTAAAAATATTGCAACACAAACCGACTGACAGACGGCGCGTGCGCAAACATTTTCAAATAATTAACAAAATGGCCGAACAAGGGTATTTTTTAATTAAATTTAAAAAAAAAAAAACGATCAACAGTGACACGCATGCGCAACAATTCACAATATGGCCAAGACCTATTGAAAAACTAATTGAAAAATTACCCCCTAACACCACAACACCCCTGTCCGCTATAACAACTGCAGATACGATGGTGTTGTGAAAATTGCCAAAATGGCACTATAAAAAATTTGTTATTTTTTGATTAATTTAAAAACTGGCCATAAGACGATCAACAGATGACACGCATGCGCAACAATTCGCAGTATGACCAATAAATGGTACACATAAATTTAAATTATAAAAAAAACGATCAACAGATGACACGCATGCACAACAATTCGCAATATGACCAATAAATGGTATACAAAACGACCGACAGACGGGTGCAGTTTTTCTTGAAACAAGTCACACAAAATGGCCGACAGGTGGCGCGCTAGTAAAAATATTACGACACAAAACGACTGACACACGGCGCGTGCGCAAATATTTTCAAATTATTCACAAAATGGCCGACAGATGGCGCACACAAACCTAATGTGCTATCCGACCACCAGACGGCATGCCAAAACCTTCATTACGCTACCAGCCGACAGATGGCGATCACAGTTACAACTGACAACGATGTTGCACTGAAGTTTTTGCACGGTTGTGGTCGAATCCCCGTGAATTATATCTACTACACGATGAACGCATGCGCAACAATTCGCAATATGGCCAATCAATGGTACACAAAACGACCGACAGACGGCGCAGTTTTTCTTGAAACAAGTCGCACAAAATGGCCGACAGGTGGCGCGATATCTGACCGCCAGGTAGCACACTAACCTTAAACTACCAGCCGACAGATGGCGTCTCAAGCTGCACTTCATTAACACTGCTGTCATTTCTCCACTGACTGACTTCCACCGTTTGAGCCAAAGCCCGTGAATTATATCTACTCAAATTATCATGATTTAGGGTTATTTAACACAGCGTTAAATCGTGACTAACCGAGTAACGACTGCCAAAAGTACATATTATTGCTAGGAACTGAAAATTGTCTATATCTTTTTCAAAAATTGCTAAATGCCGTTATTCCATACATGAAAATCTCGATTAGTTTGCCACTCTTTCACGTTCTGTAGCCAACAACTCCTGAATCACATTAATTTGCATTAACTATCTACGTAAGTTCTGAAATACATTACGAGGAAAAACTGCAAACAAAAATGATCTTTGCTTCATATGTCAAATTGTAGATAATTAGTCGTTTATTATATATATCGTATTTACGTGTAAACTGTGCGATTTTCTGCTTGGAAAACAACCCCCAATATCGCAATAATTTTTATTTATTATGTTCGCATTATTTAGAACTGTTTAAATCATTTTCGCTTATGCCAAATTGTAGGTAATTAATTAGGGATTAATGTTTAAATGTTATTAACGTTTCGAACAGGTGTTCGTTCTAGAATTTTCTATCATGCGTCAAATTGGAGGTGTTCAATGAGGGTTGTGTAATCCTAATCCTGTAATGATTTCGAAACTTTATGTACTTAAGTACTTAAATTCATATTATGATTGGTTATATACACAATTTAATAATAAAATATGCAAATATTTATTAAATAAATAAGTAGCATATATTTTGCTTGCATAAAGGTTGCAGGTCTTTAAATTTGCAACGATGAAACAAAATCGGGAATTTCCAACAGTATTCCAGGTAAATGCCACTAGTAAGACCAATATTGTTCTGCAAAATAGAACTTTGGCGTGGAAGGTTCAAAATATTATGAGGTCATAAATACGAGTGGTTCAATAAGTAATTAATCTTTTTTCTGTTTACTTATCTTTTTACTGTTTACTTATCTGTCACAAAAAGTACACATAATTTTGCTTTTTTTAGATCACAAACATTTCGGTGGCGTAGACTTCTGGTTTGGCATCTATTAAATAAAATTGTAATTAATGTTCTTTGTGTTAAAATTACGTATTATTTGGTATTTTGAGTTACGTTTAATCGTTAATAATTTATTACTTATATCTGGTGTTCGGATTATATATAGAGACGAAATATATAAGAAAAACACCTGGGTAGCAACAGAAAAGGAAACAAAAAAATTAAAGACAACAAAAAGCCACAACATGGAACGGGTGGGGTTGTTAGTTAACGCGGGTACACGTCGTGGTTTCTTTATTGTTGATTTCAAGTCCTTTGTTGCTTATTTTCAAAAGTAATTGTCGTTCCGAGTTGAAATTTCAAAATTATGGCAAGCCTACCCATAATAAAAATAATAATAAATATTACTTACATGTATAATTACTTACATGATCTAGTTTCAGCCTATATAGACAATACAACGACGACTACAATCTACTACTTATATTCTTGTTATGTCATAAATTATTAATTTTATTTGCAACAACCACTAAAAGGGAATATTCACAATGATATTCCGATTTTCCTGGAAATCTTTGGCACCTCCTTCCGACTAGTTCCGTCAATTCGCGCAGAAAACATCCAACCGCATCTTTTGGTATATCCTGGTAGATCACACTGCATGACATGATAAACGCTAAACACAAAGAATTATTACAGTATTTGTAGAAATCAGAATTAATAATTATATATCTGTACTTATCAAAGATTCAGTATTTGGAAAAACGTAAAGCTCGTTAATTTTCTTGCACTCCACATTCGTGAATCCGTTTGCTATCATTAATTTTTCAATCCAATGCTGTGGTGCTGGTAGTTGTGTGAACGGATTTCCAGCAACTTCTTGAACCGCGTTCATGTATTTGGCCCACTTTCCTTCTTTAGATTGTTTTGCAATTTCCGGGCATAGCGGATTCTGTGCTACAATAACTAAGAAGACTTGACCACCTGGCTTCAACATAGTGTGATATTTCTTTATCCAATTACTAAAAATCAAATTTGATTTTGAAGTGGATAATAGAGCAACTCCCAACAAAAAAAAATACCTATAATTTGGCACCATGTGCAAACAGAAAAACGAAAATATATTGTGATACGCGTCCACAAAGTATTCGTCCAGGTTGCTAGTACGTATATCAAGTTGACGAAAGTTTATATCTGTTGATTGACAAGTATTTTTAGCTTTTTCTAGCATGGTGGTCGACATATCGCATCCAGTGAGCACAAAATCTTGTATACGACTCTCAATTAAAGGCTTCAAAATGTTCAATGTAGTAGATCTCCGGAACCAACATCTAATATTGACGCGCTGTTATTCAACCGAATTAAACCTCCATGAGTCTTGATGGCGCTTCTAGTGCCAGACTTTACAACGTCGTTCACTTTCGTATAAACATCCACGTCAATCATAGTGGTGATTTATTATGCTGGCAAAAATGTATAATTATTATACCTTTGGAGACCCCACTGTGCTGTTTAAAGACAGGACTTGACTGAAATATTGTTGGTAGGTTATACATAAATCATACCTCAGTATCAATTGTTGCGAAGTTAAAATATTTTTATTTTATCATGACTAAAATTATGTAAAACTATTGTCATATGCCTCCCCACAATTACTTACGGCGAATTGGGAATATTTAAACATTCCAATGCATGCGTCAACAACCTACAATACATACAATCTACCAAGTATTAACTCGGTCCAACATTTTACTACCAAACTGACTGGACTAAGTGAGCATTGAAAGCTGGTGTCTATAATCTAATGTATATCCAAATAATCTAAGGTAATGACATATATCTCAGGCTGATTTTGTTCTTACACAAGATGAAATTTTTAACCAATGTTTTTTATTGTTTTTACTAAAAAACCAGCGGACTTGGACGTTTATAACAAAAACATTGCAACGGCACTGAAATCTAATTGTTTACTTTAGTTAACTTTAAAGATTGTTGAGAAACCATTGGTCTTGTTATGGCCGGCCGTTTGATTTTAGCATTTCACGTGGTCTTTTCGTCAGTTTCAATTATAATGTATCACATTTGTAAATTTAAGACGAATGTTACTTGTTCTTGTTCTTTTGTTTGTTTCCCATTGAACCGAATTTTTGAGTAAAAAACAGCAAGAAAAGAATGTCAAAAATTTTGCCTTGGATACTAAAAAAAATCACACTGTATACGATGCTATAATAAAATCTCTACTTTATCTTTTGACCAAAAGAACACAAATATCATTAGCTAGTAATGTTAACACACCTTTCATTTCAATTAAATTGACCCAATATTATCAGAAATGTTGCATAGTCATACATAAAGCAACATAACATTGGTTTGAAACGTTCAATCATTGCGATTATAGTATGTTTTCACTCCTCTCAATATAAACAATGGGTTTTTCAAAGAAATAATTAATGTACTTAATATCTTGGGAAATACGAGTTATTGAAAATTTGTACCGCTTTTTTTACCCACAGCGTATCATGTAGGTATACGCCAGAGGTAAAAGGAACATAGGTGTTGGCGCTGGTGTTTGTTTTGCGGTGGGTTTGTACTTTGCCATGATAATTCACTTTTGCTGGATTGGGATAGGCTGCCTGACTCCATAGTGCGAGCAGTAGATTTTTTGTCGCCCAGCTGTTCCGTACTCGACGAGCAGTTTGTCGCCCAGATAAATTTTGACTTGATACGGTTGAGGTTTGGAAATAACACGATCTAGTTCATATATTGTGCCACGGCTCTGGCTCTATTCATCGTGTGTGTCGTTCAAGTGCTATTGGTGGTTATTTGTGGTTTATTGGTTGTTCAGGTTTTCCCGTGGTACGGCATAAGCGGCTACCACGCGGTCCTTTGTCCTACAGTCCACTTGTCTCATCGTTTTTGATTTATTCGCGCAAACAATAGGAGAGGAATCAAACCAAACCTGAATGCAAAAGATGGTACCTGAATGATTTTTTTGATGTGATTAATCGGCTAGTTGTCCAGGGAGTCTACTCTCGTCATCCTTTTGAAGCGAATGCGAGACATTTCGAAGGCAGTAGGGATATCACCGGTTGCCCTCCGTTACGTATCTAGGAGCAAGTTTGCTTGTTGCTAAAAACAATAACACACACGCCACGCCCATACGTTCCCATACGTTTGATTGAAACGTATGGGCGTGGCGCAACCATGGAGGAACGGTTACAAACGACGCCTTATTCAGTGAAGAATGCATTGAAACAGTCATGAAAAATTGCAGTAAAATAGGACATTTTCGTCGGATCGAGTAAGCAACCAGAAAATTGGCAGATTGCCAGAAGCAGTTTGGTCTACCAACACATTCTTTACTGCAAGATATTGAAGTCAGATGGAATAGCACTTACCTGATGCTGCAACGGCTGTCAGAACAAAAACATGCAGTTAATCTGTATTAGTGTTGAACATGGTGGTATAAATACTTTGTCAGTTACTGATTGGGCAAAGCATATAACAAATGTTTTAAAATTTTTCTATGAGGCGATGTTTGAACTGTCTTTTGATAATGCCTGTATATCTATAATTATACCCCTTATATCTATGCTTACTGGTAAGTTGCAAACTCAAAATAACACTGACAATGAAGAGGTGGCAAACATTGAAAGAAAGTTGCTTTTATGCAAGCGATTTGCATATGTAAAAGGCCACTGTATTAATCTTCTCGACTTTACTCGATCCCTAGATTCATAGCTAAATATCTTACTTTTGACGAAGTAGACATTGCAATAATAGAAGTACCTATTGCTTTTTTCAAATGAAGACCAGAATGGAGGCAATCGGCATTAGAAGAAACAATTCGTTGCTACCTGAAGGAGCCAAGATTACAAAGAAATGCTGATATATATATATACTTGAATACTTGAACTCTAGTCCATACCATTCTCTACGAAAGGTGGTTTTAAAATATCTTTCTGCGCCACCGACCAGCGTTGCAAGCGAGCAACTTTTTAGCGCCGCCCGCCGGTATAATATTCGCTAATCGCCTAAACAATTTGCTAGATGTCTTAAAATTTTTTAGAGAACCGGGCTGCAATATCTCTGAAACGTTACGGTTTCGGTTTCGGCCGA
This sequence comes from Melinopterus prodromus, assembly GCA_964023965.1. Classification (NCBI taxonomy): domain Eukaryota; kingdom Metazoa; phylum Arthropoda; class Insecta; order Coleoptera; family Scarabaeidae; genus Melinopterus; species Melinopterus prodromus. The sequence continues at coordinate 53,683,580 of OZ030391.1, read as the reverse complement.
AACTGAGACAAAAGCCGAAATTTGGTTTCGGTTTCGGCAAAAAAATCGCGTTTGGTCGGACACTAATAAACGGTTCCCCAAAATTTGGATACTATAGTACCTAAAGGGTCATTGCATAATAAAGTTTTACCGATTTCGAAGCATACCCTGCATTCATCTTTAATACTGTCTTGCTGGCCTTTGGCAAGACATTTTGTAATTGGTTTAAGAATTTTAGCGTAATATTTAATACATTTCCGATAATAACAATCCCGCAAATGATTTTATTTCTGTTTTGGTTTTAGTAATAGGATATTTTTTAATTGCTCCAATTTTTGAGGGATCTGGTTTTACTCCTTCACTAGTAATTATATATACGTATATATGTATGAGAGATATTAACTCCATTTTCTCGTAAACGCTTGAAAACTTTCTCTAATCTTTGTGTTCCTGCAAAGAGGTGGAGAAAATTATATCTTGAGACAGCGGCGCCGCGCCGTTACATATGGGCAGGGGGGCGTTTCCCCCCCCCCCCCCCCGAATTTTGAACCAAACTATACCCAAACTATTCGGTGACGCGTCAGAGCTTGCCCCCCTCCTGAATTTAAAAAAAATGCTACTGGTATTTTACATACTATAGTATATTGTATAGCAGGACAAGAAAGTGATTCCTAATCAAGACTGGGCACATTTTGAGGCCCCGAAATCAATTTTTTGCCCGGCGAACACGTCATTTTTATCCCAATGATGACTTTACCGATTATAATCGTCACCAATGTCAGTTTCATTAGATTGTTTACCTCTAGTTTTTGTCGTGAAAGAGTCAAAATATAAATTGTGCCAAGTTTACGATTTTGCGCTATAGTTTCATGTAATCATACTTATTAGGTTTAATTACAGTAGAACGTCGATAATCCGAACGTCGGTAATCCGAACACCCAAAAAAGAAATAATAATAAAATAAAGCATTGAGTAACCTAGGGAAAAGCCATTTTTGTCGGTTCCTGTTTACAGAAAAATGATGCTTTCGTTTTATATCTTCTATCCAATACTCGTATTTTCCATTAGCTGCAATATTTAATAATCGAAATCACCTTCGGTCCCAAGTAGTGAGGATTATCGGCGCTCTACTGTAATAAATAAATAATTAATAAATCATAAATAAATCGTAAATAAATCATAAATAAAACATAAATAAATCATAAATCATAATTAATCATAAATAAGTTATAAATAAATCCCTTCGATTTACCTTCGATATCGCTTCGATATCCCTTCGATATCCCTTCGATTTTGACATTTTTATAGTTTATGAAGAGAGGAATCAAATGGTGTTGGTTTTATTAATATTGAACTTCTATCCAATCTTAGTTTCTGCTATTTAGTTGCAATATTTGAAAATCCGAACAATTTGATAATCCGAATGACCTTCGGTCCCAATTAGTTCGGATTAGCGACGCCCTGCTGTACTTCGCACAGTTTGCACTGCTCAGCTGTTTATCTCAAATATAGTGGGTGTTAAAAATAAGTGTAAAATATAGATAAAGTATACTGAAGTTTTGATATCGAACTCATGTCCACACACCTGACGCTGTTTAGGTATTGCATAGAGCCTTAATATATTATAGAATATATAAATAATTTGTATGCAAAACCTTATTTGTTTAACGTCTCTAAAAAGAATTCAAGATAACTAAACTTGACTAAAATTGGTATCAAAATTACAAAACGGTCCTTTCAAAGACGATAAATAATAAAAACAATCACACAAATGTTATTTGGCTTTAAAGTGCCGTCCTATGATACATGGCACTATTTTTTCTTATGCTGGTTGTAAAATTGGTTCAATCATCCGACTCCAACGTTTAAACAATACATTTCCGTACATGAGTTCCTTCAAAAATTAGTCTACTTTGGGCATACAAATACAACAATTGTTATTAACTAGTTCACTTAGTATTATCGCCTTTTAAGTGTTTACGTATAATAATAATGATAGCAATTTTGAATTTCGTTTTCGTTGATCGTTATCACAGAATTTTCAAATTTGTCAACTTTTCGTATTTAGTCATTGTTTTCCGTTGATGTGGTTACATTTTAAAATAATATTTTCACCTTTTATTGTTTACAAATTTGTTATTAAGACTTTTTATCGGATGCTCGATTGACACGATTATAGAATTAAAGTAACAATTGTGTTCATTTTGTGTCTGTATTTTTGGTTTTGAAAGGTGCCAGTTGCTCATACATTAGGCCTTGCTCAATGAACACGAGCTGGAAATTCTTCTAAAAAAATAACAATGTTTACCCCAGAATATTACAAATTAATAAAAATTCTTCAATATTGGTTGGCAATCAGACCAAATCTAAAATTCTAGCATAAAAGTTCAATGAATCTGAAACAAATATATAAATACAAATAATATTTTTTTAGAATATAAACTGCTTCTGGGTTATGCCGTGTGTCAAGATTTGTTAATGCTGACGTCTCGCTTCTACAAATCTTGACACACGGCATAACCCGGAAGCAGTTTATTTTCTAAATGATTCTGGCCGTGAAAGCCTACGTAGTTATACAAATAATATTCTTAATAAAAATTATTAATTACACATTAATAAACGAGAGAAAGGCAGCACATTTTCTTGCAATTCATTTAATATCAATATGCTATAGATAATCGCCGACCATACAGGGGTCACAACCGTGGCTAATGACATAAAATAATGTACAAAAATGACACAACCATAAAGGCAACGGAGATTTTTCAGGGTGAATGCTATTTAAATTTAACGAACAATATGGGCTGTTGGGTACTTTTTATATTTTTGTTATTTTCGTGTCTGTTGTGTCTCACTTTTAGAATCCTGACTAATAGATACGAATATGTCTCTATCAATGCAATTTACAACAAATAAAACAACGAAAACACTAGAAAATAATTAATAGTATAGTCACTGACAGTACGTCACCTTTTATCTTTTATTACTAAAAAAAATCTGATGTGGCCAGGCACATGACTTTATCATACAATATATAAAATTAATAGTTTAGCTGCATGAGAATCTATTCTATTGAGATAAATCGTAGGTATTGTCAAAGCATCAGCATTTGACACTACCTACACTACGTCATTAGAATAATAGTTATTTATGTCACAAATGCTGAAAGTACGGAATAGCGCGACGAGCGGTGATGCGGCGCGTCACCGAAGGCGGAGTGTCGCCGTCGCATATGAGCGAGTCGGCTATCTATTTGGCAGGAGCGACATCAACGTTTATTGTGTTGGTTTTTAAGAAATACGTATTTAAAAAAATAAATGATGTCTGTATAGTAAAAGCTAGGTTGGTACCACTTTGACGAAACGTCAAGTTTAAAGGTGCGTTCCAATTGGTATGTAATGGTAGCTAATGGCGGTGGTAGAATACGAAATTATAGTATTTCTTACATATCGTGATAATGACACATATTACCACTGCTACCACTGCCATTGTCACTAATGAAAACGCACCTTAAAAAAGTAATTCAAATTCTGACAGATTTATATTTGTTCATGACACATCCCTACCAACATACTAAAATAAAACTACACTCATCGCTATACTTTATTTATAATTTTCTCAATGTATCGTTTTTAGAATTAGATATAAAGACGGGTTGATATTTCTTATCAACAAACAATCAAATTGGTGATCTTACTTTATTTGAAATTTGTATTTTATAATTTGCCGCACTACAGCGGCAACGTTCCATAGTGGTTTTCCAACCTCTGATGAGATCAGCTGTTTTCGAATGTGACAACACAAAAAAATATTTGTCAAAATCCTGGCTACTATGTAATTTCATATCAATGCAGATGCGACCGATCTCGATCAAATAGAATTTGCTCTTGAAGCTAAACTATTAATTTTACCAAAAAATGTCATAGGCATAAATTATTCAAAATTTCCTCTACTTTAATTTATTAATTAATTATTTTGTCGAAATTACAGAAATGGCGGCTCATTTCCAAAATCCTTCAAAAAGGCTTAGAATAAACTAAAAAGCTAAACTATTAATTTTACCAAAAAATGTCATAGGCATAAATTATTCAAAATTTCCTCTACTTTAATTTATTAATGAACTATTTTGTCGAAATTACCGAAATGGCGGCTCATTTCCAAAATCCTTCAAAAAGGCTTAGAATAAACTACCAGTTCCTTTGGACCCTTGTGAACCAAAACCTTTTTAGCTCTAAGTTAGGTCACGAAACTTCTAAATATGAACTTTCGTCCCGATACCTTCAGTAGTTTCGCCGGAATCGTCGCCACAAAAATCGTTTACACACATACACACACACACACACACACACACAGACATTTTTTTGTACCTTGGTCAAAAATGTTCAGGGGACCCAAAAAGACCTATTTCCGCTAAAATCTCAAAATTTTTTTTCGGCACGATGACAATACTTTACATACTGCGTATGATAAAGTAAAAACTCTTTATTTAGATGATAGGTACGATTTTTTTCCTTAATTGTTACAAATGATTTTTTAAATCACGCACTGACTTAATTTATGATTTATTAATTTATCTTCTGTGTGATAATGAACTGGTTCTAATTCTGTTGGATCACATGTGAGTTTTACCGGATATTCATTAAAATTCATAATTTCCACATGTGTTTCATAATTGTTAACGGCTATAATTGCATTTGGTATTTCTACTCCCTTCAGTAATTCTTTACGTCGTAAAATAAATTCTGCGTTATAATTTTCCAAAGGTATATTTATAATTTGTCTAGTTCTAGGTGATAAATTTATTACTTGGTTCTTAGTATGGAATGGTATATTTGCATATTGTGTTTCTAAAATTTTATAATAAATTATATTTGATTGGGTATTGTCCAAATAATCATTTCCTAATAATCCGTCCAATTTATCATAAAAATCAATGATGCTAAAATAATACAAATTATAGGGATCATTAAAAGTTGCTAGGTTTGGTATTTCTATTTTCACATTCATCGATCTCACATTCATTTTCAATAATTTCTAAGTTAGTACATTTAGTTCTGGATCAATAAACTAATAATGTATTCCATATTCCTCATCAAAGCATAAGTTTTCGTGGTTAAAATTAAAATTATTAATATCTTGCCCTGGACGTTTTGGTGCTAATCTCATTTGACTCAAAGATGGCCAATGTCCATAGATTGGGGATACTTATTGTTAGTTGGTTTTGGAAGTCTTTGTAATGGATATTGAGGTCTGGCAAAATAAGTTGTATTGCTGACTGGTATTGGTATTGGTCAGTCAAAAGCTTTATTAGCTTAAGGTTGATTATAGAAATTCCTTGAACAGCATTGCGTCGGTTATATCGATTATAATTTGGGGAATAATTGGGATTAATAATGTTGTAGGTCTATATTCGTCGTAGTCGATATTCTATTGGTTTTTGTACGGTATTAGGGCCAGTCAGATAAATTGGTTTATAAATTAATTTTTGTAGATCCTTATATACTTGTTAAAACATTTTCCACGTGGAACTGGTTTATACCTAGGTGAATTAATAATATTAATCTGTGTGTTGTTTACACAGGTAAAGCCAATTTTGCCTTTCTAAAACTTGAGACATAGCAGTCTCTAAAGTTGCTGGTGTTTTGTTATAAATAGATTCTCCATAGTCGGGATACTGCATTAAGCATCTTGAGTGTTTGTAAAGCTGTCTTATTATATCGATGGCCTAGCTGCAATACCCCGTATCACTTATGCTTTAACCATAGTGATACGTTGTATTGCAGCTACGCCATCGATATAAACTACTTGTTATAATTCGTTCTGCTTGTTGGGCCAAAACTTTTACTTGAGTTGGAAGTAAATTTAGTGATTCCCTGGGCAAGACCATCGCCTAAAGAGTAAGGATTTTCATTTAATTCTGGGGTGATTTGAAACAATTCGGTAAATATACAATCTTCAGATCTTTGGTCTGTATAATTAAGTTCTAAACACGCTTTATATCGCGCGAAGTGGACCATTATCTCGAATTTATCAAATTTTGGGCTTCACCGGTGAATTTGCCCTTAACAATTTTTATTATAAAATGATTTATAAGGTCAGGTAAATTTTGCGCATTCAAACATATTTGTATTAGATCCTCGAAGGCTTCCACGAATAATGGTAAAATTACGGGATTCCCGTCAAAACTCAAAAGCGCATTCACCTCAGTGGGTGTTATTGAGGCTCTAGTATAAAGCATAGCAATAGTTTGATCAGAAATATCTATATTTTAAAACAGGTCAACTAGTGAATCTATTTGGTTGGGTCGAACTCAGAATACAAATTTTAACCGTACTTACAAAATAATTAAAATAATATTTATTCGATGTTGTTCTTTTCTTCGGTGCGCCACCACATTATTCCGCTTGGGGTTCCACGAAATTCGTTAGTGGTTGCATACAGATGTTCGCAAAAATAAGGTTGTGTGTTGGTTTAGTTTGGGTTGGCGTTGCTTCCCTACTGTGGTGTGGAAATTTTAATTTTGTGTCGGGGTTGTTTTTTGGCACTTAGGAGACAGATCGTTTTGTCCGGGCTTGATGCGCTGTCAAATTTGATACGCGTGCACCGTGAACAAGATACGCACTCCGTGCAGTTCCATACTCCGCTATGTAGTCTTTCCTGGGTTTTCTTTTGTTAGTTTTGGCAAAAAAGATTTAAAAATCACCACAATTTTTGGGGTTGTGTCTACCAGATCCTACCGATTGCGCCACTTAAGGACTTTGAAGGCCGTAACTAATTTTTAAAATGGACGTTCGGTGTAAAGACGACTTTATTTTGATTGGTAGTTACAGTGTTGCGATTTATACATGAATGGCTAACGCTACTTAGATGCTAAGGCTATATTTATTAACTTTGTTATCTTAATGCTGAACTTGCAGTTCCTTTGTTCATCTATTTCTATCTTTTCTGTGCGTCTTCATATGTAGTGGCACATAATTTATATACCAAATATCAGTAGGCATGGGGGCCGTTAGAAAATGTTTCAGGGGGGAGGGGGCAAGAATTTTTGTAGTGTTAAATGGTGATGTAATACTAAGGACTATGCTAATAACTGTTTTGTAGCATATTCGTCGTGTTATTTTGTTTACCCCCTGAAAAATCTCCATCGCTTTTATGGTAGCGACATTTCTCGACAACATTTACCAATTATAATATATTGATACCTATTATTTTAGTTTCAAGTAATTTTACCGCCTTTTTATCCCACAGGATTAATATGTTATTATTAATAATTGTTTATAAATATATCTTATTTCAGAATCATTGAACTCTTATTCTAGAGTTAATATGTTCTATGATTTTCAACCAACATTGTTCTATAAAGATGATTATAGAATTTGCAATGTAGTCTATTTTCTCTGTATTTTCGGTTATAGGTAATCCTTATCTCTCAATAACTCAAGTGAATGCTAACTTGTATTGTCGCCCTTCTACTTCTACAAATTTTATAGCAAATAAGCGACGCAAAAACAATATTAGTTGGAATTCACTCAGTTATAGAGAGAGTATGTTTAACACCAAAAATTCAGGCACAAAATGGACAAAATTAATAATTCTATAATCGTGTCAAACGTTCATTTGATACAATATCTTAGTAATAAATTGCTAAACAATAAAAAGGCAACAATATTATTTTGAAATTTACCACATTACCGAGAAATTATGATAAACGATAGAGAAAAAGTGGATAAATTTAAACGTTCTCTGTTAATTATAATTGACGACTAAATAAAAAAATTATTATTACTATTCTACTTAAACACTTGAAAGGCCATAATAATAGGACAACTAACTAATAATTGTTGCATAAGCTGTATAAGCTGTATAGAAAATCATGGTAAAGATTTTAGAGGGTACGAAATGGTCATGTGGTCATAGGGATTATGCATGTGCATAATAAATAAATTCTTGTACATAATAAAATAAAAATCAATAAATAATTATCTCCGAATGTCATTGTAAAACAGTAATTTCTTATTTTTATCTTAAAGCATTTTATCGAATCAATATATTTTAAATTTTTACACTAAAAGGTCTCCACCAGCCGTTAAATTAATTCACTGAACAAACATTTGTATATATACATATAACATTAAAAAGGACTTCATGATAGCCGTTCAACAATTTATAATAACGATCTTCGTTCAGGCCGATAAAAATGCAGCGTCGTAGCCGCTGTCTCGGCCGCGGTGATCGCGCGGTGCATGCTGAGCGCGACTTCATAGGCTTGGCAGACGACCTTCATGGTATCTTATTAGTGGCAGACTATTATTTTTGGGTTTGCTGATATAAAAAGAAGCATTTCAATCAATTTCATCCTGGCGTACATAATTTTTTTTTGCTTATGTGGCTGGCAGTCGAGTTTTGTTGCGGAATTTAGGTGGCTGACGATATTTTCTAAGCTTCTTATGTTTCAACTGATACATACCATCAGTTTGGCGTATGCAGCTATAATTTTTGTTATTATTTGGCTTTTGCTGGAATTGTAACCTTGTGGTAACCCTGTCGCGGAGGTGCGCCGGCAGATGTTCAGATTACTATTATACATTGCACACATAACACATACAAAAAAGATGAAGCTTGCGAAAATGATCCCGAAATTTCTGTCGTTACCTCCCGGACTAATAGTAGACCAACTTTTAAAGGAAACGTATTGTTGAAAATCCTAAGAGACTCGGAAAACGACACCAATTTTACAAACTGCATTGGGAAAATATTGTCATGTATCATAGGATGGCCCTTTTAAAAACCAAATAAATGAATTTTTTTATTATTTAACTTTTTTGAGAAGAGGATCTTATTAATCGAAGTTTTGTAATTTTGTAACCAGGCCTATATTGCGTTATCTTTAATTCTTTGGACATTATTTGGTTTTAAAATAGCTCTCCTATGATCTTCATACAATATTCATATAACAATAATAAACTTTATTGTCGATAGAAGTTCCGTACTATAGTCAAAATACATAAAAAATAAAAAAAACATGATACAGGAACAAAGATTTAACTAAATATCACATTCAAAATATATTTGAACTAAATAGAAAGATTTTAAAATTAAAATAATTTTAATTCTAGATTTAAAATAATTTATCGGCAGATCAGTGCATAAATGTGAAATTTTATTATACAATTTTATGCACATATAATTCGGCACATATAATACCGTATTCCGGCTTTCTGCAGTTCCTAAACGGTCTGTATCTGGACATGAGTTCGTTATCAAAAGTTAGTCTACTATCAAAAGTTGACTATTATACCATATCTATGTTATACGCGTACTGTTTTTAACACCCAGTTTACTTGAGATAAACGATTCAGGAGTGCAAAAATGCGAAGTAATGGAAATAATAACTACGATTAAGCAACAGCTCAAACATAGTTATTTTTGATAACAGCAAACCGCCGATACATTGTCGTGCTGTCGTACGGTATGACGTTTTATAGCGTAGCGGTAGTTGGGTTCGAAATACATGGGTTCGAAGGGGGGGGGGGGGGGAGCGCCCCCCCCCTTGCCCATATGTAACGGCGCCAGTAGGGTCACTAGAGCGTTGTAAACTCCTTTTATCTTCGTTCAAGTTTTCTAAAATCTTCTTCAGGAACAAGCATCAGCAAAGTCTGAACCCGCCGCATCAATAAACAGCCACCAAAAAGTTACTCTTACAAAAAGAGTCGGGGGAAAACTGCCAAGAGAAATCAACGTTATCGGAGACAACACGCCAAAGCACTCCAGCCAATTAACAAATGAAGAAAACTGAAGCAACACATCACGCCGTTGTTATTCTTAGAACCATTATAGAACACGCATTCCGCATGATAGCTATAGGTCGTAACGAGATGGCATCGGGTCATGGTAGAGGTGTAAATAAAACACACGCAGTTGACGAGCCTTTTAGTGCTAACCCTAATTATAATAATTGTTTCCTGAACGTCTGAAATAATAATCTGTATTATTAACACGGTAGCATTGTGCTCAATGAAGGAAGAACCGTTTGTGTCAAGTCTCGTGATAGTAGAAAATTTAGGGCAGAACTTATGTTATGTTAAAGGAACTATCCTATAAAACCTCCTTCTCTTCTTAAGTTAACACCATATAGCTTGAACCTCATGTTTGATATGAACTTTTCTTCCTATCTCGGTGTAGCAAGTTTTCCCCCTTGATTTAGTTATGCTCTATATAACAGAGAATCAAATGCTTACACGTTTATAACCATTTACAATATAAATCTTGAACTAGCAATTAATTAAGCACGTTGGTTCTTACATTAAGCGCAAAAGTTACAGCTGTTGTAATACTATAGTAAAAAACGCAAAACAAATTATTTTAATAACACCGCTCATATATATGCAAAACGCTTTCAAAGAGTTTTCATCTGTTTCAGTTGTAAGAGGAAAGCAACAATAACAGTTAAAACAAAATTGCAACGTACTATGGTCGTGTACATTGCGGGGTCTGACGCGGTCTACAGTTATCACCTTCTCTAATTATTCACTAGGTCTCGCGTCTGTCGGGTATCTGTCGTCAGCGACGAATAATTGATGGCGACACGGAACGAGGAGAAATTTCAGTTGTAACCCTAGGAATGTATAATGAAAAGTCTGCCGGACGCAAAATGCGAACTCGCGGTTTTACAATGGGCGTTCGCACAAACGGATCTGGTTTGACAATCGTGGGAGTTCGAGTGGTCGACAAAGTCTGACGCTGCCGCCCTCTACCGGTGGATCCGGGCGAAAATCTCATTGAAAATGGTCCCGTGAAAGCTTGTTTACAGAGGAACCGCAGTGACGGTCGCATTATCCCTTCTATTCTAAGTAGATGCTGAGTACACATCCTGGTCGAAAATGCCGAACCTATTTTTGTGCTGGGTAATTTGTGATGCGAGCAGTGCGGATTGAAAACGTGTTAAAACTCTCAAAATAATGTCCTTTTATTTATTTAATAAAGATTTTAATGGATTGAAATGTTTAAATTGGGTTTTTATTTCTTCGACATTTTGGTGGAGGCGCAGAAAGATTATGAATTAATTGCAAAAACAATTTCAATTGATAAATATACAATTTAGATACATATTTAGATATTACGAATGAAACATTTGCAATTAGTTATTGTCTATGAATGAAGCAGTTCTAAGTTACGCTAGGGTATAAGGTCTATAGGTATAAGGTCTAAGTTACGCTACGGAATAAAAACTATGATGTCAAAGCATGCAAAGAAAAGGCTTAAGTAAGACGTACCCGACCATAGAAATATGTCGCAATAATACAGTTTTGAAAAAAAAGTTTTGAAAAATCTTTGTTGGCAAAATGAAATTTTTTATTTTATTGGGGTATTATTTGATCAATTTTAATCAACATATTGTTTTTAAAATAAATATTTGTTGTATCTTCTACACTGCAGTTGTTATCTAGAGTTCGTATTTGACTATATTCCATTGACTTCAGAGTTTTGTATCAGCAAACTGTTGTTGAAAGTAGTAGCTACATCCAAATACTTGAAACTAATAGAAAAAAGAATATTTCAACATTCCTCTTAAATTATACCTCTTAAAATTATTGCCTGATTTCCTGGATTTAATTAAAATTATTGCCTGATTTCCTGGATTTAATAATTACATCAAGATGTCCGACGTTGGATATCCTAAGATTTTAGAGTCTATTTCAACCACGAATGTCTGCAATTATTGTAAGAAAACCGCGACTTTCATAGTGACCTGTGGGAGTTGTGCCCTGAGTTATATCCAGGTTACCTCAAACACCACCCAGCAAACCAGGAGGAGAGCACTCTTGGGGTTATGAGCAAGCATGACGATCCAAATGGAAGCAACGCTAATGAAGCGCATTAATAAGGAAATGGAACAAAAAAGCTGTATCCTTCTTGAAAATACAAACCTCTTAAAGAAAAAGTTAATCATTTGGGAAAATCTTGCAACACTAATAACACAAGCAGCGCCACCTTTGCGGTAGTAGCTAAAGTTTCCCAAACTCTCGGTATCGTTAACGCGAGATAGAACGCCCATCCCAACCCCGAGGTGGAAAGAAAAGGATTCAACTACTCTGGAAATTGTACTCTATAATTTTGTATGATTTTTTTCTTTATTGTTATGACATACTATGATTTATAATAAACGTGTTTAGATCAAATCAACCACTCTGTTGCAAAAACGAAGAAAACACCACAACATCTTAACGTTAAACCCAATCTAAACAAACGGAAAATAAACAAAGCCGTACCCAAAATGAAATACTTGCATGCTATCCCTATATGTAGGAATGTCGAGTCTGCAGGAAAATTACAGTACTTCTGAACCTTTTATTATATTTTGTAACAACAAAAAAACAACAAGATACCTTTTCAATTAACAACTTCTACCTGACTTCTACCTCTAATCTCTCAATCTGTCAAACTCGTCCCCAGAAATGACAGTGACAGCCCCGCACAGCTCTCTCATATATCCTACACTCGGCTATTCTCATTCGAATCTGCCTAAGATTCGCTGCTGTTGCTCTCGTTTTCAAACCATATTTTCATATATTCAGCACAGGTTGAGGTACGTCCTGGTGCCTCATGAAGACCTGCTTTCTTAACATTATACCGTTAATTACTCTTTACTTCGGTTATTTCGTAATGTCCTAAGAATTTTGGTCGTAAGTTTAATCTTCCTCCAAATTGGGTTCTTTTAATTGCAACTAGGTCGCCTTCCTTATATTGTGTCGCCTTTTCCGTCGCAAATTATATCCTTTTTTGTTTTCCTCTTGAATTTTTAGAATTTGCTTTTTGCAATATTTTGCCATTGTTTATAGAAATCTTCTATAACGGCTTGATGTAGAATTTCTTTAATATGTATATCTTCTTTGTTTTTCATTTTCAGCCCCATTAAGACTTCAAAGTGCGTTATATTTATTGATGTTTGGAACGTGCTATTAAGTGCTCGTTGTACACGCGGTACGTACTTGTACCATTTCGTAGGTTCCTCTATACTTAACTTTGTAAGAACTGGGATTATTATGCGGTTCATCCGCTCGACTTGTCCATTTCCTCTTGGTACTCCTGTGGTGACTGTTACGTGTTCAATTGCTTCCTCTGCACAAAAATCTTGAAATTCTTTTGCTGTGAAGGCTGTTCTTTTATCTGTTTTGATTCTAGTATTTCCAAAAATTACTTGGTGTTTTTTCAAATTATTTTGTGTTTCATTTGTTGTTGTTGACTTTGACGGATATAACCAGGTAAACTTTGAAACATTTTTACCTTCAACTAGTCAGTGTTGATAATTTTTGTTTGTTGATGGTATTGGTTCCAGTTGATCAACATTGTAGATGTGAAATGGCTTCCTAATGTACACACTCTATACAATTAAGAATGCCACTCTGAATTTTTTGTTTTCGGTTTTGGTATATAAAATTCTCTCTTGATAATTTTCTATGTCTTTTGACAGCAAAATGTCATCTCTCATGTGCTTTCTTAATTACTTCTGATTGCATAGATTTGGGCTACTATCAGTTCTCTTCCGCAGTCGTATTTATATAGTATTCCATTATTTAGTAGGAAGTTTTCATATTCTTGTCTCGAAAATTTTCTTTATTGCCTTTATGTGTTCATCATTCCCTTGTGCTAGACCAATTCTTTGTAAAATTCCATTTTCCTCACTTATAAACATAACATTAATTTCAACTGGATTCCGACTTAAACCATCTACATGTGACATTCTGTTGCCACGTTCATGTTCTATTTCACACGAATGTTCTTCTAACATCAAAGCCCGTCTTGATACTCTAGTACGCTGAAATGCTATACAATCTGTTACTATTTTAAATCTAGTACTTAATTGATAAATCCGGAACTTTTTAACTGCTTGAATTGTAGCAAGAACCTCTAAGTCGTGACTGGCATATTTTTCTTCAGCATGTGAACAACGTCAGGAGTGCGAGCGTGGGATGTCAACGGCTGCTTGGACAGAAGGATGTCAAAGGCGGCCTTGGACAGTTTAGTTACCATCGTAATTACAAGAATAATATGACAACTGATAATTAAAGAATGATGTGTCTTTCTTTTTTTTAAGGTGTTAATGTTATTGGTGTATGGGCTAATATCGCCCTTATCCCACCAAACACAATGTTTTTGACAACCAAAATGAAATGTTCTTATTTTACTAAATTTTTATATCACACTTGGCCAGAAAGTTGAATAATAACTTATAGATTTTAGGGCATTCAGAAGCTAAAAGGAAAGATATATTAAAAGGAGGAAACAGCCCTAAGGAAGAAAGCTTCCTATAGAACTCTAGCCTAGCAATGATGTGTCATTGTAACTGATTGTATGTCTTCTAATAAATATGTTACGAGTTCCAAGCCTACTGTTCACATGCAGGCGTTGTATTTTTACTTATCAATATACTGGGTGAAATTGTTGTTGTTCTTCAGATTTTTGTAGCAAATAAGTTCCGTACCCGTCTATCGACGCATCTGTGTGAAGTTCTGTTTCCCGACCTTGTTTAAAAATATGTACCACCGGTTCGCGGCATAAAAGTGATTTAAGTTTTTCGAAAGACGCTTCTTGAGCACACTTAAACTCAAACCGCTTATTCTTCTTCAACAGATCACTCAATGGTTTCGATATTATAGAATAGTTTGAAATACATTTTCTAAAATATCCAGATATTCTTAGAATGCCTGTATTTGCCTATGAGTAGTCATCTTTGGAAAACATCGTATCGCTATGGTCTTTTCCAATGACGGCTTTATCTTCCCATCGTTTATTATATAACCTAGAAATGGAACATCTCTTTTCAAAAATTGACATTCCGTAGTCTCGTGCAACATCTAAAACCATTTGCAATCTTTCTACTGCTTCTACTTCTGAGGCACTCAATATAATTATATCATCCATATAATATAGTAAAATTTTTCTACACATCAGATCTCTAAAAATATGACCTATGAAACGCTGAAAAAACGCTGGACTATTGCAACTATCGAACTGACCCCCAAGCAAAGTGCTATACTTCCTATTTTGTTCGTCCATCGGAACATGAAAAAATTAGTTTCTCAGGTCAATGTACTAAAGTATCTCGCTTCTTGCAAACTGTCAAGGATATCTTCTATCAAAGATAATGGTAATCTATCCTTAACTATATTGTGATTTATTTTCCTATAATCAACGCATATTCTTGTCTAGCCGCCTTCTTGACCAACACTATAGGACTGGCATAATCCGAACAGCTACGCTGGATGATTTCTTCTTCAAGTCACTCATCTAATTGTTTTTCAACAACAGTTTTCTTACATTGTGACAACCTTCTTGGACTTGATAAATAGGTTTATCACGTTTTAGAACAATGTTCATCTTAACATCAGTCGTCTTAATTTTCTTGGCTCTATGACCCTATATGTTTAACCTTTTCTTTGCACTCCTCTACTGATTTTCTACATGATCTACATCTACCTTTCCATCTTCATTTTTGTAGACAGCGACGTGCATCAGAAAATTACTTCTGTTCTTTTTAAGCACAATAACTTCTCCATCTTTCAGTTGAACGTCAACATGTAAGAGAACATCCCTTCCTATGATTGCTTTATAATTCATGGCTAGTATTGGGACGAAATTCAATCTCAGTTCTGCTTCTTCATCATTAACAAAAAGTTTGGTATGAAAGCTTCCTAACGTGAGGACTTTCTTTCCTCCATGCCCTTGCAAGGTAACAAACTTATTTTCTAGCGGGATTCTGGTCAAACTGTCCTCGTATACGTCCGCTCTTACACTACTTGCTCAGCTCTTATCTCAGCCCATCCAACATTTAATATAATACAATTTTCTAAACTTACTTCGATCGTGTTTAATTACTTGATTTATTGGCATCCGCTGAATCTTTGCGGTACTCTCTTTTGTTATCTGCATTTTTGGGCATTTCGTTGCCACGTGTCCTTAAACTCGATATCTGTAACCTACTCCATTTTTCTTAGGACAGTTAAACTTTCTATATCCAGTCTCCTTGCAGTAGACACATGTATCTTAGAAATAACTTTTCAACTTGTCTTCTTCCTTGCAGTTTCTCTTACCTCTAAAATTGGTTTCTCTTCTACTTTTATCGTACAACTCTTTGCGTCTTATCCTCCTCCTCAAACAATCTAAGTTTTTCTTTGCTTGTAAGTGCCTCATTTGTCTAATTCATGACATCAATACATGGTCACTCAACTAAACATGTGCTACTACATCAAGCCGTACAATGTCTGACTACCTCTCTGGACATCCATCAACACGTCATTTATGAAACAAACTTCTGTGCCTTCATCTGTCATACAGAGCACTGGCGTTCCAGCGATCAAATCAAAGTAGTTACAATAAAAAGCTACAGCTTGCTGGACCACTACAGACAACTCCAAAGTCACCACGCTTCCGCTATCTATGTACGTCAGTATCTCGCCGGCAAACCTGCCGACAAGCTCAATCATCTCCAAATTCTATGAAATTGAAATTGCCGCAGCTATCGTTAACTACTGTAAATTTCCCACATCACTAATTTCTATCTAAAGACCTCGCACTGGAGAAATCGATGTCTTATTCACGACCCTTGACTCTGTTCTTAATCTTGTGACCCGCAGCGGTAAGCTGTTTGTCATCGGTGGTGATTTTAATAAGAAAGCAGTGATGCGATGTCCATCTATTG
The DNA here is from genome assembly GCA_964023965.1 of Melinopterus prodromus. Lineage (NCBI taxonomy): Eukaryota > Metazoa > Arthropoda > Insecta > Coleoptera > Scarabaeidae > Melinopterus > Melinopterus prodromus. The sequence continues at coordinate 53,666,902 of OZ030391.1, read as the reverse complement.
CTACAGACCTATAGTCTCAAACCGTTAATTCAGCAACTCTCGGAATTGCATAGACATCTCCAACATCTCTGATCACCAGATTCAAATTGCTAAACAACCTCATCTCCGACCACACAACACAATTGTTTACCTTTCCAGACTTTATGGCTACATCAGTGGAATCCAAAGAGACTCGCCATTACACTGCCACCAACATAAACAACCTCATGCTAGCCCTCCACAGTGAGACTTGGCAATATATCTTTACAGCGGAAAGTACCAATCTAAAATAGATATCCAACCCTGATATTGAAAAATGCAGAAACATGCATAACACTCGCTACATTCTTAAGCGCTATTTTCGCCACTCCGAAGTTCTGTTCAAACAACACAAGAAACAATACCAACAGCTTCTAATACTCCAGATCATGCAACAGCACGAAAAGAGAATTACCAATTCTGACAACACATCCAAGACCCTCTGGAGCATTGTCAAGGAATGTGTCAATAAGAAGAACACCAATAACTATCGAACTTGGCTTCTCAAGCAAGTTTCAGAGAACATTTTTGAACCCCTCTCCCACATCGCGGATGCCAGCTTTAGATCTAGAATCTGTCCAGATATCGTCAAGCGTGCAGTTGTAAAGCGTATCAGTTGTAAGCCTAACATAGGTGAACCCATGTCCCCAAATAAATACCGACCGCTTAGTTTGCTCTCCACCTTTTCTAAAATCTTAGAAGGCATTATCCTCAGAAGACGGTATAGATTCTTCGCGGAAACCAATTGTTAGCCTCCCAGCCAACACGGTTTTGCTCCGTGTCGTGACACAACTACAGCAATCTTCGACTTAATCCACACCGTCGTTACCAGGTTTGACAATGGCAAGCCAACATTAGCAGTCTTTCTTGATCTCAGCAAGGCTTGCTAAACCACCAACCACTCGTTGTTGCTTCACAAATTAGACCATCTTGGGGTGCGCGGATCTACAATCAGCTGGATTGCCTCATTCCTCAGTAACATATACCAGGTCGTTTACCTACAGAATAGTGTCGGGGTGATTGTCCCACGCGGGCTTCCAATCACACTGGGTGTTCCTCAATGTTGTTCCGTCACACTTTACAGCTTCCTCTTGAATGTATATCTCTACAACCTTCCAGCAGCCGGGTGTATTCCCACTACAGGCTCTTTCTTGAACTACGCATAAGACACTACCATGCTCGTTCTCGGAGAGAATCTTGACAGTCTTGAAACCACCTACAAGCTTACCATGGAAAAACCTTAATCAATCAGAATAACATTAGCATTCTTCTTTTCCAGTCTTGTATGAATCGCGATCCTCTATCTGCTATTTGTGGACAGATCACGAGCCGCTGCACTACATTCCTTGGTATCCACCTCGAAGACACGTTAATCTGGTCGTCTCACATTGAATATCCTCAGACTAGGTTATGAAAACCTTGAAAGTTATTTACTACTCCTATTTCTACGCCATTTTCCGATATTGCATAATTTTCTGGGAAGAGTCTCCGGACGACCAACATCTTTTCGCGCTTCAGAACAGGGCACTTCGATTAATCTACAACATGTCCTAAAATGAAACATGTCGTGGATTATTCAGAAGAGAAAATATGCTCACCATCTATGCACTATACATATGGAAATGTCTAACTTTTATTAGAAAAATTATCAGAAATTCGTTCTCATTTTCCACAGAGTCGACCCTACAACATTCGGGATCATACCATACGCGCAAAAAAAAAGTCGTACACCACTTATGCAACCAAATATAATTAACATATTTTTTTAGCTTTCAAAATGGTTCTTTTATAGCCTATACACTGTCATTCAGACTTTAATCTTAAGTACGAAACATGCATCAACTGTCAAGTTGACAATTAAAAATAAGCCAGTATTACATTATGTAAAAATTAGCTGTACGACATTTTTTGGCGGGCATAGTATCAATCCGCTCTTCCAAGAGCGACCAAATTCGCCAATGCCACAAGCTACGCTTCAATGAAGTTCTACAATCTCAAACAAACTTCTATAGACCCAGGATTTCAACGCCAACCGACGTACATTGGGGTATTTGACCCCAAAAATCTGGCTGTAAATCAAATGTCTAAAGTGTTAAATTCCAAAAGGTAAACCAGTTTCTGGGATAGGTAAAAGACCGATGTATTAAAAGGCGGCAATAATTTTTCACCTGATTCCTGCACCACTTGTTCTTGTCAGCCTAAAGTTATATTTTACTATGGCTGAACGTAGATGCACATAAGTTAACGCTTTTGAAAACGGTTGCAATTTTGTGTTTAAGGAAAACTGTTACTTTTTTGTTATACCTTCTTTAGAACCAAGTATAAACATTCACTCGACAATGTTTTTATTAAAATTTACCCACAATTTTGTTTATTGGAGGGCCTAGAACATGCGCTGTTATAAAAAAAAAAACAGTTTTATGACAATTTCAGTGTTTTCGTTTAGTGTTTAGCTTAATTGAGCTCTTGAAAGTGGTTCAAATTATAGTACACATATTTAACATTACTAAATGCTAGATGCAAAATCTGCTGCTGATAGGTGCGGATGCGGTTTTTGTGATTTTATTTCTATCACGTTGTAAAGGACAATCCAAAAATTGATATACGGGCTTTGAAGCAAGTCCTTGAAACCGTGATAGGAGAGGTAATTTAGAACATATATTTATATAATTATATTATTATTATTATTATATAATATATTTAGCTATATATAAATGGGTACGGTTATCGAGATATTGACAATTTTATGTATAGCAAACAACCCCGATGACCTAGACTAGAGAATCATGCGAAAAAAACTTAAACAACGTCAACACACACACACACACAACTAAATGGGGGGAAGAACCCCACAAAATGATTCCGTAGGACAGAATGGACTCTAAGTTTGTACATATATGTGAATTTCTTGGAAAATTGTTGCTTGAAATGAATCGGATTCATATTCAGGGCAAGAAAATACAATGAAAGCACCTACTCGCATATACACATTTCACTACTTTAAAATGGGCTATTGTTGAGGAGAGACAATAGTAAGCTTGTGAATAGAAACTGATTAGGCGTTTTCCATAAATGTGTTTATGCGGAATGCGAATCCGGGTTCAAAACATGCGTAATAGGGTCATACCACTAAAAAAACGACCGTTTCAGCTTGAAGGATGATCAAAATTCGAAAGTTTTCATGGAAACAATAAGTATAAGTATTAGACAATTTTGAAATAATTTAAAAAATAATAGTTTTTGTAGTGATAAACATGGATAAATAGGTTCTTAATTGCCCCTACTATCGCGTCTTAAAACGAACGTATCGAACTGTAAATAGCATGAATAGCGTAGGTACCGTTTAAATACACAATATCGACAGGTGTAAACTTTCATTTTCTTCCGCCACCGCTTCTCTTAACAAATAAAACTTTTTCAGGATTTTCTTACAACATAACAAACCCAAAAATATTATCTCATATAACTCAGAAACGACATATATTGTTCAATTTTAAATCCGTCTATGCTGCGTATGTAAACAGGACATCCCATATATATTTTTGTAAATTTTACTCAGTAGAACATGATAGAAATAAAATCACAAAAGAACACAGAAGATAAATGTTGTATGTAGCAGTAATTAATACAATAGGTGTACTGCAGTGAACAACAATTTTTAATACAGTTTGCTTTTATTCCTATTGTGTACTGTTTCATTGTGTTTATTAAGTTATTTTCCGCTACTTTAGTCGACTTGGAGCCGTACTACCTGAGCAAATGCGTAATCGATTGGCACTGTTTTTGAGTTGATCATTTGTTTCGTAGTTTCGTCTTGAAATAAAGATTATTATTATATATTGGAACTCCCTGATACATCTTATTAAATATATTAAAGATAATATAGATAATATATAGATAATATAATTTAGATAGAACGTATAAATACTAAAATTACACTAATGGATTTTGAAAAGTAATGAAGAGCATCACGGCAAATTGGTAGTACCGAGCTTCGCTGAAGCCTGTGGTACTCCCTTTGCGGGTATCACTGCAGCTCAGCCTAGTTTTGAAAAGCAATGCCATTTATGTTGTGCAACACTAGGTTGCAAAGCAAAGGAAACTGCAGAAACCCCGTGCAGCATTGTGGATAGGTCAATAAAAACACATGTAACCATTATTTATTAATAGGCACTATACACTAAAGGAAGGTAAAGGTGAAATATTAATATATGTATAAGCAGTATGTTAGCAGTAAATTTAGGATTCTTTGTGATAAAACTCACCTTAAGATTTGCGCTTCGCAAAACTGCAATTTCTTGAATTCCTAAAGGTGAAATTTTGCACGGCAACTCCTTCACATATTTAACATAATTTAAAAGCTCCCGATGAACCTAAAATCACTGGAACAATATTTACTCTCATTGTCGACATACGGTCAATTTCTGTTGAGAGATCTCTTTTATTTAAGTTGCCTTCCTGACTACATTCGCATCAGCAGGTACCGAAATCTGTATAAGAGTGCGCAGTGCACACCTTCCTCTGGAAATCCTTAGGCACGATATCTGGCTTATTAGCATGAAGCATTCTATCAGTGGCGATAGACATGTTCGATAATATGGTAATATGATCGTTACTCACAACAGGAGACGGAATGTGGTCATACCACCGAGGCACATCCATTACTGGGAACATATTAAATTGTAATAAGTGTAGGCTGGATTGCTTTTGGTGAAGAGCAGTGAGACGGCTTGTCTAATTAACCTTATTTATTGTTCTGGCCAGATATTTCGCCAATAATTTTCGGCTTTATCAAGAATATACAAAAATATTTTTGAGGTTATATACCGGGTGTCTAAACTTATCGGTTCACCATTGGTAACTTTGTTATTATTATAACTACACAGTAGGTTAAATTAGCAAACTAGTAGTATTTTTTTCGGCGATTAAGATTATGGTAACAACTAAATAATTGAAAATATGGTTTTCGAAATATTTACGAAAAAATGTTTTTTTCATTGTAACACTCTGTATTTTGTCAAATATTTTTAAAGAAAATTTAATTTTAACCAGAAAGTTGATAATGCGTGATTACCCTAAACATAAAACTAAACACGTAATGCGCAGTTTAATTTTGTGATATTTGTCGGAATAAGGTAAGTAAGTAGGCCGGACTGAATGTAGTGCCAAATCATAATACACAAATTTCCTTGGAAACAAAGTAAATAAACCTAAATCTGTCAAATTAAACTGTTAGAAAGATAGATTAATAATTTTCATTGTTGAAAAATAAAATGCCTTTTACACATTTGGAAAAGTGTGATATGCTGGAGGCGTATCTGGTTTGCAGAAAAAATTCTGCACAAGCTTTATTACAATACCAGCACACATTCCCGGATCGTCAAGCACCAAACCAACAATACTTTCTGCGACTGTATCGAAGATTGCGAAACAACGAAAATTCTTTTACTAAAGTAAGAAGAAAGAAGCTCTTTATTATTGATGAAGAAACGGAGACAACTGTGCTAGCGCATTTTGTAGCTTACCCTAAAATATCGATCAGAAACTGTGCAAGAGAATTAGAAGTAAAAAGAGCCACTGTTCACGCAATTTTGAAAAAGAATAAATTCCATCCCAACAAAATGAATAAAGTGCAAACATTATTAGCTGGTGATGAAGAAAGAAGATTAGTGTTCTCTAATTGGTTTATAAATTTTTGCAATGAACGTCGAGATAATTTTAAGTTTATTTTGTGGTCAGATGAAGCTAACTTTTCAAACACAGGTATGCGCAATAAACACAATGAGCATTATTGGAGTAAAGAAAATCCTTTAGTAGTGGATCCACGTAATCCACAAAACCGATTTAGTTTAAATGTTTGGTGCGGCATAATAGGATCTAAACTTGTTGGCCCTATTTTTTATCACGGCACGTTAACCGGACAACGTTATAATGAATTATTAACGCCAGTTATTGAAGATTTCCTGGACCATGTTCCCATTATTCAAAACGGCCGCATTTACTTTCAACAGGATGGCGCACCTGCTCATAATAGCATACAATCTGTTAATTACTTAAATACAATTTTTGACCAGCGATGGATAGGAACAAACGCGCCAGTTCGTTGGCCTCGTCGGTCACCTGATTTAACGCCGCTTGATTTTTATCTTTGGGGCTCTGTGAAAGACGTAGCTTACCAGGAAAGACATCAGAATGTGGAAGAGTTAGAAATAGCGGTAAGAAACGCATTAAACAACATCGACGGCAGAACAATCTTAAAAGCCACTCGAAGTGTAAAAAGAAGAGCTCAAAAGTGCGTAGATCAAGAAGGTGGTACTTTTGAACATTTATTACATTGAAAAACATGTATTCAATTAATTTACAACTTTATACGTTGCTGTTGTTGTTAAGTATTTATGTATCTATTTGTTTCTACTTATTTTTATGTAGTGTTAAGCATAGTGCGATTAATGTTATTACTCATTAAAATTTCTTCCAACTATGTAAAAAGATGCAGTCACATTAAAAAAAAAATATTCACAAGAATATTTTGAAAACCAAATTTTGAATTATTATTTTGTTTTCATATTCTTAATAACCGAATAAAATACTACTAGTTTGCTTATTTAACCAACGTTGTATCTGCTTTAATAACAAAGTTACCAATGGTGAACCGATAATTTTGGACAGCCTGTATATGAAAAGTAAAAAGTTGATTAAAGTTACTTACAATAATAGTCTTAGGCGGTGATTAGATATTGGTGATGCATTGTTAATAAACTTTTAAGACTAGATGACTTTCGTTAAACAGAAATAAATTTAGATGCACGTGTGTCAGCTGATTTTGGCACTGGAATGGTTGAAACACACAACATTTGGTAGGTATGCTACCAAAGTTACCAATGTCAGGTACGCCAATCCAGCGAAGCAACATGACGAGTAAAATTTGTAATTTAAAAATTTTAAATCCTGAAGGCAACTTCAAACATTCCCGCTTTTTTTATCAATTCCAAATTTGGCAGAAATATTTATTATCTTTTCAAGTATTTACAAAAAAATCGTTGTTATCGTTTGATGAACCAGAAAATATTAGTATTTGAGGAAATGGTGACTTGTCAAACTTAAAATATCGACTTTTTTCAAAAAAATGACAATATTTTCTGTATGAAAAGAAAAGTACATAAGTTATTGCATTTCTGGTTCATCAAACGATAAGGGAATTGAATTGAATTCATGCAGTGTTTTCTCGGCCTTGGTTTTTCGCCATTTGCACCAACTCCCACAGGTGATCCCACAGGGCAGTACATATGCTGGAAATGTTCATTCATCTAGATATTCTAGATCTTATGATAGAATTTGGTCCACACAGCATTGTAGATGTTATCAACAGTCGGGATGTTTTCTGATTGGTAAACCATAGAAAGTTGTCTATTTTTTTCAATGTACAAGCCGCATCGGACATTTTTGTTGTCTATCAGCACGTGTAGGAGCTGCTCTTGAGTATTTCCTATCCATGACTGTTCACGAGAGAATGTCACAGAATTGTAAACAACCCACGGCAAGATTTTTTTTGCTTAAAAAATTTTAGCTCGAGGGGTAAAATTGTTAAGCGCGCGATCCGACCGATCCGCGAGCTCCATACGTTTGGCACCTATACGCCGCTAATTATATATAACCTTATAGCCTTATAACTTGGCTAATTTTTCAAATTTTGTCTTGTAACTTCGTATACACATTCTTAAGACCTTAAATAATAAAATAGCGTACAGAACAAAAAATCGCCTTTTTTTCGGTTGAAAACCGGAATCCCCCCTTTAAAGATATATACAAAATTAATTTGATAGATTTCATAAAAATAGTGTAAATGCTATGTTTCCTGTAATACTAAAACTATTTATTTAAGTTTACTTTAAATTGTTGTAGTCTAATGATTTGTTGTTTTTGTTGCAATAACCTCAGCTTTTCTTATTCCCATGTGGACGCACGTATATTCCCCATACATAGTTGAATAACTTCCAAAAAGGCGAAGTAATAAAATGCGGCTACTTCGGAAAAGCGGGCGCCAAATAAATACATGAATATTTCATGAAACAGATTGATTCATCCAAAACAGCGCTGTTTATGTTTAAAGATATTACCTTCTTCTTACTTTATTGAAAAGTCGGTAATGGTAAATACGATATTCTAAACGAACGTTAAATAATTGAATAAGTGCGTGGAAAAACATTCCAAAATTTGTCATTTTAAGCTAAGATAGCCCTTTTGTGCAAAATGACTCGATCTTTACGAAAAGCATAATTTTATCTACTACCAGTGTTGCTGTGGAAGCACCGTTGTCCATACAATGAGTAGAAGAACAAAGTAGGTCCTGAATATATTAATAACACTGATTTATCCGCAAAGGATTTCCCAAATGACAAGTGATAGATTACATAGATACTTTATAATAAATGAAACTAATGAATAATGCATATCAATCAAAACACCTTTCACGATTCCCGGGAGCACCAAAAATGTACAATTAAATACAAAATATACAGGGTGTTTCAGAAATAACGGCTAACCTTGAAGGAGCATATGCCCAAGGACGTAATAAGCATATTTTGTCAAATAACGTATGGTCTAACTTAACGCATTATTGAGAAAATTAATGAAGAAAGACGGAGTCCGTCCCTGACCAGCGGAAGACAATCGACAACACTCCACTACAGTTGTGTTGCAACTGGTGAGAAATCAACGTCGCCGAGAACATATCGGCTCCCACCATTGCGGCCTTTCTCGCTGAGCGTGACAATGACCTACATTCGCCAGGCCGTTGATATGAACGTTCACAAGCGTGGTCACGGTCGGTCAGCTGTTTGTTGGTTTATCAATAATAAAAATCATTTGGATTGTGGAATCTTAATGTCGGTGTAGTGTGTAGTGTTGTGTAGTGATTGTGTAGTACCAGAGACGGATGAATAGCAATTCTAGAAATAGAAATAGAGTTTATTGATCTATAAGACAAAATACATTGCATAAGACAGGTCAAATAATATTACAGAAAAAAAAACAAAAACAAAATTAAACATAGCAGAAACCTGAATGGGAGGCAGAAGTATAAGCAGAAGGAGACTGCTACAACCGACTCTCAAAAAATTCGTTAACGCTATAATACGGTTCAGTTACCAGTATCTTGCTCAGTCGTTGCTTGAATTGATCGGTCCGTAGGCCTTTTATTGCCGTTGGTAGGTGATTATATACTTTAATGCCCAGAAACATTGGACTTTTCGAAGTCAACGTGAGTCTATGGTTTTCTATGTGAATGCTGGGGTTTCTAATATTGTAACTGTGTTCGGCGTTATTCCTTCGTATAATTTCGTTCTTATTCTTATGGACATATGTTGATACCTCTATAATATACAGATTTACCACTGTTTGGATGCCGAGTAATATGAACAGCGGTTTGCAGGGTTCACGCTGATTCTTTCCAAGCATACAACGTATTGCACGTTTCTGTGCAAGCAATATTTTATTGGTGAAACCACCACCTCCAAACAATATTATTCCGTATGCAATGCGGGATTGGATTTCTGAGAAGTAGATCATTTTGATAATCAAAATCTCAACGATCGAGCGAATTGATCTAATTTTGAAAATTGTTTGGTTTATTTTACCAACAACAGACTGACAATGCGATTCCCACTTGAGGTTATGCTGTATAAGCATTCCCAAAAACTTTGTTTCCTGACTTGATTTGATTTCTCTGTTCCCTATTTTAACATTGAACATGATTGTCTGGGTGTGCGGTGAAGATTTGAACTGTGTATAACACGTTTTATCGATGTTCAAATATAACTTGTTCGCTGAAAACCAGCTGTTTGTTTTTGCAAGCATGATGTTCAGGTTTTCTTCTACCTCTGTGACTGTGTCAGATACTAATATGGTTGTATCGTCTGCGTAATACACAACGTGGTAGTCCCGCAAGTACTGAAACAAGTCGTTCATGAAAAGGGTGAACAACAGAGGAGACAAAATTGCACCCTGGGGCACCCCCATGGTAACCGGAAGAGAGTCCGAGCATGAGCGAGCCAGGCGCTGTCCATCCCGGAATTGGATCTTTACATGCTGAGTTCTGTCACTCAGAAAGGATTTCAACCAGGACAGCGCTGTCCCCCTCAGGAACTAAAAACGATAATTTGAGAAAATTGTTAATAAAGTATAGCGATGAGTGTAGTTTTATTTTAGTATGTTGGTACGCATATGACACCTACTAATGAACTCCGTGGAACAAAAATAAATCTGTCAGAATTGGATTTGTTTTTTAAACTTGACGTTTCGTCGAAGTAGTACCAACCTAACATTTTTATACAGATATATAACCATTTCTGATTTTTTTCACTTTTGCCGAAAACTACATAGCGCGACTCGCTCACATGCGACGCTTCGCCTGCGGCGTCGCGCTATCCCGTACTTTCGGCACTTGTAACGTAAATAACTATTTCGCGTCTGTGTGGAGACGGTCCTATTTGCCCGCCAGGCACAGCCAGGCCTGTAATGAACACTTTTCAGCGGTAGCCACGAAAATAATAAATTGTACAGAATATAACCTATAGGCGGCGACCGAATGGTCTGTCCAATCAAAACACAGTTTTCGATTCGGTTTGACGTTTGTCAGTTTGTCAATATGTCAGTGACTAGTCTATAGAAACGGGTGATTATATTATGATATTGTTGTGTGGAATAAAAAATTGTGTGCACCACGCCCAGAAAGCTGTATTCCGGGCCTCAAGAAGTGCCCAGGCACGCTACGCTCGCCTATGCAACTCTTCTCTCGGCCCGCAAAAAAACCACTTCCTTGGCTTATAACACAACACAATATACTATTTAAGTACGTGTTTTTGTACCTGTAATAAATACATGCTTATACATAATCATAATCGTATGGAAATACAAACAAGTGGTAATTGTCCATGAGAAACCTAAGAGTTCTTCTTTTAGAATATAAGAATAATGACACGTGTTTGCATGTAGCGTATAATATCAACAATTAAGAAGTATACAGCTAAAAAGTGTATTTTTAAGAGCAGTCGAGTTTGAAGGTGTAGATACCCGTTTTTTGCAAAGCAACTGTACCTAATCAATACACCCATCCAAAACTCGTCCTCCCTATTGTCGCGCTACATTAAAGCATTCACTTGAACTGGCACTTCACAAATTAAGAAAGTGATGTCAAATTACTCCATCTGTTAAATATTCTATTAATTACGAGAAGAGACGAGACAGCAAAATTTCCTTTCACAGCATCACCGCCCAACCCCTCCTCACCTATCTGAAGTCTAACTTTCTAATTTAATTAATAACCGGTACGTAAAGGTCCTGTGATAGAATGGCTGCTGTACACGAGGGTTTCTTTCGCAGTGACGAAGTGGCGAGAATCGGCAAAGAAGAGCTCGTTATTATCGGCCGAACATGGTAAAGCGGCGGTGCTACCCGCGGCGACTTGCCATTGTCCAATGCCGAAGAGTTCGTATAATATATGGAGGCTATTATGACCTAGCACCGCACCGATATTACTGGACTCGATGGGGACAATGTGCTTGATCGCCCATAATGAAAAGTCGACGAGCGTAACGTTTAAATTACATGAATTATTAATTATCGGTTTTGCCTATCAATGGACCGACAGGGAATACTGTGTATACTTTCTATTAGAGACCCTTTCACTTCACTTTATAGAAACGTTATAGCTGTTCATAAAATTATTTTAATTAATAATCCAAATTTTGTATTGAGGAATGTCGCCGACCGCGACGTCTACATTATATAATAAATGATATAATTTAAAGACGACAAATTTGATAATAATCTCGTAACAATACCACTTTATTGTATCGAATTAACAAATGTAAAAAGTAGCACGTCGTTGAAGAACTCGAGATATAATAATAATAATAATAATAACAAAAAAACAGAAACAACAATTTAGCAAATTATGGTAATTTAACGTTTACCATTTATAAAATACCTCTTTAATCTTTTTCAACATTTCCATGAGGATTATAAGAATTGCAGGTCCGCTAAACGCTAAACGATCCATGGTCTAAATTTCTAAATTCAAAATTTCTAAATTTCCGTCCAAAGTTAGGAATATTGTACGCTGCGACATTTCTAAGAGAACAATAATAAACCCTAATTATATCACGCTTTTCGTTATTGGTAAACGGCATTTTACATGCACAATCAACTACAATTAAGGTTTATTTGGTTAAGAAAAACAAAAGTTGGCCATAGGTACGCCGCCATCTTTGATGTTATTTAAAATTAAAAAATGGCAATGCATTCCTTGAAAAAAAGAATGTTTTTGTTTCAAATGTCTAGCTACATTTGGGTTTGAATAAAAAATTAAAAACGATATCATAACATTTCAGTTTTTTTGTGAATATTTTCAAAATGAAAAATGATAGCTTATATTTCTTTTCAGATAATTGATTAGCACAAAAATACCAAACTTTGCCGAAGTTAAACATAGGCGCTATCTCCACTAATAAACGAGATCCCCATTGTAAGGGTTGAAATTGAATCACCCGGTAGACTGACTGCTTGAACAGCTTACAAAACTTATGTTAAATCCTTATCGCTGTAGCTATTGTTTACTTTTATTTGACCGTTTTTAACTCAGGCCTAGGAAACTACCTCGATTAGTTACCTACAATTTTATATATGATATTGCTTGGCAAAAGTTATAAACTATATCTTCAGCAGCTACTTGATATATGATTGCCTGTCCTACTGGTTCCGTACGGACATTATCGACATTTAAGGATTATTTGCCATAGAGTAAGACTCCGAGCGGGGAAAATTAAGAAGAAATTTGAATTACCTACAATTTGATATATGATAGAATGTTATGCAACAATATTTTCAATAGTTATAAACGTTTTCCTTCAACAACCAATCGACATATATTTGCCGGCGCGGACGGTTTCGTACGGACATTATTGTCGTTCAAGGGTTCTTTGCCGTGGAGTAGATATATGATAGAAAGTTATGCAATATTTGTATAATATTTGCAAAAGTTATAAAAAAAAATCTTCAAGGAGTGACTTGACATGTGATTGCCTGTTGTATTGGTTCTATTCGGAGATTATCGTTTTTTCAGTATTATTCGCCGTGTGGCCCATGTGGCAAAACTCCAAGCGGCAGGGGTGCGAAGCCCTTTTAATTACCTACAATTTGATATATGATAGAAAGTTATGCAACAATATTTGCAAAAGTTATAAAAATTTTCCTGCAACAACCAAGCGACATATCATTGCCAGCGCGGACGGTTCCTTACGGACATTATGGACATTTTAGGGTTGTTGGCTGTGGAGTAAAACTGTGAGCGGCGAAGGGTGAGAAGCCATTTTAATTACCTACAATCTGAGATATGATAGAAAGTTATGCAATAATATTTTCAAAAGTTATAAACATTTTCCTGCATCAACAAACCGATAAATGATTGCCAGCAGGGACGGTTGCGTACGGACACTATCGTCATTTAAAGATTGTTGGCCGTGGAGAGAAAGTCCAAGCGGTCAGTGGGAAATGGTACATTTAATTGCCTATAATTTGACGTACTTAGAGAAGTTATGCAATAATTTTAGCGTGACTTATGTTCATTAATAGCACTTCTTAATCAAACTGCGCGCCCCTTTCTTGTATTATAGTCGTATGGGGGTAGGTGTTATTAGGGGTAGCACCTTTTCAATACCATTATTGGATGCAAATTTGTATGCGCTTTCGGAATTTGTAACACTTGTTTCTTTATAGGGTTGTTGCAAAAATATATGTGCAATTTTATATTGAGATGACAAGTGCTCTTATAAGGTGACGCGTAAGAAAATAAATCAATTTTCTGACAACACCGTTTGATGAATTTTTGGAGCAAAACTCTGGCGTATAGTACTTAAACACCGCTATCATTTAGTATACGTCTCATAACAAAATTTAAAAAAAAAGTTATGGCTATCCTTTATGGCTAACTTCTCCGTGGTATGAGAGCGAACACTTGTTTATGGGCCTAATTAAAAATCGTGCCGGTCGTGCAAAACAGAACGGCTGATCACAGGCTGTCCTGTTTACGTAAAGGGCCATTCCCGTTAGTGGTAGTGATATTTGTAATACTCGCCATTATAATATTTCTTATAAACAAATGCTAATGACTCATAATAATGTAAAAGCATAGTAATATGTGTTACTCACTTCTGGTGAGAAATACTATAATGGCGTCTGTTTCCACTACCTTTTCTATAACCCTTTAAATACTATACATCAAGCAACCCAACACTTTATACAGAGCAATATTAGCATACTACTCTTTAAATTGACAAAAAACACAAAAATTTAAAAAGATAGATAAGACATACTGAATATAAATTAAAAAGAAGTTAAGGGCCATTTCAAGTAGCAAATGATATACGCTTTTCCATTTAAAAATCTCAAGAAAAAGCCTTTTAAAAATATTAAAAAATTACTGCATGGTACGATTAATCTGTATAGCGCATCTCATTTTCCATGACATCAGCATTTAGCTATGATTTTAGTAATTATGTGACAACATTTTTTGGACAATACCTGCAAAAATGTTGTATTAACGTAGTTTTTAAAAACAGTCATGCAATTGCCATTTTTTATGTACAATTGAATATCAGAAACTATTCACTTTACAGTTGGAAAGACTACTTTCTTAGTATTCGTAATATGATATATAGGTAGGCTTACCATAATTATGAAATTTCAAACCGGGACAAGAATTATCTACTTTTGAAAATAAGTCAACACCCCCATCCGCGCTCTGTGGTGGCTTTTTATAGTCTTTAATTTTTTTTGTCCATTTTTACTGCTTCTCAAGTGTTTTCTTATGTATTTCGTCTTTCATATAATCCGAACATCAGATATACCAAAATGATCAACAATTGGGACGTGCCCACAAAAGTAAAGTTGAATACCAAATAATGCATATATGTCAACACAAATCAGCAAAATTTACTGTGCACAGATAAGACATGATGGTGACACTGATTCTGTCACAAGAGAGCTCGTTTCAATTTTGCTTTCATAGATTTCAAACCAAGAAATCTGCGTAACGCAAATCTAAGACGTGATGGAGACGTTCCCGGTTCGTCATCTACAAACAAAATGCGCTTTGAAATGTCCATATAACATTTTGTGACAAAAGAAAAACTGGAATAAGTGTAATTATTCATTGAAACTCTCGTATTTTTCGCTGAATGTTCACTTAATATTATAATATTTTCTATATTCAAATAAATAAAAAAACAAATGAAGCATTCCAGAAATTTTATTTTGCAGGACAATATCGCTGTTACTATTGGTGTTAAATAAGAAGCCGTTGGAAACACTCATAATTTAATTATTATTTTTTTAAAACGTTGCAAATTTAAATCGCTGGAACCTTTACACCTAAAAAATTTACGTTTGCTTTTTTATAAATACATTTGTTAGATTATTAAATTGTGTATGGTAACAATCATAGCATGTATTTACAAAATGTTCCGAAATCGACTACCAAAGGATTTAACCCCCATTGATCTTCAATTTGACGCATGTTGACGAAGAAAATTATAGAACAACATTTAGAAAACTTATAACATTTTGCTAAAGGAGAACAAAGTAATGTTCAGTTGAAGCCACACAACATAAGTACAATATCGTTATTTAGGGGTTCTTTACTTCAGAGCAAAACATTTTGCATTCATGAATATGACTACCGCATCTAGTTACCTATAATTTAGTATATGGTGGAAAGTTATATAGAAATTTTCAAAAAAAATATAAACTTGTTGTTATCACAGACAACCAAAATATCAACTCCCTCCACTTGGTGTCATACATAATATCGTAATGTGGAGGCTTTTCAGCATTTAATATAATAATTTAAAGTATAATCCCAATCAATTACCTACAATTTGGCCTAAGAGAAAAGGATTTAAACAGTTTTTGTACAAGTCATAAACATTTTTCTGTTATAAAGATTTGTAATTTGCACCGCAATACTCAAATAAGTAGTAGACAAAATTCCTGTGATTTAAGGGTTGTATGCCACAAAGAAAATTTCTCAGAGTAAATGTGTAAATACAACGATTAATTACCTACGAATCTGTCATATGACAATATGATATGTAACAATTTTTTTTCATTTCCTATACATTTAATTTTTACTTTATCATACGCAGTATGGTAAAGTATTGTAATCGTGCCGAAAAAAAAAATTGGGATTTTAGCGGAAATAGGTCTTTTTGGGTCCCCTGAACATTTTTGACCAAGGTACAAAAAAATGTCTGTGTGTGTGTGTGTGTGTGTGTGTATGTGTGTACCCGATTTTTGTGACGACGATTCCGGAGAAACTACCAAATGTATCGGGACGAAAGTTTAGATTTAGAAGTTTCATGACCAAACTTAGAGCTGAAAAGCTTTTGGTTCAAAAGGGTCCAAAGGAAGTGGCTATTAACTCTTAAGGTGCGTTCGCATTAGTGCTAATGGCAGTGGTAGCAGACGCCATTATAGTATTTCTAATAGAAAGTTGCTAGTGACTCATGTTTATGTACATGCAAACTAATATGTGTCACTATCACGAGTCGTGAGAAATACTATAATTTCGTATGCTACCACCGCCATTACCACCAATCGGAACACACCTTTAGCATTTTTCAACGATTTTGCAAATGACACGTCATTTCTGTAATTTCGTCAAAATAGATAAATAATAAATTAAAGTAGAGGAAATTTTGTCTATAAAAATTTTTGATAAAATTAATAGTTTAGCTGCAGGAGCAAATTTTATTTGATCGAGATCGGTCGCATCTGCATTATTATGAAAGTAAATAGTAGCCTGGATTTGACAAATATTTTTTGTGCTGTCACCACAGCAATGTCTATGGCTGTGACACTCGAAAACAGCTGATTTCATCAGAGGTTGGAGAACCGCTATGGAACCTTGTCTATCTAGTGCGGCAAAGTAAAAATACAAAATTCAAATAAAATAAGATCACCAATTTGATTGTTTGTTGATAAGAAATATCAACCCGTTGTTATATCTAATAGTAAAAACGATAAATTGAGAAAATTGTAAATAAAGTATAGCGATGAGTGTAGTTATATTTTAGTATATTGGTACGGATGTGACATCTACAGTATCATGAACGAATATAAATCTGCCAGAATTTGAAGTAGCTTTTTAAACTTGACGTTTCGTAGAAGTGGTATCAACCTAACACTTCCTATACAGAAATATAACCATTTTTGATTTTTTTTAAACACGTTTTTCTCAAAAAGCAATACAAGAAAGGTTGATGTCACTCCTGCCGAAAACTACATAGCGCGACTCGCTCACATGCGACGGCAACGCTCCGCCATCGGTGACGCGCCGCATCACCGCTCGTCGCGCTATTCCGTACTTTCTGCACTTGTGAGATAAATAACTATTATTCTGATGACAGTAGGTAGTGTCAAATGCTGATGCTTTGACAATACCTACTATTGATACTATTGACTATCAAAAAATCTGTCAAATCCTGGCTAACTAGTTTAATCTTAATCCAGATACGATTTATCTCAATCAAACAGATTCTCATGCAACTAAACTATTAATTTTATATTTTGTATGATAAAGTCATGTGCCTGGCCACATCAGATTTTTTTAAAAGTTATAACAATTTTCATGTAGCGTTTTTCGTAGTATATCTGAAAGCTTGCATAGAAAGTATATGCAAATTATTGTGATCTAAAGGTTGTTTGCTATAGAATGGGAAATAGTGACTAAGTAATTGAGATAGGTAGTCTACATTTTGACGTATAAAATATCGTCGTTCAGTAATTTATAAAACGTTATAAAAAATTTTCAGCAATCAACTTTGTGTTTCTTTGGCGGCCAATATTGAATATTGTTACAATACTAATTGGCTAGTGGCTCTGTTGCCTGTTAGCAACGGAGTTGTTACCCCTAAATCACCATTATTTTGTTTATCGCTCAATAACTAACGAAAAGTAGTAAAATGAAAGCATTTTTCTTGGCAAAGAACATATGACTTAAGCCTTTTTAGATTTCCAAAACTCTACCATTTGCAAGTTTCAAAGCTAGATGTGTTCTACCGATCAAAACTAATACCTGATTCACTAGTTTGACAATAATCTATCAATCTTTTGATCTGAGTGATTTGTTACTGATATAAATTCCAGTAAAGAATTTTAGCCCGGACATAATACCAAACCGGCCGGGACGCCGGGACCGATGTCCCAAACCGGGACTGTCCCGGTCAAACCGGGATGTATGGTAAGCCTATATATAGGCCGTTCAATTTAAGCAAATGTGCATACTTTCCGTCACGTTAAAATGCAACACCCTTTATAAATGAAAACAAATTTCTTTCTGAAACGATTTAGTAACTATCGACAGCCAGGACACTAATAAGTCACCCTGTATAACCTATATTGTATATTGTTTCCGGCTGTAACATGCAATGGACAGATGCATATTTGGACAATTTCTAACCTCACTTTTAAATGTGTTGTTAATAACGGTAGTTGCGTTGTGTGTTACTTGTTTTATGTGTTTTTTAGTTGGATTTAGTATTTAGTCTAGTCATTTTAGGTTTGACGCCGTAAATAATTCGCCCGCCTATGAAAGTAATACCAATAGATCCATAACAATATCATGATCATCATATGAAAATGTTTACTGAATCTGTGATGATATTACTATTGAATTGAATTATAAACTATCAGTGATTAAAACATTCGTCATGAAATATTATCCATCTATGTTTGCATCAATAGCTCCGAAAATATTAAGCTTAGCAGAACAAATTATACACCATATTAAAGATAACAGATGTGGATAAACAACTAATTATTTAAAAATATTGAATCATGTAGGATTGGGAGAAAGTTTGAAAAAGTTATTGTGTAAATAAATACAGAAGTTTGCTGATGACAAATGAATTGTAAGAATAGATAAAATTGACATAATATCACTCATAATATCATTCTGAAAACCCCTTTTTAGCCTTCTCCCAAACCTACATCTTTCAATATTTTTAAGTAATTCATGTACTCACAATTATTTATCATGTACTCACATCTTTAGTGTTAAATATGGTGTATAATTTGTTTTGTTATTTTTAACACTTTCGGAGTTATTGATGCAAAATTTCATGACGATGTGTTTAAGATTCTGTAAACATAATGATATGATGTTCAGGACATTTTTACTTTATCATACGCAGTATGATGAAGTATTGTAATCGTGCCGAAAACAAAAATTGAGATTTTAGCGGAAATATGTTTTTTGGGTCCCCTAAACATTTTTGACCAAGGTACATAAAAATGTCTGCCGGTGTGTCTGTGTGTATGTGTGTAAACGATTTTTGTGGCGACGATTCCGGAGAAACTACTAAAGGTATCGGGACGAAAGTTCATATTTAGTAGTTTCATGACCTAACTTAGAGCTGAAAAGCTTTTGGTTCAAAAGGGTCCAAAGGAACTGGTAGTTTATTCCAAGCATTTTTCAAGGATTTTGCAAATGAGCTGCCGTTTCTGTAATTTCGTCAAAAAAGTTAAATAATAAATTAAAGTAGAGGAAATATTGAATAATTTATGCCTTTTTTTTGGTAAAATTAATAATAACAAGAGCAAATTCTATTACATCGAGATCGGTCGCATCTGCATTGATATGAAACTAAATAGTAGCCAAGATTTTGACAACTATTTCTTGTGCTGTCACAGTCGAAAACAACTGATTTCATCAGAGGTTGGAGAACCGCTATGGAACGTTGCCGCTCTAGTGCAGCAAAGTACAAAATACAAATTTCAAATAAAATAAGATTACCAATTTGATTGTTTGTTAATAAGAAATATCAACCCGTCTTTATATCTAATTCTAAAAACAAGAAATTGAGAAAATTGTAAATAAAGTATAGCGATGAGAGTAGTTTTATTTTAGGTTGTTGGTACGGATGTGACATCTACAGTGTCATGAACAAATATAACCTGTCAGAAGCAACACCATTAACGTTGGTGTCAATCCTGCCGAAAACTAGATAGCGCGACTCGCTCACATGCGACGGCGACGCGTTCGGTGACACGCCGAATCACCGCTCGTCGCGCTATTCCATACTTTCGGCACTTGTGACATAAATTATTATTCTAATGTCGTAGTGTAGGTAGTGTCAAATGCTGATGCTTTGACAATACCTACGATTTATCTCAATAAAATAGATTCTCATGCAGCTAAACTATTAATTTTATATATTGTATGATAAAGTCATGTGCCTGGCCACATCAGATTTTTCTATGTCTATTGGTATTATTTAGATAGGGGGAGAATTATTTACGACGTTCAATTATTTTGCGTCTAAAATGACTAATTATAGCTGTAATAATAACGAACTGACTGTTCGAACCCAGGCCCAAAAATATCATTTAACAATTTCAGGAGAATCTTGAGGATATTTAATCAACTCTAACATTTATTAATGAACATGGAGGAATTCTTAAACTATACTCGGTAGTTAAGGCTTCAGCTTAGTGTTATTGGTACAGCCGCCATTATAGTATATCTCCGCGCAATTGATAGTAACACTAGTACTTTTTGTGAGAAATACTATAATGGGAGCTGTTATCCCAACAAATACCAAGCTAAACGCGGATTTACAGGTACAAGGCTCTAGTATAGATAACCTATAGCATCACGGCATACGTTCCATATCAGCATAATGGTAAGGAATGTAGGCACCGTACAAACGTATTTTCCTTTGCAAAGAATTTCCGAATATTGCTTGGATGGGAGCGAAAGGAATAGGTGTGAATGGGTATTGAAACGGAAAAAGATTACGTATTGAGGATGTGAATGAGGGAGATCAATCCATTCGAATTCAAATGTCATACGTATGTATGTATGGATAGCCCCTCACGCAGAATGGAAACGGATGTGCAGCACAAAGGCGCAGGGATCAACGTGGCTCGCAAATTTTGCGGTATATTTCCGGTGCCTAACACCTTCCCCAGAATACACCTTCAGAAATTTTAGATATTGCACTTTAGAGCGAATTGTGAGGGCATAGGTAAAATTTGAAGAGAATATTGCATAACCGTAATCCATCCTCTGATAACCAAACTAAATCAATCTGTACTTCAGTACGTAAAATATGGAAAGATGAGAACATCTGTGAGAAGAGTTGTTATTATCAAAAAGCTCTCGACTAAGTCGATTTTTAACTACCAAAATGCACATTTCTTTGTAAAAAGCCGACCGTAAATTTTTACTGCCTTTTGTCTGAAATCCGGAATGTTTAATCACAAATGCTTTTTAATAATTTGTTGGGATTCTTTAAGTGATGTGCTGGCCCAATAAAGAACGCAACAACCTGACGTGATATGAAACTTTTAATGATTCGCCGGATTGGTAGGTACTACTGACCGCAAAGAAGTTTACCGGAAACGTCTTTTCGCTTTCCATTCACAAACCAAATATAAATCTAAGATTATACTAAAGACCCACTATGAAATTATAAAGATTATTGTACACATTAAAGTCAATAATTCTGAATTCTCTATGTGAGAGAACGAAAACGATAGATAGACGATGAAATAAAAATACGGAGCAGAATACAAAGAAGACTATATGAAAGCGCGTCAAAACGTCGTATAACATGGCAAGAATATAAACAATACCAAAAAGATATCGAATCTCCTCGAATAAAATAAGAACCACGTGACTAGAACAAAAACGCAAGATAGAAATTTATTGAGCCACTTGAACATTGATGTAGGAAATGGCAACAGCATCGAGGTATTGAATCAATTCAATTCATATTATATTAATGTAATAAAACACTAATAGTTTTAACAACGGAATTAATACGAATCATTTTAAGAGAACTTCTAATACAATGTACCTCACACCTGACCTTGACAAAACGCCAACAGAGATTTTCAATACAATACATGTACTGAAAAACATTGCTACAACAGGCCCAGATTGAAATCAAATTTGGTAAACTGGGCAGTAATCAATGAATTAGTGAATCCGGTTTTATTAACCCAAGCGAAATGTGAAAAAAGTTGTAGCTATCTTGGCTTTTTATTGATAAAAGGTTAGCGGTTTTGCTCTAATTTAGAGCATCATCAGACCTAAAAACACATAAACGAGAGACAATAATAATATACAGGGTTAGCCAAAATTACCGGAACACCCAAATTATTCCCCAACGGTAAAAAATTTTAAAAAAAATTCAAGCAAAGGTTTTTTTACCCTAAACCAACCATCGTTCAAACATATTTTTAATATATTCTTTTTACTTTATCATACGCAGTATGGTAAAGTATTGTAATCATGCGGAAAAAAAATTGAGATTTTAGCGGAAATAGGTCTTTTTGGGTCCCCTGAACATTTTTGACCAAGGTACAAAAAAATGTCTGTGTGTGTGTGTGTGTATGTATGTCTGTGTGTGTGTAAACGATTTTTGCGGCGACGATTCCGGAAAAACTACTAAAGGTATCGGGACGAAAGTTCATATTTAGAAGTTTTATGACCAAACTTAGAGCTGAAAAGCTTTTGGTTCAAAATGGTCTAAAGGAACTGGCTATTTACTCTTAGCATTTTTCAACGATTTTTCAAATGAGCCGCCATTTCTGTAATTTCATCAAAATAAATAAATAATAAATTAAAGTAGAGGAAATTTTGTATAATTTATGTCTATAACATTTTTTGGTAAAATTAATAGTTTAGCTGCAGGAGCAAATTCTATTTGATCGAGATCGGTCGCATCTGCATTGATATGAAACTACATAGTAGCCAGGATTTTGACAAATATGTTTTTGTGCTGTCACACTCGAAAATAGCTGATTTCATCAGAGGTTGGAGAACCGCTATGGAACGTTGCCGCTCTAGTGCGGCAAATTACAAAATACAAATTTCAAATAAAATAAGATCACCAATTTGATTGATTGTTGATAAGAAATATCAACCCGTCTGTATATCTAATTCTTAATTCTTCTTAATTCTTAATTCTAAAAACGATAAATTGAGAAAATTGTAAATAAAGTATAGCGATGACTATAGTTTTATTGTAGTATGTTAGTACGGATGTGACATCTACAGTGTCATGAACAAATATAAATCTGCCAGAATTTGACTTAGCTTTTTAAACTTGACGTTTCGTCAAAGTGGTACCAACCTAACATTTCCTTTACAGAAATATTACCATTTTTTATTTTTTTAATACACATTTCTCAAAAAGCAGCACAATAAACGTTGATGTCACTCCTGCCAAAAACTAGATAGCGCGACTCGCTCACATGCGACGGCGACACTCAGCCTTCGATGACGCGCCCCATCACCGCTCGTCGCGCTATTCCGTACTTTCGGCACTTGTGACATAAATTATTATTCTAATGACGTAGTGTAGGTAGTGTCAAATGCTGATGCTTTGACAATACCTCCGATTTATCTCAATAAAATGGATTCTCACGCAGCTAAACTATTAATTTTATATATTGTATGATAAAGTCATGTGCCTGGCCACATCAGATTTTTTTTGGCACAATTTGACACTGTAGATCTATAAAGAGCGGGCAAGAGGCTAGAGATAAGCTATCAGAGCCGGAACGTCAATAAAAAGATGGAGGCTACTGCTATCGGTAAAAAAGGATCTGGATTATTCTTTGACAATACCTCCGATTTATCTCAATAAAATGGATTCTCACGCAGCTAAACTATTAATTTTATATATTGTATGATAAAGTCATGTGCCTGGCCACATCAGATTTTTATTATAGAAATTTTGTAAACTTTTTACTTTATCATACGCAGTATGATGAAGCATTGTAATCGTGCCGAAAAATTTTTTTTTAGCGGAAATAGGTCTTTATGGGTCCCCTGAACATTTTTGACCAAGGTACAAAAAAATGTGTACGATTTTTGTGGCGATGATTCCGGAGAAACTACTATATGTATCGGGATGAAAGTTCATATTTAGAAGTTTTATGACCAAACTTAGAGCTGAAAAGCTTTTGGTTCAAAAGGGTCCAAACGAACTGGTAGTTTATTCTAAGCCTTTTTCAAGGATTTTGCAAATGAGCTGCCATTTCTGTAATTTCGTCAAAATAGTTAAATAATAAATTATAGTAGAGGAAATTTTGAATTATTTATGCCTATGATATTTTTTGGTAAAATTAATAGTTTAGCTTCAAGAGCAAATGCTATTTGATCCAGATCTGCATTGATCTGAAACTACATAGTAGTCTGGATTTGACAAATATTTTTTGGTGCTGTCACCACAGAAATGTCTATGGCTGTCACCATGGACTGTCACACTCGAAAACAGCTGATTTCATCAGAGGTTGGAGAACCGGTATGGAACGTTGCCGCTCTAGTGCGGCAAAGTACAAAATACTAAATTCAAATAAAATAAGATTACCAATTTAAATTGGTAAAAACAAATTAAAAACAAACAATTAATTGTTTGTTGATAAAAAATATCAACCAGTTGTTATATCTAATTGTAAAAACGATAAATGGAGAAAATTGTAAATAAAGTATAGCGATGAGTGTAGTTATATTTTAGTATGTTGGTACGGATGTGACATCTACAGTGCCATGAACGAATATAAATCTGTCAGAATTTGAATTAGCTTTTCAAACTTGACGTTTCGTAGAAGTGGTATCCTAACACTTCCTATACAGAAGTATAACCATTTTTGATTTTTTTTAAATACGTACTTCTCAAAAAGCAACCGAAAAAACGTTGATGTCACTCCTGCCGAAAACTACATAGCGCGACTAGCTCACATGCGACGCCGACGCTCCGCCATCGGTGACGCGCCGCATCACCGCTCGTCGCGCTCTTCCGTACTTTCGGCGCTTGTGAGATAAATAAAAATAACTATTATTCTGATGACAGTAGGTGGTGTCAAATGCCGATGCTTTCACAATACCTACTATTGATACTATAGAGTATAGACTATCAAAATATCTGTCAAATCCTGGCTAACTAGTTTAATTTTAATGCAGACAGGATTTATCTCAATCAAGTAGATTCTCATGCAGCTAAACTATTAATTTTATATTTTGTATGATAAAGTCATGTGCCTGGCCACATCAGATTTTTTTTTAATATTGGTGCATATTGAATCATCAACACTGGAAGAAAAAAGAACGCCAATTAAACAAGGCAGTCAAGGTACTAAAAATGTTTGGGCGGGTATTTTCCTCAATTTCGGGCTAGACACAACATCGGTTTTATAATAATCAGGCTAAAACATTCTTATGCAAAACAATGATCGAGATGTTCGATGATTGTGATGGTATACGGACGATGTTAACTGTTGAAGTCGGTGTGCCACACCGTTCCGGCCAACCGGGGTTGGTTGGACTAAAGTACTATGAAAGTACATGTGTTCTTCTATAATTGTGGCAAATTTGACACATGTGTTTTGTAAGGTAACGCAGATACCATCGTCTTTTAAATAACTGGTCTGCAATCCACTTCCGGCCATTTCCGGCTAGGCACACCAAGGTTTCTGTTAATAAGTAGCCGTAAACTTTGTTACGCAAAAAAATGATCGAGATGTTCGATGATTGTGCTGATATACGGACGATGTTAACCGTTGAAGTCGGTGTGCCACAGCGTTCCGGCCAATCGGGGTTGGTTGGACTAAACTACTATGAAAGTACATATATTCTTCTGGAATTGTGGCAAATTTGACACATGCATTTTGTAAGGTAACGCAGATACCATCGTCTGTTAAATAAGTGGTCTGCAACCCACTTCCGGCCATTTCCGGTTAGGCACACCAACGTTTCTGGTAATAAGTAATAAGTAGCTGGTAATAAGTAGCTGTAAACTTTGTTATGCCAAAAAATGAGTGAGATGTTCGATGATTGTGATGGTATACGGACGATGTTATCTGTTGAAGTCGGTGTGCCAGACCGTTCCGGCCAACCGGGGTTGGTTGCACTAAACTACTATGAAAGTACATATATTCTTCTGTAATTGTGGCAAATTTGACATATGTGTTTTGTAAGGTAACGCAGATATCATCGTCTGCTAAATAACTGGTCTGCAACCCACTTCCGGCCATTTCCGGATAGGATATGCCAGATATTTTTATTCTAATGATAGTAGGTAGTGTCAAAGGCTGATTTTTTGACAATTCCTACTGTCAATATCTGTTAAATCCTGGCTAATTCGTTTTATTTTAATGAAAAACACGATCGATCTCGATAGAATATCATGCAGCTAAACTATTAATTTTATATATTGTATGATAATTACAAACATTTTTTATTAAATAATCTTTTTATAAAATTCACCATTTTTGAATATTAAGAAATTAGTTAAAATTAGTCAAAATTACCAGAACACCTACATAACTCTCCAACCGCACAAAATTTCAAAAAACATTCAAGCAAACTTTTTTTATTTTAATCAAGCTTCGTGCAAAGATATTTTTAATATTCAGGGTGTTTATTTTATTATAGAAATATCGTAAACTTTTTTTAAAAATGGAACACCTTGTATAATTTTTACATTCTGGAATTCTAAGACTAATTCAAAACATTTTTTACTAATGTAATTTTCTTGTAGAATGCATTATTTTTGAGTTATAAGCAATTACGATTTAGCTGGATCTTTAAGTACTGAATCTGAAATGATTTATATGCGGATGATATAAATTTAATCATCACGGGTGATACCCTAGGTGAGGTAACAGCACGGGCTCAGCTTGTCTACATGGATGCTCAGCGGTGGATGGCCACGAACAGACTTATTATAAACAAAGCAAAGACGTAATGCATCCTATATATAAATCGTGGCAAATACAATTTACACTCACTAACATCACTACATGCAGATCAAATACCTTTAAGCCAAACCTGTCCATTCTTAGGTATTACAGTAGATGAGAATTTACATTGGGGCAGTCAGATCGATGCTGTTTCCAGCTGCTTATCGAGGTTGTGTTTTGCGCTATATCAACTAAAGAAATCATGCAGTGCGTATGTTGTTAGAACGTTTTATTTCGCTAGTTTTCAGTCAAAAATGAAATATGGTTTAATTCATTGGGGCAGTGTACGGATGTGAAGAGAATTTTTATTATTCAAAAAACATCAATACGGATTATGTTTGGTTTGAGTTATCGAGAGTCTTGTAGGCAAGCTTCCAGAATTAATAGAATCCTGACGGTGTACGACTTGTATATATTTGAAACGTTGTGTTTTGTTCGTAAGTACTTACCTTATTTGCAATGCGGTATTCGACGATTTATCTGTTACCGCCTGTTCATAGAGGAGCTCTTTTTCAGAGGAGTTTTCACTACATGAGTTGTCAATTATATAATGTACTACCAGTTCAGTTTAGGACATTGAACATAGGTAAATTTAGGTATACTCTGGAAGAATTTTTATTTTCTGTTAATTCGTATAGTATCGCTGAGTTTTTCACAGCTTGCGAAAATTATTCTTGATTTTTCTTTTGTGTATTTTGTGACCTGTTTCGGATATGTACTGTGTGTTCTATTATTCTGAAATAAATAGTATTCTATTCTATTATATACTATTCTATTCTATTAATTACAATTAGTCATAATTACCCGAATCCAACCGTAAACAACATATTTTTAAACAAGCTCTGCTTAAATATACTTTTAATATAGAGGCTGTTTATTTTATTATGGAAGTATGGAAAATCCTGTACATCGCATCATCTGCATAATTGTTTTGTTATCAGCAATTAATCAAAACTCCAAAACAATTATTTTGACCGAACAGATAAATAATAACAAATTCAAGAAAAAATGACAAAGTAATTAAATTAAATTGTCAAACAGCCATCCCTGAGCGACTTGACAATGCCGCAACCTATCAACAAATTCCCGTAAACAGTTTTCCAAATGTTCGACCTAATACTTTGAACCTCGTCCACTATCTACTGCTTCAACGCACCAATATTTTGCGGCCTATTGGTGTAAACCTTGGACTTTAGGTGTCCAAAAATAGAAAAATCCAATATTTGCAAATTCGGCGACCTAGGTGGCCATTCAATGGATCCTCTCCTTTCAATCCACCTCTGCGGAAAAATAGAATTTTAATAATTTCGCACTTGGACACCGTACTGCGGCGGGGCACCATCTTGTTGAAATCAATTTATTGAAAGCAGTTTTTGGTAACTTTCAGTTTTGCACGATTGGCGATATCGCTTGCAAAATAAGTAAATGTCAAGTAAAAATATATAATCACTATGCGGCTACCAGTAGACACTTGAGTAGACACCAACTGTCGCAGGCAAAAATTGTCTAATACGTGATGTAACATGTCCAAAGTTTCCAAATTTAATAAAATTAATGTACTAAACGAGAAAAAATTGTTTGTCCGTTTGATTAAGATATGTGTATGTATGTGGGAAAATATTCTTAATTTTAAGTTCGGGAGTTTTGATTAATTGCTTATAACTAAAAAATTATGACACTTAGAAAAATGATTCCAATTAAAATGTTTAGAATTACGCTTAGAATTATAAATGTAAAAATATACAGGGTATTCCATTTGAAAAAGAAAAGGTTACCAAATTTTCATAATAAAATGAACATCGTGTACATTAAAAGCAGATTTTAATCATACCTTGTTTAATGTCAAAAAACGTTTGTTTGAATGCTTTTTAAATTTTTTACTTTATCATACGCAGTATGTAAAGTATTGTAATCATGCCGAAAAAAAAAATTGAGATTTTAGCGGAAATAGGTCTTTATGGGTCCCCTGAACATTTTTGACCAAGGTACAAAAAAATGTCTGTGTGTGTGTGTGTGTGTGTGTGTGTGTGTGCGTGTGTAAACGATTTTTGTGACGACGATTCCGGAGAAACTACTAAAGGTATCGGGACGAAAGTTTATATTTAGAAGTTTTATGACCAAACTTAGAGCTGAAAAGCTTTTGGTTCAAAAGGGTCGAAAGGAACTGGTAGTTTCTTCTAAGCCTTTTTCAATGATTTTGCAAATAAGCAGCCATTTCTGTAATTTCGACAAAAAAGTTAAATAATTAATTAAAGTAGAGGAAATTTTGAATAATTTATGCCTATGACATTTTTTGATAAAATTAATAGTTTAGCTTTTTAGTTTATTCTAAGCCTTTTTCAAGGATTTTGGAAATGAGCTGCCATTTCTGTAATTTCGACAAAATAGTTAATTAATAAATTAAAGTAGAGGAAATTATGAATAATTTATGCCTATAACATTTTTTGGTAAAATTAATAGTTTACCTTCAAGAGCAAATTCTATTTGATCGAGATCGGTCGCATCTGCATTGATATGAAATTACATAGTAGCCAGGATTTTGACAAATATTTTTTGTGTTGTCACATTCGAAAACAGGTGATCTCAACAGAGGTTGGAGAACTACTATGGAACGTGCCGCTGTAGTGCGCAAAATTATAAAATACAAATTTCAAATAAAATAAGATCACCAATTTGATTGTTTGTTGATAAGAAATATCAACCCGTCTTTATATCTAATTCTAAAAATGATACATTGAGAAAATTATAAATAAAGTATAGCGATGAGTGTAGTTTTATTTTTGTATGTTGGTAGGGATGTGTCATGAACAAATATAAATCTGTCAGAATTTGAATTACCTTTTTAAGGTGCGTTTTCATTAGTGATAATGGCAGTGGTAGCAGACGCCGTTATAGTATGTCCAATAGAAAATTGCTAGTGACTCATGTTTATGTACATGCAAACTAATATGTGTCATTATCACGATATGTAAGAA
The DNA here is from genome assembly GCA_964023965.1 of Melinopterus prodromus. Classification (NCBI taxonomy): domain Eukaryota; kingdom Metazoa; phylum Arthropoda; class Insecta; order Coleoptera; family Scarabaeidae; genus Melinopterus; species Melinopterus prodromus. The sequence continues at coordinate 53,637,098 of OZ030391.1, read as the reverse complement.
ATACTATAATTTCGTATTCTACCACCGCCATTAGCTACCATTACCTACCAATCGGAACGCACCTTTCGTCAAAGTGGTACCAACCTAGCATTTACTATACAGAAATCATTTATTTTTTTTTAAATACGTATTTCTTAAAAAGCAACACAATAAACGTTGATGTCGCTCCTGCCAAAAAATAGCGCGACTCGCTCATATGCGACGGCGACACTATTAATTTTATATATTGTATGATAAAGTCATGTGCCTGGCCACATCAGATTTTTTACGGTTGGGGAGTTATGAAGGTGTTCTGGTAATTATGACTGACCTTAATTAATTGCTTAAAACTCAAAAATGATGCATTTTATAAAAAGATTATTTTAATAAAACATGTTTAGAATTAGTGCTAAAATTACAAAATGTAAAAATATACAGGGAGTTCAATTTGAAAAAAAAAATTTACGAAATTTCTATAATAAAATGAATACCAAATATATTAAAAATATATTTGAACGATGGATTCTTTAAAGTCAAAAAAATTTTGTTTGATTTTTTTTTAAATTTCTTGCCGTTGAATAGGTTGAGGCTGTCGCGCGGCCTATCTTCTGGTATGCTACCCACTGTGATTGAGCTGGGACTCATTGGGCCAATGGGTCCCAGCTCCACTGTCGTCATCTAAATTAAGAATACCAGGCTCATTTGTGGTGGGAGGTTTTTTCGGCATAGTCTCACGCATAAACACTCCTCGAAATTTTTTTAACTTTTTGCGTTTTAGTGTATCTCACTAAATCGATGTTGGTTAGGGGCGTCTTGGGTAGTTTTTCTACAAAAATTCTTCGCGTATAATCCGAGGCGTGATTTATGTATTTTCAAGAATAATCCAGATCCTTTTTACTTTATCATACGCAGTATGATGAAGTATTGTAATCGTGCCGAAAAAAAAAATTGAGATTTTAGCGGAAATAGGTCTTTATGGGTCCCCTGAACATTTTTGACCAAGGTACAAAAAAATGTCTGTGTGTGTGTATGTGTGTATGTGTGTGTGTAAACGATTTTTGTGGCGACGATTCCGGAGAAACTACTAAAGGCATCGGAACGAAAGTTCATATTTAGAAGTTTTGTTACCAAACTTAGAGCTGAAAAGCTTTTGGTTGAAAAGGGTCCAAAGGAACTGGTAGTTTATTCTAAGCCTTTTTGAAGGATTTTGGAAATGAGTCGCCATTTCTGTAATTTCGACAAAATAGTTAATTAATAAATTAAAGTAGAGGAAATTTTGAATAATTTATGCCTATGACATTTTTTGGTAAAATTAATAGTTTAGCTTTTTAGTTTATTCTAAGCCTTTTTCAAGGATTTTGGAAATGAGCCGCCATTTCTGTAATTTCGACAAAATAGTTAATTAATAAATTAAAGTACAGGAAATTTTGAATAATTTATGCCTATAACATTTTTTGGTAAAATTAATAGTTTAGCTTCAAGAGCAAATTCTATTTGATCGAGATCGGTCGCATCTGCATTGATATGAAATTACAAAGTAGCCAGGATTTTGACAAATATTTTTTTGTGTTGTCACATTCGAAAACAGCTGATCTCATCAGAGGTTGGAGAACCACTATGAAACGTTGCCGCTGTAGTGCGGCAAGTTATAAAATACAAATTTCAAATAAAATAAGATCACCAATTTGATTGTTTGTTGATAAGAAATATCAACCCGTCTTTATATCTAATTCTAAAAACGATACATTGAGAAAATTATAAATAAAGTATAGCGATGAGTGTAGTTTTATTTTAGTATGTTGGTAGGGATGTGTCATGAACAAATATAAATCTGTCAGAATTTGAATTACCTTTTTAAGGTGCGTTTTCATTAGTGATAATGGCACTTGTAGCAGACGCCGTTATAGTATTTCCAATAGAAAATTGCTAGTGCCTCATGTTTATGTACATGCAAACTAATATGTGTCATTATCACGATATGTAAAAAATACTATAATTTCGTATTCTACCACCGCCATTAGCTACTATTACCTACCAATCGGAACGCACCTTTAAACTTGACGTTTCGTCAAAGTGGTACCAACCTAGCATTTACTATACAGAAATCATTTATTTTTTTAAATACGTATTTCTTAAAAAGCAACACAATAAACGTTGATGTCGCTCCTGCCAAAAACTAGATAGCGCGACTCGCTCATATGCGACGGCGACACTCCGCCTTCGGTGACGCGCCGTATCACCGCTCCTCGCGCTATTCCGTACTTTCGGCATTTGTGACATAAATAACTATTATTCTAATGACGTAGTGTAGGTAGTGTGAAATGCTGATGCTTTGACAATACCTACGATTTATCTCAATAGAATAGATTGTCATGCAGCTAAACTATTAATTTTATATATTGTATGATAAAGTCATGTGCCTGGCCACATCAGATTTTTTACCGATAGCAGTAGCCTCCATCTTTTTATTGACGTTCCGGCTCTGATTGCTTATCTCTAGCCTCTTGCCCGCTCTTTATAGATCTACAGTGTCACATTGTGCCAAAAAAATCTATTTTCATTATTACCGTCAAATGTTATTTTGAAAAGTTGGTTAGATTAAATTAAAATTATTGAATTAATTTGAATTAAATTTAATTAATTAATGAATTAATTGAATTAAATTAAATTATATTCAAATTCACAACCACCTAACCTAAAATCTTTTTTTTTTCATAATTTTTACTCCTGTAATCAAAATTATTATGGCTGATATTCTGATATTCTATTGAACTTTTATTGATGTATTTTTTGAGAATAAAGTTATTTATTTATAACTGGTGATTTTGATACGATTCTTAACAAGTTTTGAGATTTATTGTCGAACGTTACGGATTTTACCGTCATTGTGATTTAGATAAAATCAATAATCTCCATTATGTACATAATATGTAAACCACAACTGATTAGTTATTGAAAGTTATTAATAATTATCTGCAATGTGCTACTAAATTAGCTGACGATAAATTAGACTCTAACAAAATCCTTTTTCTAAAACTAATATTCTTTTCATAATTTTAAGGAATGATATCAACATAACAATAACAGTATAAAAATTGACAATAATAACATCAAATAATAACCTAAAATAAAAAATCTGAAAAAATCTGCGGCCAGGCACATGACTTTATCATACAATGTATAAAATAATTAGTTTAGCTGCATGAGATTCTATTTGATCGAGATCGGTCGTGTCTGCATGAAAATAAAACTAGTTATCGATCTCAATCAAATATAATTTGCTGATGCAGCTAAACTATTAATTTTACCAAAAAATGTCATAGATATAAATTATACAAAATTTCCTCTACTTTCATTTATTATTTAACTCTTTTGACGAAATTACAGAACGGGCAGCTCATTAGCAAAATCTCTGAAGAATGCCTAGAGCAATCATCCAGTTCCTTAGGACCCTTTTGAACAAAAAGCTTTTGAGCTCTAACTTTGGTCATCAAACTTCTAATTATGAAGTTTTGCCCGGTACCTTTAGTAGGTACTTCGGAATCGTCACCACAAAAAAACGGGTACACACACACATACACACACATGACTTCCGGTTTTGGGTTCGGGTACTAGCCAAAATTACTAGCCATATCGTCGTCATTCTATGATGACGATTCTGATGTGGCGTTTAATTAGAAAACGTAATAAAAGTTACTGGGTTCATCCGTATAATATTAATTTTAACTCGTTTATTGCTATAATCATACAAATTTGGACTGTATAGAACGGGATTGTCCTCAATTTTGGCAATTAATTCCACTAAAAATTAAAATTATGTTTCATATTGAATGATTGACGGTTACATCATCCTGGCATGATTTGTTGCTATACAGGGTCTCCCACGACGAGCTGCCATTAGAAGTATATGGAGAACCAAATGAAATGAGAGATTGAAAATTTGTGGACTTATATTGTTGGACACGATCGGCTCAACTAAAATATTTTGAGTTTTTTGTTACTTCCGGTTACACCGGAAATGATGTCAGCTTTTGTATTTCAAATGGAACAGCCTGTATTTTATCGCATTTTTGAAATCTTCATTAAATTTTAGATCAATTTTATGTTACATTCCCTATACCTAACATGTGTCATTTTTGAGATATTTATTTTTTTCATTAAAAAATGACAGCTGCACGCTTACCTTCAATTACTTATAAATTATCCCGTGTGACCGTTGGAAAAAAGTTGTCTGGCAAAATTGTTGTAAAGGTAACGTATTAACGACACATCGGTAGAACTCTTCTAAAAGTTATACAGGATGTTCAAATTATAAGATCAAAATTGAATTCGAGAAAAGTACTAAAAGTCGATTTTTTCAAATGGCGCCCCTGAAATATGAATACATTTCTCGATTCTATGGAAAATTTTAGATCAACTTTGTGTACAATGTCCTATACATAAATTGTACTTGTACCTACTGAAATCGATTTTTAAACATCACAGTAGAAACTGCACACTGCAAAATTGCGTTTGAAAACAACTGAACAATTTGGAATAAACAGAATTTTCTTAAACAGTTTTTTAGATCAATTTTCATTATAATTAATTTAGTATTTATAAAATTATAATCCTATAATAAAACACAATATTAAAAATAAAACAAAATCGTAAAGTAAATTAAAAAACTGCTCATTCTATTTCAGCAACTGTTCAAAAACGTGGCCGTTTTTCACTAAACATGCTTCAACTCTTTTTAACATATTATTGTTGGTGGCGTCCCTGATAGAGTTAGCACAAAAGATTAACCTATTGAAAGCAGCTCGAACTCTATCTTTCATGTTCTCCTTATCAGTTATTGGTTCCTCAATAATTGGGTGGCTTCAAATGGACTGTGCTCCAGCACAAAGAAGTATTGCAGTAAGAGGCGAGATGTTCGACGATCGGTGGATTGCGCTTAATGGGTCTTACAAATATCCATCGCGTTCCCCCGACTTGACGCCAAGGGATTTTATTATTTGGGGAGTTATTAAAGACGTAGCTTATGAGGACCCAATAATTCATAAGGAGAACATGAGTTACATAGAGTTCGAGCTGCTTTGAATGAGTTATGTGCAAACTCAATAAGGCACGCCACCAACACTAATCTGTTAAAAAGAATTGAAGCATGTTTAGTTGAAAACGGCAACGTTTTTGAACTGTTACTGAATTTGAATTAACCAGTTTTCTTTTAATTTACTTTACGATTTTGTTTTATTTTGAATATTATGTTTTATTGTAGGCTTATAATTTTAGAAATACTAAATTCATTATAATGAAAAATGACCTAAAGAACTTGTTTAATAAAGTTCTGTATATTATAAATTGTTCAGTTGTTTTCAAAAGCAATCTAGATTCGGAAATATTTTGCAAATTTCTACTCTGATGTTTAAAAATCGATTTCAGTACGTACAAGTACATTTTAGGTATAGGACATTGTACACAAAGTTAATCTAAAATTTTCCATAGAATTGAGACATGTATTCACATGTTAGGGTTGCCATTTGAAAAAATCGACTTTTAGTACTTTTCTCGAATTAAACTTTGACCTTATAATTTGAACACCCTGTATAAATTTTAGAAAAGTTCTACCGATGTGTTGATAATACGTTACCTTCACAACAAGTTTGCCGGACAACTTTTTACCAACGTTCACAGGGATAATTTATAAGTAATTGAAAGTAACCGTGCAGCTGTCATTTTTTAATGAAAAATATGTATAACTCAAAAATGACACATGTTAGGTATAGGCAATGTAACATAAAATTGATCTAAAATTTAATGAAGATTTCAAAAATGCGATAAAATATAGGGTGTTCAATTTGAAATATAAAAGTTGACATCATTTCCGGTGTAACCGGAAGTAACCGGAAACTCAAAATATTTTAGTTGAGACGATCGTGTCCAGCAATATAAGTCCACAAATTTTCAAGCTCTTATTTCAATTGGTTCTCCATAAACTTCTAATGGCAGCTCGTCGTGGGAGACCCTGTATAGATGCATTATAATATATAAATAAATTATTGAAAATTTTAGATCAAACGTTTAATGCCAAAATGTGCGTCAAAAACATTTTAATTTTACTAATTTTTCACTGACGAGACTGTAGTTCTTTTATTAAAACAATCCTATTTTGCGTCTAATTCAACATTTATGATAATGCGTTAATTGAAAAATTCATTACCATAGTCAAAAATCACAGAAATCAAGATTGCTTAGATGCTGCTTGCGAGCGACGCAGCAAAAAACGGTTGACAGGAAACATGCATACAGCAAGTACCATGCATTTTGCACCTATAGGGAGCAAATGCTCGTTCAGTGTGCCGATCTACATATAAATACATGGTATCGTTTTTTGCACCTTGATGCTTTTGCTTACTGCTTCCTGCTTGCTTGCTGCATGCGTCGTGCAAAATGTTTCTAGGAAGCAAAATGCACGGTGCTTGCTGCCTGTATGCTGCTTGCGTGCTGCTTGCTTTCTAACTGCTCATTCAGTTTCTGGACGGTTTGAGAGATCCAGAGCATTTGCTTTGTCGCTTGAGATGCGTACACATTAATAATCAAAACCAGAGATACGACTACGTGAGTAGAACGCATGTATTCACTCAGTCCGCATCTCAGAAACGTGTCAACTTGGGGATTTTGGGGATTTTTCTCTCTCATGCACGTAGATTAGAGAAAATACTTGTTCGTCAAGAATTAAAATGTTGCCTTGGACGTTGATCGTAGACAACTGCAGGTACCTCAGCTTGCACGAGTTCATATTGTAGCAATGAGCGCACTTTTCAGACCTTGAAAGAGTCAAGTTTCAGGCTAGAACCCATGGAGCCATAATTGAGTTCCAGAAACCATGTGATGTTACGTGAATTACGTGGAATCGCGTGGAGAGTTGCGATTGGTCGAAGAAGCAACTGAACGGACTCGCCGCGGGAAGGTGCCACAAGCACATGTAATTGTAAAATTAGTATTATTTGAACTAACATCGAGATCACTACATTTGTAAACTATACTCAATAAATAAGTATTCCGTCAAGAACGAAGTGTGTCTGAGTTAAAGCTACCCCCCAAGACGTGGTCGTCACAATATCGTTAACAGTTTTCCTGGGTATATAACTGTTTTTCAAATAACATGATATGTTTATTGTTCGATTATTAATTCCGATTACAGGTAAGTGCCGGTTACTTAAGTGAACCAACAAAATTAACAAAATTTAGAGCAGCTGTATAAAATAAAACAATACAAGAACAATTTGAAGTATCTATACTTGCCAAAAATATCACAATATCCGATTCTTTCTAGCCAACAAACAGTGATGCGACTATTGATGTGCTGATATCATGATGGATGTGATTTCATGAGACGAATATAACTAATGACCGACTTCGTTGATAAATTGCCATAGATAGTTGAGATTTGACTATTTTAACCCATAAATCAATTTTCCTGATCTCCCTTTTTTTCCTACGTATAGACAGTTATGACCCGAAAAAACGAGACACCAACTTTCAAGCCATGGTCTCTTCCGCATCTTCTTTATTACCAGCCACCAAATTCTTTTCGGCTGCATTTAGTTCGCGGTACCAACCCAATAACGGTGTAAATCCGTGTGCAATTCGCTTTCACAATACGTCCTCCATCTATATATTTCCGGCGGCATGTGTCGCCAGTTTCCGGTTTTCTGAGAGCACGTGTTACCAGCTTAACGTGTCTGCAGATCGAGTCGACCAGTGCTGAAGCGTGGCATGCACGTCTAGTCGGCTGGTGCCGCCCTGTAATGGATTATATTGGTCACTGGTTGGCAACTATGATTAATCGAGGAAGTGAAAAGCTGGCGTAGCGCTCGTAAGGACCGTACCGTCTGTCGGAGAGCGCCAACGATGTATCGCGCCATCCCGAAGCCGGATAGCTCGCTCGATCTAGTGTGTGCTCGGAGAATATTGTATTGCGAATCGACTTAGGATGCCATGTGTATGGTGCGCACGTTTGTACGGCAAACCAATGCCTGCTTGGGATGCATCGCTTTCAGCCATGAGCACGGACGCGTGATATGCAGGCCTCATGAATGTGACAGGTGTATATGTTTGTGAAATCAAATGTGAACAATGGATTTATTGTTGCAGTGTTTATGTGGTTATTATATAAAAGCTCTGTAAAATGATGTAGAAGTGCGTGCCATTAAGTAAATTATTCCGGCGCTTCCACCATAATTTACCAATGACGGATTTACCACAAAACGTGATTTAATCGTGATAATAACCATAATAAATCTTGAAAAAAGTGAAGCAGAATAGAAGCCTTAACATGCAATTATAATAAAGAACATCTTCATACGAATGTAGGGTGCAAATTTCTAGTGGAGGAATGAATGGATTATTGCAGCTCGTACCACCCTGCACACAGTTCTTACCCCATGTTCGAAAAATAATATTTTTGGAAAAAAATGATTGAACTTCCTTTCTAATCCTTTACAAATAAATTAAGTACCTAAAAGTTACGTAAAATATAGTAAAAATCATAGATTCGAACACCTGTATGTTGTGGTTTCTCCTCACAAATTTTACCTACGCAGATGAGATCTGTTGTTGTCTAGTCAGCTCGAACACAAGATGAACTTAAACAAATTGAGAACGACTTCGAGAACAAACACGGAATTTCGCAACAAAAAACACATTGTCCGAAAATGGCCACAAATGTCCCCTATGGCCACTAAATGACCAACTAATTCTCAGATCGCCTACCCACACTAGATAGATCTGATAGATAAATCGATCTAATCAATCAGATCGATCCTTTGGGTCCGTTTGATCTGAAAATTCTTTTAGTTCTCCCACATACACGTACGATACTTGACCGGCCACCATCGATCTTGTCAATCTGATCGATCTGATCGATCAAAACATGCCAAATTCAGGACATCATAAAAAATCTAGCTAATATAACAAACACCCGCGGGGGCCTAGTTGGCCTACTTTAATTTACCTTTCAAAGCAGTCGGGGTTTGTTGTTGCACAGTGTGCTATTGTGGTTGATAAACTACTTTTTTAATTATTTTTTTTTCGCTACACTGATATTAGGTGTCTCTGAAAAATGTCATTTCGCACTTTTTGTTCAGAATTTGATGATGAATCTTCATTTTTCGCCTCAAAGTTTGAATCACCATCTATGTTACGATCGGAATTACTACTAATAGGATACATGAACAAGAAAATGAACAACTGAATGTCGTGACAAGTCACTGGTGACAGTATACATAAATGGAAAACTGGTTTAACGACGGTAAAATATTCAAGGAGAAAGGTAGTTTGTCGGGCAATTCCGTCATACGAAGAACCGTAGACACGTGTGTCGGACTATCAGGCCTCATCAGTACGGTATAGCCAAGGAGTAAGATGGACACTCAATGGAAAAGACAGACAAATGGAGACCATACGTGGGTGACTAATGTCGCCAATTTGGTGCTTCAGTCACAACATCTTCACGATTCGAAGACAACAAGTGACGTCGCGTCGAAGGTGACTGGGACACCCCAGGCCCACCATAGCCCATGGAAGTATAGATGGAAAACTGGTTTATCGGCGATAAGATATTCAAGGAGAAAGGTAGTTTGTCGGGCAATTCCGTCCCCTAGTAGTAGTATAAGGTGGTTACTGCCTCCACCACCTCCACCACCACCACCACCACCCCACCACCCAATAAATTAAAAATGGCGTCCCACCACCCAATTACCACTAATTGGCTACACCACCGAATCAATTAAGAGTGGGGTTCTACTACCATCTCCACCACTCAATTAGCTAATTAGAGTGGTAATTAATCAATTAGAGGGCAATTACATCACCCAATCAATTAATAATACAATTACATCAATCAAACCCCCACATCACTGAGTGCTCGGTGTGATTTGGCTTCTGAATACACTCAGTGCCACCAAATTATTCAATTAAGAGTGCAATTACACGTGGTACTTAATCAATTAGAGTGCAATTACACCACCCAATAAAATTAAGAGTATAATTACGTCTATTAAATTCCCAAATCACTGACTGCTCAGTGCGATTTGGATTCTTAATTATGAACACAATAGGGGGTGAGGGTGGTCAACTTTATTACAGGTAGGCGACCGCTCGCTCTAGACACATTGCAGGGGGTGAGGGTGATACAGGTAGGCGACCGGTGGCTCTAGACACATTACAGGGGGTGAGGGGTGAGGGGGTGACATACTACTACGGAGGGTGTATTTATACAATACCTTTCTTATTTCAGTTTGTCTTTCTCTATCTTATAGCTTTTAGTTTACCAACACACATTCCATCTCTCATTGGGGTTATTACACTTCACAAACACATTGCAATAGGACGGAATAAAACACGAATAATTTACATACAAAAATCATTTATTAAATTGCCATCATTACATAGTATCAGTACATAATACCATTACATAATTATAAACTAGTTCACATCTTTCCTTTTTTCTCCTCAGACTTTCATTATAATTTAGCTGATTTGATTATCTAACTTGCCGTACTACACTATTTATCGGTGTGTATTCAATAATACTATCATGAACGATAATACAATACGCTAGTATTGTTGGGGGAATATATTAGAACTTTGAAATTCCACACTAATGTCAGACGTCGATGACAGTCTATAATCATGACATACACCAAACAGAAAACTTAATGGAATCCGTAGATACTATGTTATTATAAACTAATTCACATCTTTCCTCAGACTCTCATTATAATTTAGCTGATTCGATAAACCATTTTATTCTAGATTGTTCTATCGTATTTTTTTGTTTATGTAATTAGGTAGTACATCTTTCGTCAGTATTTCATTATAATTTAGCTGACTCGATAATCCATTTTATTCTAGATTGTTCTATAGTATCTTTTCTGTATATGTAATTGGGTAAGGGTAGTAATATATCAATAAAGGTGGGGGAATAGGACTGTATGTGGGATACATATATTCAGGTAAGCTTTAGAAATTGTTATCCTCACTATTGGTTGAGTGGATTAGAATGTTGGACAGATGTCTATGTATTTATGGGGTTACATCATGAGATTAGCATCTACCATTCATTAGTTCAAATCATTCGTGAGTTAATTTTTTGTTTAATGTTTTTGTAAGTCATTCCGCGTGGTATGAGATGCTAAAGGTGCTCGGTAAGTACAATCACCACTAATTCTATCAACCACTATATAAAAGATTAAAACATAGTCAATGTACATAACTGTATCAGCAATTATAATGGAAGACTCATCATCACATAATTATAGAGTATCTTACAGTTGTTCATGGCACACACAGCACTAACTGGTCTACATGTGTGAAACTTGCATGGCGTATTCATCTCAATTATAGGTTTGGTGGGATACCCTATTTCGATCATCTCCAAATTTATAATGTGCGGATGTGTCCTCCAATAAGCCGTCTCTCTTAATAGTACATCATATTTATCTCCACCCTTCACATAAATGCGATCCACTCCATCCAAATATAATTCCAATACATTCGATAGTTTATCCAAACCTATGAAGCCTGCCGTGTAGTCGATGCCATGGTGATGAGGCTCCAGATATCGAGTAGTTTTCTTATCGTCACTATTTAGATCGTCAAACTTGGTTGATGGTAGAAAGAGGTGATTTGACATATATCTTCCATCGTAGATTCACAACTCCTTCACCATGAAGACACCTGACCCCACCCGGAAACCCCGAATATCAACTACCGCAATTCTCATTTTAATCGTATTATTCTTTGGGTGATGTTAACTGTATACTAGACAATTCCACTATAATTATTTGAATATATAGGTAATATGTATCCCCACCTCAAAACCCCACCCAGTCAAACAAAGTCGTTGATGATAGGATCTTTATTATACCATACTTTGCATATACTACTATTACAACAGTGATCAGACATAAAAACCAACGATTGTGTCACTCATCCTGACAATTTGTGTCAGCCAACCTGACAATTTGCGTCAGTCAAGCCGTCAATCGTGTCAACCGACCGGACAACGAATACGAGAAGTGGTATCTACCTATTATTGAAGTATGAATCTCATCTTCAATGGAAAAACTACATTCTGGGAATTATCGTAAAAATGACAACCGACAACAATGTGGCGATATATCACAAAGTAATGAAATGCCAGTTTTAACCAACAATATTCGAGAGTGTAAAAGCAACTACAAGAACGAAATGAATTAGCTACCGGTAAAGATGTTGTATATGACACTGTGCTTGGCATTGTATGCATTCTTATGGGATTTTGTTTCATACAGGCCCAATACTGCAAAATAGCATTGTTTCTTATGTAAAACACACACAAATCCTTTCAATATGTAAGATCTTTGTGCGCAGAGCATTATATTTTTATAGACAGTTCTCAAAGACTTTTTAGGGTTCTCTTTAAAGTTTTTAGCGCTTCTAACGTATCCATATTACTTCTGCCAGTAGGTATAAATATGTGGTACCAAACAATCGACTCTCATTTGACTTACAGCAGTGACCTAACATAAAAGCCAACGATTGCATCAGTCGACCTGACAATTTGTGTCAGTCAATCCATTAATTGTGTCAGGCGACCTGACAATTTGTGTCAGTCAATCCGTCAATCGTGCCAACCGACCGGATAAAGAATACGATAAGTGGTATCTTCTTATTATAGAAGTATGGGTTTAATCTTCCATGGGAGAGCTACATTCTGGAATCATCGTAAAAATTGCAATCGACAACAATTTGGAGATATATCAGAAAGAAATGATGTGGTAGTATTAACCAACAATATTCAACAGTGTAAAAGGCAATTACGAGAAAGAAATGAATTAGCTACCGATGAAGATGTTGTAGATGTGAGTGATAGTAAGAGGGAATCCAAGGTACATATTTTGGAGAAAATGGAAAGAAGAAGATACTGCGTTTCGTGTTATAATTTTCATTCTAATGAGTTGGGGAGAAAACGAGCGAGAAATGCAACAATAAAAATTAAAACCATATGCAATACGTGTAATAAACATTTTTGTAGCAAATTCTTCGAGAGAACACATGCATTTCTAAAGTATGTTGCATAATATGTATTATTAATAAAATAAATAAATAAATTTCATCACATTCTTACTCCATCAACCTGTCATTGAATTATATACAGAAAATTATAAATAGCCGTATACAGCACACCATGTAAATGACACTTTTCTGTATCTCACGCTCATGTATGTGGCATCACTCAGGTTTTTAATCTATTGGAATCAGTCAACCTATCAACACACCTATCAATCCCACCGTCCGTAACTCCAAATCAAATATAAATTGATTATTATTTATAAGTATTTTTAGTATCAATCAGTATTCGCTAGTATGAGGGTCGTCAGTCACCCATCACTATCACTAGCGCTAATTAACTTGGACGCAGTCTGCTCGAATGATGAAGTGTCTACACAGCAGCGCCATGGTGAACTTCTTCCAAACAGTATTAGGGCGATTATATGTGGTCCTTCAGGTTGTGGAAAAACGAACCTTCTACTTAGTTTACTATTTGAGAAAAATGGTTTACGCTTTGAGAATATCTACATTTTCTCCAAGACATTATTCCAACCAAAATATGAATTTTTAAATAATATAATCAAGGAGATACCAGAAGTTCAAATTTTTAATTACAGCAATAATGACGATATTGTGGATCCTCAAGATGCCAAAAACAACTCCGTATTCATTTTCGATGATATAGCCTGCGATAGACAGGATACAATACGATCATATTTCTGTATGGGTCGTCATAAACTTGTCGATAGCTTCTATTTAACACAGACTTACACACGAATACCTAAACACCTATTGCGTGATAATTCAAACGTCATAGTTTTATTCGCTCAGGACTCACTTAATTTAAAGCATGTGTTTGAGGAGCACGCATCAGCAGACATGAATTTTCATAGGTTCCGAGAAATGTGTCTACAATGTTGGAGATGTGGAAAGCATAGTGCATTAGTAATAATGAAGGATTTTAAAATTGAAGATGGGCGATATAGAATGGGGTTTGATCAGTATATATTAGACATACAATAGAAAATAGTGACAGTGTGAATCGACTATCGAGTGAAATAGAGCTACAAACAGTGCGTCGCAGTGTTGAAGTGGATAATTGGTTTTAAATCTTAGTATCTTCAATTTTAATATACAATGGAGAGGAGGAAGCAGTTGTGGAGTAGTAAACATAGTGATACACCTCGGGGTGGAGATGATATTAAGAGACAGATCAGTGAGATCGCAAATGTTGTCAGAAAAAAATATTTAGCTTTAAAGTTGGGACGCAAACGTGATGATGAAACAATTGAACGTGTCGCAAAACCTATAACTGAGACATTAAAAGGTATTTCCACCGCAGCGATGGATTTACTACAGAAGAATACTACAGCCGGAGCAAATGCTGTAAAGCTTGCGAAGCGTGAGCCCATGGAAATATCATCACTGCCCACACAAATTAGCGCATACTTCTCTACCGGTCTAGATAAGCACTTAGATAAAAGTTTTGGTGCCCAATACAATTATGAAAGTGGTAATTGGACATTAGGATCAAAAAGCATCGATTTTTCAAATGATAAAATAATTATAGATAATGGAACTACAATTGATGGAAGTAGGGGGTTATATGAATTAATATTTCTAAAATCACCAGTAGGTTATTCACGTAGGGATTTGCAGAAATATCATGAAATACTCAATTTAACGAATGTGCATAAACATCAATTTGATGTTAATGCGCGAACTAAGGCGAATAGATCGTATAAATATACACAAATCATAAAACCGCTATTGGAAAACTCACTTGATTTAGATACATCCATCACATGGGAGCCGAAGTTTGGGGGTGATCTCCAAATGAAAGTCGATGATCGAAAAATGCAGTATATATACTGGGATAATATTAATGAGTTGGTAGATCGTCTAAGACTGCTGACTGCTTCACAAGCTGCTGGAAACAATTCCCACAACAACGAAATTGTATCAATCGTGGAGGAGTTGCGAGAAGCAGAAATCATTTTTTAAGATGGGTGTAGACAAATTCGGTAGATCTCACGGTAGAGTCAAGAATCGTACACACATACAACGAGCGCAGACATTCACCCTAACACAAGATGGAAATTATGATATCCGGAAGCGCAAATTGTGTAACATTGGAACACCAACCAATGATGGTGACGGTGCACACAAACAATATGTCGAAAGCAGAATTCAAGAATCTATTAATATTATGAAACGTGAGATGATGCCGCTAATTCACGAAGCAATTTCGGATAAGATGAAAATTTGGAACACTGATATACGACATTATATTACTAGTGAAATCGCTTCCATTAATGATAATATTACCACAACAAAATCACACATTGATTCTTTTATGGGTATTACTACCAATGACATCAGATCGGGGGCTTCTAAAGTGGATGTATTAGAAGTAAAACAGAATGAAATATTAGAAGAAATGCGAAAACAACATACGAGAATGACTGTTATGAGGAATAGTACTACAGACGGGGAGAGGAATTTACGATCGTTTGCACAACTCGCCAGAGAGGAAATCGCGAGTGTCGTAGAACGTTTAATAGTTCTCGAGCATAAGTCAACCACCAGTACAACATTTGAGTCCACATCGGAATCATCATAAGATGAAAAAGTTTAGTAATGCAAAGGAGGCTATTGTGAATGAATTGCATAAACCGGCTCGCAAGAAGTTTCCGAGGCGGAGGACCATTCTACATGGTATAGATGATCTTTGGCAAGCCGATTTAATTGAGCTCATCACATATTCTCGCTTCAATAGAGGGTTTAAATATATTCTAATTGTAATTGATTGTTTTTCTAAATTCGTATGGATGGAGCCGATAAAGAATAAGTCATAGGGTGAAGTGTCACGAGGCATGGGTACAATATTGATGAATTCACATCCCCGTATTCCAAAGAACCTACAAACCGATAATGGGTGTGAATTCTACAATACCCAGTTTAACTCATTAATGAGAAAGTATTCAATTAACCATTATTCAACATTCAGCGTAATGAAGGCTGCCATAGTTGAACGCTCAATTAGAACCATAAAGCAGAATTTATTCAAATTATTTAGTCTATATGGAAACTATAAATGGTATCACCTACTACAAACCATCACAGTGAAGTACAATAATACAAACCATAGAACCATAGGGATGAAGCCGATAGATGTTGACTCAAAACAGATTGAGAATGAACTTCTTCGTACCGTTTACAGTCACATTAAGGTCGCTGGTAGGGGTAAATGGAAAGTTGGTGATGTGGTTCGCATAAGTAAATTTAAGCATGTTTTCACCAAGGGATATTTGCCGAGTTGGACAACTGAATTATTTAAGATTGTAAGAATTAAGATAACAGATCCGGTTACATATATGTTGGATGATATGTATGGTCAACCAATAAAGGGAGGGTTCTATGAGCATGAATTGATGAAAACGAACTCACCCGATACGTATCTTGTGGAGAAGGTTTTAAAAACGAGGGGTGATAGAGTATTCGTAAAATGGTTGGGTTTCGATAGCACTCATAACAGTTGGATACCGAAAGCAAACATAATCTAATAGTGTGGTGTGATAGCCATTGGAGGAAAAAAAGCACAGACACGTAGAAATCATGAACTCTAACGCATGTGACATCGTCATATCACATTTCACACATGAAAAGATGTTGAATGAGTTTAGTCGTGATGAGTTAGGATTATTCTCCATCAACTATCTACGTAAGCATGTAGCTCCACACCAACTACAAGCCGCCTGGTGTAAATTACCTAGACATTTCACTGACGATGATGAGTTGAAAGCTAGATTACCATGTCACAAACATCATAACACACCTCATCAGGATATCCACTACGATGGACCGCCACCATCACGCAAAAATTGTTTACAATGTGAAATTTAGAAATGTAATGTGGATACTATATTATTAATTACATGAATTAAATGTATTATGTGAATTGTGTGTGTCTGTATATTATTTGATCCCTATCCCTATTATTAATATGATAATTGCGTGAAACAATATAACACTTTAAAGTGGTGAGAACTAGGATGTAACATGACGTCATCATTGACTAACAAAACAAGTTTGAACGTGTTCGAACATGTTCCGGATTATGTATAGCAGTATAATTAGTGATGAAAATGCAAGTTTAGACAGGTTTGAACATGTCTGAAAAGGATTCTTATACAGCCTGTGGTAATATTGAACTCTATGTTACCGAGATTTGTGTATAAAATATATGAGTACGCATGATGTGTAATCAGTATCAATGATAACGTATAAGGGTAAGGGGCTCTTAAACGCGAGTATTAATAATCTACCATTTGAGTTACACCTGCCGGGGTATCAGTTTTGCGGACCTGGAACTAAACTACAAAAAAGATTGCAACGTGGTGATGAGGGGGTGAATAGACTGGACGCCGCCTGTAGGAATCACGATATCGCATATAAGAATCATAAAAGTCTAGAGGATCGTCATCGAGCTGATAGAGAACTCGAAAATAGGGCTTGGGATAGAGTAAAATCATCAGACTCTAAATTTGGCGAAAAAGCATCAGCCTGGTTGGTTACCAACGCGATGAAATTAAAACGAACACTTGGTATGGGAATCTCAACATCCTGTGGAGATAATAGAAGGGTGAAAAGACTCTCAAAGAAAAATTATAAAGCCAAAGTTGCATTCCGCAAAGCAATTGTAAGCAGAGTTAGTAAGACAATAGGTAGAGTTGATAATTTGAGAGATGCGTCACGTTTAGCTGTTCAGAGTGCACGCTTAGCTGTTAAGGATGTTGGTGGAAAGGCTAGAGTAAGGATTCCACGTATAATTCCAATCCTCAAGACTGGTGGAATCATCCCTCTACTACCAGCTATTTTTGCCGGCCTCTCAGCATTAGGAGGACTGAGTGGCGGAGCGGCAGGTGTATACAGAGCCATAAGAAGTGGACAAGAAGCTCGAGAAAAATTAGTGGAATCAGAACGTCATAATAAAACAATGGAGGCGATAGCTATTGGCAAGAAGGGATCTGGATTATTCTTGAAGAAGCATAAATCAGGTCTAGGATTATACATGAAAAAAAATTTTTAGCTGAGCTACCCAAGAGGCCCCTAACCAACATCGACTTAATTAGATATGCTAAATTATTGAAAATCCGCCATTTTCGAGGAGTCTTCATGCGCGATACTATACCGAAAACACCCATAACCGCAAACGAGTGTGCCATCGTTAATTTGAACGACAACAGTGGAGGGGGGACTCATTGGGTAGCATATCAGAATAGAGATCACCATGTAATCTACTTTGACAGTTTTGGTAACCTGAGACCGCCAAAGGAACTAATAAAATATTTCAAACATTGTGACATTACATATAATCATACCAATGTACAGTACAATGTACGGTGTTCCCAAATTGGACAGTGGTATAAATATCCAAAAGGGTGTAATCGATATCTCAGCTGGAACGTATGAACTCGACGATATTGAGGCATACAATAAATTCCATTACACTCATCACGAGTCGGATAGTGGTATAGATATTCACGAAAGTGTGATAGAAATTCCTACAGGATCATATGAACTCAGTAATATTGAGGCATACTTATTGGATGAACTGGAAGTACGTGGCCATATAAAACCATTGGACAGAAGTAGTCTATCAATCAAGGGTAATAATAATACTTTGAGGTGTGAAGTTAGGAGTGAATTACGAATCAACTTTACTCGGCCGAATACTATTGGTACAGTGTTAGGATTCTCGCCACAATTTATCGTTCCGAATATGATATACCAATCAGACTTACCAGTAAGAATAAATAAGGTTGTTACTATACGTGTAGAGTGCAATATTATTTTCGGTTCGTTTTATAACAACAAACCATCACATACGCTATACGAATTTGCGCCAGCAGTAGACCCTGGTTATAGCATTGATATTGAGCCGAGGAATTTAGTATACCTACCCGTCTCGAATCAACGGATCATTTCAAACGTCACAATAAGTTTACTTGATCAGTGTGGGGAATTAGTCAATTTTCGAGGTGAAGACATTGTAATCAGATTGGAGTTGAAGAAGCAAACGTGAAATTGGTTTAGTTTTTCGTGTTGGGCGGTCATCACGGCGTGATAGGTATATAAGCAGGGGTAATTTCCAGGCGACTTCAGTTAGTACTATTCACCCAGTAGGTGTAGCACCGGTAGCAATTAGCCAATCATCATCATCACTATCCAAAGAGAATATTCAATTTCTACGATCTCAAGGTTATCATGTCAGAAAAGTTATCGATATTCGGAAACCCTGATTTCGATCATTCGATAGTCGAAATCGAAATCACCATCAATCAGCAGGATGCTCTGGTTTCGATGTATGAAAGTGCCCTGTATATTGAAGGTTCCATCGAGCATTCGGCGACTGGATCGGGTGATGCTAAGATTACAAACAATTTTGGAGCGTTTCTTTTCGAGTCTATTAGCTATGAACTCAACGGTATCGAGATTGATAGAATTAGAGATCCTGGAATTACAACACTCCTGAAAGCATATTTATGCCTAAATGAGAATCAGTGTAAAGCCCTTCAAATTGCTGGATTAGTATATCCACTAGATAATGGTATTTATACACTTCATAATAATGATACATTCTCTCTACGGATTCCATTAAGTTATCTGTTTGGTGTATTTCATGATTATAGACGAGTAATTCAAGGTCGTCACAAACTGCGATTAGTTCGAGCCAGATCAGACAATAACTGCTATCAGATAGTGCTCTCGGCTGCTGATAGTGGTGCAACGGATTTGAAAAAAATGAAAATAAATCTTACTAACATTGAATTAAGAGCTAAACACATTCTACCATCGGATGATGTGAAATTGGAGTTGCTACAGAATCTGAAGAGTGAGAAACCGATACTAATACCATTCAGGAAGTGGGATTTTCACGAACTTCCATCTCTTAGAAGAGCTAATAATGAGATTTGGTCTGTGAAGACGAGCGTTAACCTAGAGAGACCCCTTTATGTCCTAATTGCATTCCAAACAAATCGCAAAGATAATGTTAAAAGTGATATATCTCGCTTTGATCATGTAAACATCACCGATTTGAGAGTATATCTAAATTCGGCTTGCTATCCATATGAATCTATGCGTTTGGACTTTGATAGAATGAGATATGCAGAGGTATTTCAAATGTATTTAGACTTTCAAACTGGTTTCCTTGAGCAGCAACATGCACAACCTATGCTAAATTATCGGGATTTTAACCAGCGGGCCCTATTCGTAGTTGATACATCTAAACATGCTGCAAATGTTGTATTGTCATCGACGTGTGACATTACTGTGGAATTTCAAAGTTCTAATGTATTCCCCAATAATACTAAAGCGTATTGTATTATCGTTCATGATAGTATTATTGAATACACACCGATAAATAGTGTAGTACGTCAAGTTAGATAATCAAATCAGCTAAATTATAATGAAAGTCTGAGGAGAAAAAAGGAAAGATGTGAACTAGTTTATAATTATGTAATGGTATTATGTACTGATACTATGTAATGATGGCAATTTAATAAATGATTTTTGTATGTAAATTATTCGTGTTTTATTCCGTCCTATTGCAATGTGTTTGTGAAGTGTAATAACCCCAATGAGAGATGGAATGTGTGTCGGTAAACTAAAAGCTATAAGATAGAGAAAGACAAACTGAAATAAGAAAGGTATTGTATAAATACACCCTCCGTAGTAGTATGTCACCCCCTCACCCCTCACCCCCCTGTAATGTGTCTAGAGCCACCGGTCGCCTACCTGTATCACCCTCACCCCCTGCAATGTGTCTAGAGCGAGCGGTCGCCTACCTGTAATAAAGTTGACCACCCTCACCCCCTATTGTGTTCATAATTAAGAATCCAAATCGCACTGAGCAGTCAGTGATTTGGGAATTTAATAGACGTAATTATACTCTTAATTGGTTGGGTGGTGTAATTGCACTCTAATTGATTAAGTACCACGTGTAATTGCACTCTTAATTGAATAATTTGGTGGCACTGAGTGTATTCAGAAGCCAAATCACACCGAGCACTCAGTGATGTGGGGGTTTGATTGATGTAATTGTATTATTAATTGATTGGGTGATGTAATTGCCCTCTAATTGATTAATTACCACTCTAATTAGCTAATTGAGTGGTGGAGATGGTAGTAGAACCCCACTCTTAATTGATTCGGTGGTGTAGCCAATTAGTGGTAATTGGGTGGTGGGACGCCATTTTTAATTTATTGGGTGGTGGGGTGGTGGCGGTGGTGGCGGTGGTGGAGGCAGTAACCACCTTATACTACTACTTCCCCTTATGGTCCCCATTTGAGTGTTTTTCCATTGAGTGTCTATCTTACTCCTTGGCTATACCGTCCTGATGAGGACTAATAGTCCGAAACACGTGTCTACGGTTGCTTCTTCGTACGACGGAATTGCCCAACCTTTCTACCTTTCTCCTAGTATACATAAAGTCAATATTAACAGAGCCATATATGTATTCCTTACCTGTCCAAGCATTAAGTGGTCTTCGGTCTTACCTTTACTCAACGATTTAACTAACTATTCTGCACAAATTAAAATGGGAAGCAAGTGGAATTACGACATAATACCGCTAATGAAAAGGTCTCCAGTGTCCCTGAAATAAAGGTACATATCAGAGAAGTTAAATGTATAAATTAACGCCAGATCAAAAGGGTTTTACAGCCACCCACCAGCAGAAGGGAAGTGAGACACGACTTTATCGTAAATAGAGACCCGATAAGAATTCCAATCTAATTTTGCAATTACTTGTAATGACTGTTCTTGATGTTACGGGTTACGATTTATCTGCTTTGTAAAAGTTTAATATAAAATGATGGATATAGAACAATTTGAAAACAGAACAAATTTAAAATGTCGCAACACGAATTTTTTGGATATACGGTATGGTAGGCATAAGGGTCGACCTTAGTCACTCTTAACGATATTTTTCCAAAATTAGATGCACGCCATCCCTGGAATGTGTTCTACATACTGAAAAGCTAATTCCCTCCAAATTTTAAATCGATCGGACAAAGGGTATACGAGCCGCAAGGGCTTTGATTATGCAACAAAAATAACCTTTCTAAAGATGAAAACAAATAAAATTTCTGAAAAATTAAAGAATCCAATTTTGGAAAATTTTAGAAAGTTTTCCAAAAATTTGCTATTTTTTTCTTGATTCTTGATTTGTCATTGTAAATCTATTCACATGCATAATTTCAACTCGATCGGACATTGTGAAGCATGGAAAATATCGATTACGAGATTTGAACGTGAAAAAGTAGAAGTGAATTGAAGATAAGCGTATTAATGGACGCATTTTTCAATCGGACGATCAATGTCCATTACAAATACGAACAAGATGGCGTTGCAAAAAATTATGGAAAAGGTACTACTACCGGATTTTAAAGTCGTCTTAAAATTATTACAGTGGTACTAAAATCTAGTAAATTTTCTTAATAAAACACATGTATAAATAAAAACGTTGATAACCACTGATTCCAATTGCACGGTGGACTGATGATTTTGCTGAGTCCGCGTGTGATCGTTCTTGGTTCCAACGAAATACCCTTGAATGTGGCGTGACCATCCGATTCTGCTGAATAGCACATGGACATATAGACGTTTACCTAGAAGTTTAACATTGTTTCGTTATTTTTATAATAGGACGTGAGAATTTATCTTTATTATTCGCATAAAAAAAATAAATTGTTTAATTAAATTAAACACAATTATTGTTTTGTTGAGAATAAAGTGATATGGGTAAGTTTATTATATATTACATAAATAATTAAAAAATATTAATTTTAACAAAAATAAACTTTCTTTAATGAAAATTGAGTATGTAGCTTCTTATCTGAGTAGACACCTCTCACATGTGGAAGACTATTGTAACAGTAATAATAATAATAATCCACGCCTTAACATCCCCCAACAGCTTTCGCCACTACGGGGGCATCGGCAGGCCCGAATTATCATTATTATGGCCCGCGTCTGTGGCACGTCTTAAGTTGTTTGGCTTTCAGCATTCGCCGTGGAGTAAAGGAAAACCACAGAAAAACCTTTACTCTGAAAGCAGGGCGTTGGATTCGAACCAACGTCCCCCAGACTGATAGCCAAGCGCGCTACCACTCGACCACAGTCTGGCTTTTCCTTTGAGAAAAAAATTTAAATTTTTATATACGCTTTTGTGGGAGTTTTTCATAAATTACTATAGTGGTTTCTGCTAGAACACAGTTAACTTAATCTTGCTAATTGTGCATTTTAGGAGAAACAGTAAAATATATTGAAATATGTGGCACATAATTATTTTTCTTCAACTTAACGAGTAATAACTTTAACGTTGATATCTTCTGCAGCAAACTTTTTATTGGAGCATTATATTTTTCCCCTTAGTTCAGACAGTCTCTATCTCTACAGGTTCTGTTTCAATTTTTATTGATGAGGTTTGTACAATTGAATTTTCTGAAAATAAAGCAATGTTGAATGCTTCGTGAAATCTAACCTTGAAATAATAGAGGTTAAGAAAATAATTACTTACGGCAAGGTTGGAAATAGCAACACAAGAGACGAGATCAAGATTTAGGGACCAAAATGACTTTTGGGATGTCTTTTGCGTTTTTGTTGTAAATGTAGTAAAAAACACTGGATACAGGTGCAGCTATGTTCAATATCTAACCTATTGAACGTAGTGTAATTGTCATAGTCGTTGTCAAGAATGACTTCACCGCACAATTTGCTATATTGAGAAAGTTCCAATGTTTGCTTATTATTCCTTATTATGTTTAATATGTTCGGGTGACTTGAATGGAATCTGAAAATATACAGGTCATCAGATAGGTATAGGTTATGATTTTAATATTTACCCACTTATAAAAATATTTCTGTCATTTATCACATATATAATTTGCAATGGTTATATCACTGCCACGTCACTATCACACTTCCGCCACACCAGCTATATGGGCGACATGCCTTAGACATGTCCCGTCGTAAGACTGATGGCGTGTTGTATACGCACTCGGCCAATACGTGTGTAACGTTTAGTGTTGGGTGGGTAATGGAGTAGTCGTTAGTTTGTAATCGTTACTTTATGATATCCGAAGTACCGATTACTTTATTTCTAAAGTAATCGTTACTTTTATTTTAACAGGTATTTTGTATGATGGTATGTTAGTTACGCTTACACACTAATTTAACTTTCCACCTTAAAAATGTATTACATACTATTTTAAATTTTCTGACACGAATAAGTTCCTATGAATTGAGTTAGTATTAAAAAAGTGATGCAAAAAATACCATCAACACATTTCTTAAACTATCAATATCGCATCATTAAAATTTTTTTATTTGCAATCAAAGAACCCCGCACGGACGATGAGACCTTTGTCGGACTTTCCCAGTCCGACAACAGTCTGTCGATAGGCACCGGCAAGGCGCGACAGTAGAGCGAACCCGGTATTACCAACTTCTTACGTACGGTTCCGTATACGTACAATTTCGTATTTCGTTACAAAGTAATCATTAAGGGCTTATCGGGTAGTAACGATTGCTCACGTACGGTTCCGTATACGTATCATTTCGTATTTCGTTACAATGTAATCATTAATAGCTTATCGAGTAGTAACGATTACCGAGATACGAGTTGGTATTCGTTACTAGTAATCATTAGCGCTTAGCGGGTAGTAACCACATACGAAATCGGGACTTATCGGGTAGTAACGAGATATGTATATTAGGGTGGACCTTAGTTACTCTTAACGAAAAATTATTTTCAAAATCATTTTTCAAAATCATATTTTCAAAAAGTCCACGTCACCCCTGTAATTTGTTCTACATACTAAAAAACTAATTCCCCCCAAGTTTGAAGGCGATCGGATAATGGGAAGACGTGCCTCAAGGGCTTGTTTATGCAAAAAAATGGGACATTATTAAAATTAAAATATACACACATTTCAATCCGTTACTCATTAGATATTATTCTAATGCTGTATTCTAATTATTATATGAACTAAAAAAACGTTATTTATATTATATTTATCAATAAACAGAAAATTGTTTAAACAAAATTTATTATATTTATGTTTTTGATAAACAATTTAAGGTAATTGATAAATGTGAAAATAAAAGTAATCATTGTTTTGTTTATAAACTATTTAATAATTATTTCTGTTATTTATAAACGCATATAGACTTAGGTACTAATTAGAACTGAATTATAACAATGTTTACTAAACTCTTAAAAATAAATATATGAACAATACAAGAAATGTATAACAATAGTATTAATAATTATAATTAAAATATTATAATAATAGCAAATAATAGTAATACACAGCAACAAATTATGGAGTTGTTTAAAATTCGACTTTTAGTTCTTATCTACTATTCGTTAAATGCGTAAATGCGGGAAAACCGATTCACACCCAACGCGCCTATAGAAGTTTCATTTCACAATAAAATGTGTACAAGGGTAGACCTTATTTTTTTACGATCGAATTTTTATCACGTCACCCCCTAGATTTGTTCTACTATGAATAAAAATAAGTCCTGCAAAAGAAAAACTAAATTCGACCACGGGACGGGGTGCCTCAATCAATTTGAAGTTTGAAAATGTCAGTAATTTTTCTCATATTTGACGTATGACTTTAGTTTAACAATTTAAGTAAGACAGTTATTGTTATTATATAAGGGTACCTTAGTTTGGTAGTCCAGTAACCATATTTGCTTATATAATTATTTGAATTAAGTAACTTATTCGATCCTTTAAGACTTTTACAACGCCGCGTGTTCGCACTGTCTACGCGCGACGCTCTTACACTACTTTGAATTAATTTCTAGTTTAGCCCTGTCCGAAACATTGTTCTGCCACTTTCACATAATTTAGAAAATAAACTGCTTCCGGGTTATGCCGTGTGTCAAGATTTGTTAATGCTGACGTTTCGCGAACCATGTTGTTCGCTTCTTCAAAGGTAATTCAATTACCATTAACAAATCTTGACACAAGGCATAACCCGGAAGCAGTTTATTTTCTAAATGATTCTGGCATGAAAGCCTACGTACTTATATTTCATATTTCTTGTCCTTTATCAAGTAGACGCACACTCACTTTAGCATAGAGTTTGAGGTGTTCTCAGTATAAGGGTTTGAAGTGAATCAGTTACATACTGACCTAAAAATAGAGACACGAAGTCGAGGTAAATTGTTTTTATTGGTTTATTTCGAACAACAAATTGTTGGTGCTAAATTGCAGACTATGGGTCAGGTTTTAAGAGTACTTTCTTATAACTTGCGAAAAGGTAACTTGTATCTTCGCACTAGTGCGGCTCTTGTTATAAAAGAAGTGGAAACATGTTGATAAAAGGCACGAATCCCTGTGAAGCTAACTGCACATAGTATTGCCAAATTAGAACCACTTTACCAGAAGTGGAGAACACTAAATTGGAATGCAAAACACCGAACTGCGTCTCAAATACAACGAGAAAACGAATGTACTGATTCGTTGAACGATTTATTCGATATCGGCCATGCAAATGCTTTGCATATGATGACAATCGAAGAAGACACAATATTTCTGTTGAAGCAGAAAAGGGCAAGTCGTAGTGATGGGTGCTGGTGATCATTTTAGCGGAAAAGGAGCAGCGAAAAACTCTTTGGCAGAACGGAAAGAGATGCTGGAAGAAAAGGCTCAACTATCAATAATTTCTCAAGGTACATTTTAGTAATTTAATTAATTTATTTTGTCGTGTTTAATTTTATTGAAACCCCTTCGCTGGTAGTGTACAATGTATTGTAGATCACTTTTTTTTATCTAAAATCGATTATAAATATATAGTACACATTGTATATACTATATTGTGACTGATTATGATTACCGTTCTTGTTCTTAGTGTTTGTACTAGATTTAAGTAATGTAATTAAGTTGCCAATTAGGCATAGGTTAATTAGGATGTCATATTGTGATATATAACAACATTTTGATTGAAACAAGTAAATAAGCAGTGTGGATGAAGTCGAGCCTTAATATTTCGTACTTCTTCATAATATTGGCAGTTTGCATAAAAATAAAAAAATTCTTATTCTTGGAATATACTTCTGTTTTAACGTTTTAGTTTGTATCCGCCGAATATTAGTATATATAAGTACAGTTTTATAAACACAAAGTTTTCAAGAAACATAAAACTTTTTATTTTATATTTAGTTATTTATTACTTTTTAAGTTTGTCAATAAAAATATATAAAAAATTAATATTAAAAGCAAGCAAGTATTCAGACAATTATAATAAATTACCTACAGTTGATGTATCCTAATGATTACAAAGTAACGATTCCTACACCCAAAAGTAACGATTATATACAAGTACTCAAAACTAGCGAAATTTCCCAACTCTAGTAACGTTCATTGGTTTGCACAAAACTGGGCAATAATTAGGTCATTAGATTTGTATTATAACCGTAGCATATTTTGATGAATTGTCACTGCAAATTAATTACACCAAGACGTGATGAACAATTTTCAGATTTGCTAAACAAAAGTCGCATTTTTAATACATACAAATAATTGTACACAACTTCACTTAAGTAAAGTTATCAATTTGTGGGTAAACACCGTTTTTTACATAGGTGAGTATTTATTTGGGAATGCAACAGGGATGATATCTTTTCGAAAGGGTTAAAAAGCTTCCCAACGGCTCTACGGTTTATTTAGTATTTCATTACAATTTTACCTTCGAATTGGACTCCATGATAACTCACTACATCTAACTCTTTATAACTCAATACAATAACTCGTCATATCTACTATTAATAATTTGTTATCAAAAACTGAAAGTTGCGGAAAGTGAGAATAGCCGACTATCGCCTAGTGCTCGAGTTTGTTGTTTGTTGTGATTTAGTGATCGTGGTATTCATCGTTAGTACAAGGTTTTCAAAACACAAGCTAACCTAAGCTTACGCCTGTTTTTATTGTATAATTTATTTGTCCTCTGTGGCAATAGTGCAATATTGATTTTCTCGTGTACCTATATATTATGTTTAAGGAGCGTTACTTTAATAAAAATAAACAATAAACAATGTAATCTTTAGTTGTTCAACTTCGAACTAAAATCGCGACGCTTCCGTTTACGAAATAGTTTTAGTAGTTCCGTTACGAGAAGGAGATTGAATTTCGCGTTAAAAGGCTTCGAATAATTTCCAGGGCATAGTCCAGGATATCGTTCTCCCACTTAGCGAGGAGAAGGGAACTGCAAAGTCGTGAGTGGCGGGCACAGTGGATGAAGTCCCATTCCGACGACAACGGGACAAAACTAAATTATACAACTTTCTAATAAGGCTTCTCTCCCTTCTACTTTGAACCCCCCCCCCGTCAAACTACCCGATCCGCAACCAGCATTTCAAATAGCCCCTTGCTGACAATCCGAACATAATACGGCCGCCTCTTTGCAGTTATTACCCACTAATTATTATCGCCAAAGCAATACCACGACAACGATACAGCATATATACGATCCTGTGTGATGTGTTCCACAAATGGGCTATGAACCCTTACTGATCTTGTCAGAGAGCAAATGTATGTACCTACATAATATAGCTTGGAGGCTGCTAGCTACGGTACATGCTTTGCTGTACATTATGCTAGTATATGTATGTGTACATACAGTGTGTTCATTTCAAAAGTATCCACCCTTGATAACTCTTGGCCTGATGCGATTACTGCTTTGAGTGGAAACACGTCGATTTAGATATCAAGGGGGACGTTCAAAAATGGTACTTAGAGAATTTTAGGTTTCATCGCGTCACCCCCCCCCCCCCCCCAGCCACCCACTTTGAAATTTCAAATGGCTACCTTGTGATACATTATTTGAAAGGGCATAAAATTCTGTACTCCACCATGATAAAAAAATGAAATCGATCAATTGGTTCTTAAGATAGACTACACAGAAGATAGAAGGTATTAAATAACTCAACCCTTAATAACTCTTGACCTGATACGATTATTGCTTTGAGTGGAAAGACGTCGATTAAGATATCGAGGGGGGAAGTTCAAAAATGGTAGCTAGAGAATTTTAGGTTTCATCGCTTCGCCCCCCAGCTACCCCACTTCGAAATTTCAAATAGCACACCCTACCTTCTGATACATCATTTGAAAGGGCATAAAATTATCTACTCGCAACCATGATAAAAAAATGAAATTGATCGATGGGTTTTTTAGCTTTTCTAAGCACAGCACGCGTGCTGTGCTGTGCTTATTTTAAGATTCTGCGTTTGAATCTTAGAATTACTATTGGAATACACCGTATTATAATGTTTGCTTTGGACATTTGCGTATCCGGAGGAGCTCTAAACTCACTTTTGTATGTGGCGTAAAATAACTGACGATTGGCTGAAGACGAACTGACTGTTCGAAACCAGGTACCTGATAGCAATAAATTCAAAACTTCACTCGAATTCTTGAGGAATTTATTTCACACCTTACCTATACTTGTGAAGATGGAGGAATATATTTTCAAATATACTGTTATACCTTCCATCTACTATGTAGTCTATCTTAAGAACCAATCGATCGATTTAATTTTTTCATCTTGGTTGAGTAGAGAATGTTATGCCCTTTCAAATGATATAGAGGGTGCTATTTGAAATTTGGAAGGGGTGGCTGGGGGTGTAGGAATGAAACGCAAAATGCTCTAGGTATCATTTTTGAACTTCACCCTCAATATCTAAATCGACGTGTTGCCATTCAAAGCAATATTCGCATCAGGTCAAGAGTTATTAAGGGTTGAGTTATTTCATACCTTCCATCTTCTGTGCAGTCTATCTTAAGAACCAATCGATCGATTTAATTTTTTTTATCATGGTTGAGTAGAGAATTTTTGGCCCTTTCGCATCAGGTCAAGAGTTATTAAGGGTGGATACTTTTGAAATGAACACACTATATAGTATCTATGTTACCGGCAAAGTACGTTATGCAGTCATACCTAGGTTTACCTAGGCAAAGTCCGCATTGCCGGCCTACTTTAACCAAAGTCCGAAATTATTCGATATTTCGGACATTGCCTACACTGTGGTACGACAATCTTAGGTTTGCCAAATATGTAGCAAGCAAACTCCGAAATGAGATGATATCAAAGCCTAACATTTAAGACATTTAAGCCTAACATTTAACATTTTTAACTTTTAAGCCTAAACATATAAGACTGGCCACTCCGCGCAAATTCTTTGATCTTTATGACCTGCCGCTCACGGACCTTAAACCGTTGTTCCTTCTCATTTGATTTAGATTTCGGGCGGGAAGTTTGAATGAGTTATTTTCATTTTATTTTTTTGATATCCAATGTTAATTATAATCATTGAAATAAGTGACGTACTCACTGGTCTAATGCTGTTCGAGTTAACTACTTGAAAACACTTCACAGTATGATAGTAATCAGTGGCGTCCCTAGAGCTTTTGCCGCCTGGAGCGGTCACCAAGTCATTCAAAATATGGTGGTGGTTATTAACATTATTGGACACAAATAAATAAACAAAAACAATAATTTCTTTTGTTTAAACAGATTGCACAAATGTATAAAATAAGACGCCGATGCGGTTCTATTTATTCTTGCGATTTTTACAGTTTAATAGCCCATGGTATTCTCCGGTCGAAATTTTTGAAATTCGTGTGTTCTTTCAATTGCCGGTTTTCGGTAATGGCTTCAAATAGGATTGTGAAGTGTAGACGCCGCGCCGTGTAGAAAAGGAATAGATCTAGGTAAATTTTTATATAGTAAATTATTGTATTTCAATGAGTACATATAGAAAATAAATTTTAAAAAGTATAACATTGGTACCTTTTCTTGTAAAATATAGTTTATTACACTGACACAACAACGCATTTTTCTAGAAGGATGATTTTTCCAAACTGGCATACGCGTTTGCTTCTGAATCGTTTAACGGATTGAATTGATCTTTTTTCCCTTAGATATAAGAAATTTGATTGCAGGCTAATAAGTAAGTTTTACAAATAATTACATTATTTATAGCGATTTGAAGTCATAAAGTTGCAAAAATATCGTTCTGAAAATTTAAACAGGAGCTATTTTGTCAATGTTTACTTTTTTATATAAATATTGGTTTAGCGTCCAATTAATTTCATCTCTGTAGTTACACAGCGCTTTTGAAATTTTGACTTCTGGTTATGTATACCGAAGCTACCGTACACTTCGTTCAGACAAGCACTCCGCGCAGGACCTGATACTTCCTACAGTATCCACTTCTTGCATTCTAGTTTTTATAGCACATTTTTGTGTACACTTTTTGTACACATCTCTTACAATTTGATTGAAAAACTGTCCCAAACTTGAGCAACTTTTTAAGTCTCTAAGTCAGAACCACTTTCTAACAATATTACAATGTTTGGAATAGAGTTTTTCAACCTGTATTTTTGAATGAATATTGAACGTCAAGAGGATCTTGTCCGGTTCTCCAACGTAGCTCAACGTTCTTGTAGAGCAGGTATGGGCACAAAATGTTTGGTCAGTTTCATGATATTAGACAAATACTGGGCGAATAACTAGTCTCTGACAGTTAATGAAAGTCTCCCATTTGCCCGCGACAAGCCAAAAATGCCACCCCAAAATATGTCAAAAACGCCCCCCCACCCATAATGCCCCCCTGATATTAGTGCGGCAGGTTATTTCGGAGTTTGCCTGCTACACATTTGGCAAACCTAAGATTGTCGTACCACAGTGTAGGCAATGTCCGAAATATCGAATAATTTCGGACTTTGTTTAAAGTAGGCCGGCAATGCGGACTTTGCCTAGGTAAACCTATGTATGCCTGCATAACGTCCTTTGCCGGTAACATCTACACTACATTCGGCGATAAAAGTTGTACGTGTATCTATTTTATTCTATTACATACATAGTGATTTGTAATCACTACTAATTATATGCGTAATATATAAAGAACGTCATTTATTGTAAGATTTTGATAAAATATTTGACCAATACAAAACTATGTGTATTAACACAACTAAATCATCATAATCTTGTAACTGCACAATAACGTACGGACCGAATGTCTACGAAGTTAGCAATGGATTTAGAGTTAGATTTTGA
Organism: Melinopterus prodromus; assembly: GCA_964023965.1. Lineage (NCBI taxonomy): Eukaryota > Metazoa > Arthropoda > Insecta > Coleoptera > Scarabaeidae > Melinopterus > Melinopterus prodromus. The sequence continues at coordinate 53,604,896 of OZ030391.1, read as the reverse complement.
TTCATATATCGAAATTTACAATCGGCCAGATAAATACTGCGCGAGTTTACTCTAAAATGCAGTAAGTTTGTAACAGTAACAACATGTTATTGTAGTACTAGTGATATTAATACGAAGTATATGTAAATATCGTCATTTATAAACATTAGGAGCTGAATGGAACTTTAAATATTTCCAGTTAAATCGAGCGGCGCAGAAAGCCAATATTGAAAACATTTCTTTCTGAAAAGTAAGGATGATATACGTCCAGTTCCTTTCACATCTAGCTTAATTAGATACTATAAATTATGAATCCGTGGTCAAACCATCCAGATCCGCTGTCAAAGTCGGATTGGTATTATAAATAATATTGAATTTTTGATCTAGGAAACTAGGCATGATGTATCTCATGATGTATCAGTTCTTCCAGAATAATCCATCCACCAACGAGACATCTAGAAGAGTATTTGCCATTCTCTCTGTTTCTCTACTGCCAGAACCGCACACCACAGCCGAGGTGTGAACCGCATATAGGACAAGGGTGTACTCCTTCAAAAAATCGACAATGTCATTTATGAAAAGCAGGAAAAGCACTGGGCCAAGAACGGAACCCTGTGGGACACGTCTAATCATAGGCATATCACGCGCCGATATTCTTACACCATTACACCGCACTTCCACAAACTGTACTCGGCCCGATAAATTTGACACGTACCAATCCAACACAACTTCCCGGATTCCGTAAGCATTCAAAATTTGTTATTAAAATATTATGGCCAACGCAATCAAGTGCTCTGGTCAAGTCACAAAAAAATGGTCACGGTACACCACCCAGAATCCAGATGTCTCAAAACACTCATATACTACTAATAGTAGAATAACCTCCGCCACCCGAAAACCGTGCTGTCCGTCATTCAAAACATCATTTGTCGCCAAAAAGCTGGATAGTCTGTCAAACATTCCATACTCTAAATCCCTTGAGCAACTGGGTCCTATACTTATGGGTCTATATTTACAGACTTCTTGTATGGAACCCTTCTTATAGACAAATCAGAAGCTCTTTATTAGCGCTGAAGAAAATGTGCCCGTTTGAACTAAGAGGTTTACCAACACAATACAAGGCACATCATCTGATCCTGCAGTCATCTTGTCCTGAATCTTTCTTATTACCCTTAATATTTCCTCGATACTGAAAGGAGCTGCCCATATGCTGTGAGCAAAGTCGCAACTGACTGCAATATTTTCAAACCAAGATACACCGGACTATCAACAATCAACTCCATGTCTCCCACCACATGTCGCCTGCCGGTCAACTCTCCTATTATACGCCATTAACACTTACTCGAAATTTCAGCCTCTGGTATTATATCGCAGTAGTACGACGAGAGGTTTCGCTTATCAAAACTGAATGACGCTGTTTAATTATGACATAAGCGCGGAGAAGGATGACGCCTCTGCATGATGTACTCTCTATAAGACCGTAAAGAATGAATTGATCAGCCGTACTTCTAAAGGCGAGGCAAATCTCAAAATCAAGTATGTTGCCGGAATTCCCACCATAGTATCGGAAAACTAAGTCCGCCCAACGGAAACCCATTTGCTTCTAGGTATAGTTTTGGTTTTAGTTTATATTATCAGAATACTCGTGGTTTGTGCTCAAAAACACAGGAATTTTATATGAACATCGTGGAGTTTAACTACGATTGCGTGCTTCTCACGGGAACCTGGCTTAACGATTCTGTTGAGAGCTATGAGCTTTTCCACTCGACCTATACAGTCTTCAGATGCGATAGGATGTTTCACTCTGTGGGCAGGAGTCGCGGTGGTGGTGTTTTGATTGCTGTTCTCAATAAGTTTTCCTGTGTCGTCTTGGATACCAGCATGCTTAGAACTCTTGTGCCGCTGATTGACATAGTTGTGGCCGCAGTTTCTTGGTGTAGTCATAAGCTTTATGTGATTGTACTGTATATTCCACCTAATGTTCATTTTAGCGACATGGAACGATTCTTTGATGCGTTGGCAGCACTCATTGTTGATGCCCCGGTACTATTGGTTGGTGACTTCAATATTCCCAAGTTTAATGTCACTAATACCTCATGTCCGAAAGTCGCTGCGGTTGTTGGTTTTGCTGAATTCTTAAACCTTCAACAGAATAATTATATCGAGAATCAACAGGGAAGACTGCTTGATTTGATCTTCACGAATGTGGACGGTTTGAGTGTGGAGCGGGAGGGTATTCCCCTAGTTCGGGAGGACGTTTACCATCCGGCCCTAACTGCACAGGTGACCATATCGACGGAACCCCGCGTCCCGGCTTTTCGTCAGGCTCATGGTTACGCCTACAATTTTCGACGTGCTAACTTCGTTGAACTCTATGATCAACTTTGCAACGTGGATTGGTCGCCTGTTGATAGATGTAGAGACGTTGACGGCGCGACCGATTTGTTTTATACCTTATTATACCGTGTTCTGGATGTCTCAGTTCCGAAGAGGAGGGTTTTCAACGTTGATGGCTACCCTCCATGGTTTACACCAGTGATCGTACGCAATATTAAGACGAAGGCTTACTACAGAAGGAAGTTTAATCATACAGGAAGGGATTATTACAATCATGAATTTAGAAGACTTCGATCTTTGGTGAAGGTCCAAATTAGTGAAGCGTATCGACAGCATTTGCGATCTGTTGAGGAAGGTCTCAGAGCGAATCCTGGTAATATTTTTCGTTTTGCCAATGAGAAGAGGAGCGCGTCGAGGATACCAGGTGAAATCCGTTCTGAAAGTGAAAGTCACAGTAGCCCCCAGAGCATTGTTGATGCATTTGGAGATTTTTTCTCTTATGTTTATCGGCTACCGAGTCCAGAGGTCATAGCTGGGGAGCAAATGTCATATGTGCCGTCGTTTTCTGTTGGATTTATCACTGAATCTCAAATAGTCACAATAATGGGTACATTCCCAAATAAATTTACAGCCGGCGATGATTACATTCCGAGTTTCTTCTTGAAGGATGCACGTTACATTCTGGCGCAACCAATGACATCTATTGTCAATTTGGCAATAAGGTCTGCCACTTTTCCGAGGCGCTGGAAAACGGCGCGAGTGGTGCCGGTCCTCAAGAAAGGAGATCCCACGGTTATAAAGAACTACAGACCAATTTTTATTTTGTCTAATTTTTCGAAGGTCTTGGAGCACGTGCTGTACGCAGATATATACAAGAATGTAAGAGGGTTTTTATCACCAAACCAACATGGCTTTGTGACATGCAGGTCCACGGTCACGAATTTAGCATCCATTTGTCAATTTACGTCAGAGGTTTTGGATCGAGGCGGTCAGGTGGATGTGATTTACACGGACTTTTCCAAGGCTTTTGATCTTTTGGATCACGGTGTTTTGTTGCGGAAAATTTCCGCCATGGGATTCTCGCCGTTGCTTGTGCAGTTGATTTCATCGTACCTGAAAGACAGGAACAACTATGTATTCTACGGCGGACATAGGTCTTTTGTATTTCCTTCAACATCCGGTGTCCCTCAAGGGTCAAACCTGGGCCCCTTGCTGTTTAATATATTCATTGATGACCTGCTGAAGTCTCTTACATGTCGAGTTCTGGCGTATGCAGATGACTTGACGATATATGGAGTGGTTGGTGACCTGACGGACGTGAGTGGACTTCAGTCAAATTTGGCACTGTTGGAGAGGTGGTGTGACGACTTTGGACTGCGGCTTAGTGTGGAGAAGTGCGTCTATGTTTCTTATTCCCGTGCACATTCGCCTATTGAGTCCACTTACAGTATTTCTGGCCATAAGCTAGTCAGACAGACGCTTGTGCGGGATCTGGGCATGTGGTTTGATTCTCGTCTCACATTCCAACATCACATTGACACCATAAGTGCCTCTTCTAATAGATTGCTCGGTTTTATTATAAGAACAACACGACCTTTCCAAAATGTGGATACAGTAAGGATTCTCTACAATGCATTTATAGTCTCACGTCTGGAGTATGCTTCTATAGTTTGGTGTCCTTATTATACCAGCCACCAGCTTTCGGTTGAAAAGGTACAAAGACGATTCCTCAAATACCTCTCATTTAGGGCAGATGATGTGTATCCTGAGCGCGGCACGGACTATGGTTCCTTGCTTCAGCGTCATGGCCTGATGGCATTGACTGAGCGACGTGAGATCCAAAGTGCGCGATTTCTGTGCAGGCTCATTAATAATAAGGTGGACAGTGCGTATTTACTGTCGTGTATTAATTTCATTGTGCCGCGTACTTCTTCTCGTTCTGTGTCTACGTTTTATTTGCCACGTGCTAGAACAAACGTTATGCGTAGATCCCCGGTGTACCGTATGTGCGTGAACGCTGACGCTAGATTCCGGGATATTTTTAATATATAATTGATTCCAATTTATATGAACCTTTTGCTTGTATTATATTGTTCTACATGATTTACATTTATATCTTTGTTGAATGCTGTTGATATAATATTTCTGCTATTGTTGTTGCGTTTTATGATGTATTGCTTCTGTGGTATTGTATCGTAGCGGTTGTTGTTGTTGTTTTTATTATTGTTGTCAAATGTATTAAATATGTATTACCTTGTAAGTGGGTCTCCTGTTGGGTAATAAAGATATTATTATTTATTGAAAATCTCTGATACATCTCATTAAATATTTGAAACCTAGATAATATAATTTAGATATAACATATAAATACTAAACTTACACTAATAATTTTGAAAAGTAATAAAGAGGATCAGGGCAAATTGGTAGTACCGAGCTTCGCTGAAGCCTAGGGTACTCCCTTTGCGGGTATCACTGCAGCTCTACCCAATTTTGAAAAACACAAGGCCATTTATGCTTTGCAAAGAAAAATTTCATTTTTCTTTGCAAAGCAAAGGAAAACTGCAGAAAACCCTTGCAGCCTTGTGCAAAGGTCATTAAAAACACACACACACACTCACACACACACACACAGACACACATTTATTAATAGACAATATACATTCAAAGAAGGTAAAGATGAAATATTAAGCAGCAAATTTAGGGTTCTTTATGATAAAACTCTCCTCAAAATATTTGCGCTTCCCAAAACCGCAATTTCTTGAATTTCCCAGGGCGAAATTTTGCACGGCAACTCTTTAACATGTTTACTATAATTTAGACTAACTGCTCCCAATGCACCTACAATCACCGGAACAATGTTCACTTTCATTCCCCACATACGTCCAACTTCTATTGCGAGATCCTTATATTTAAGTTGTTTTTCAAGCTCCTTCCTTACAACATTCGCATCAGCAGGTACCGAGATTTCTATAAACGTGCACACCTTCCTCTGGAAATCCTTTACCACGATATCTGGCTTATTAGCATCAAGCATTCTATCAGTGACAACAGGCATGTTCCATAATATGGTAATATGATCATTACTCACAACAGGAGATGGGATGTGGTCATACCACCGAGACACATCCATTGCTAAACCTAGTTGGGAACATAAATTATAATGTATATATGTTCCCACCCTATCATGCCTAGCAATGTAATGCGACTCAGCTAAGACTGGACAAGCCGCCAATAAGTGGTAGACATGTTCCGGAGCCTGATGACACAATCTACAGCTCCCATCATGAGCAACTTTCATAATCTTCTGTTCATGATATCTGGTACGAATTGCCTGATCTTGCGCCGCAACAATAGAGGATTCCGTTTCAGCCTTAATGTTCCCATGACAAAGCCAAGATAAAGACCCAGATTTTGAAATACCATCACCCTCCACAATTCTTAAAAATTGACCATGCATTGGCTTACTAACATAATCCTCCCTCATTTTCCGATTCATTCTTAACTTAATCTCCCGCTTTAAAGTCGCCACCGAAGTTTTATTTCCGTAATTTTCTAGTTCTTCGACCTGAAATTTTTCTAAAATTAGTTTATGTTTACTAATTATTGACTTACCAGAAGTATCCCTAATTAATTGTTTAATAACTTTATCTTCCTTGTTGGCCTTTATAAAATTTCCTAAATTTAACATTTCCAAATCATAAATATTTTCCAATTGCTGCAAACCACGACCTCCATCTAAACGATGCAGGTATAGCCTGCAAACATCGGACCTAGGGTGAAACATAAAATTTAATGTTAACTGTTTTCTAGTTTTAATGTCTAAATCGCGTACCTTCTTCGTCCAGTTTAAAACACCAACACTGTATCGAAATATAGGAATAGCATATGCATTTATCGCTTGCATTTTATACTTTCCATTTAAACCAGTCTTTAAAATTTTCCTCACACGCTTAATGTATTCGCCTATAACCTTCACCTTCATGCCTTCATCATCAATACCAAAGGCTTCATCCATTCCCAGATACTTATATCTAGTATTATCTGTTAGTTCGTTAATACTAGTATGATCATTCAGGCATATGTCAGCGGTTTTCTCAATTTTGCCTTTGACAATACTAATTTTGGCACACTTCTCTAAGCCAAATTGCATCCAAATATCGTCAGAGAATTGTTTAACAATGCTGAGGCTCCTCTTCAACTGCTCATCATTTTTGGCATAAAGTTTCAAATCATCCATATAAAATGAATGACCAATTAACTTTTCGCCAGGTAATAACTGAACACCAACTTTATCCTCGTTCAATTCCCTAGACAGCGCAAACAGGCCTATGCAAAACAGCAATGGAGATAAACTATCACCTTGAAATATGCCACAATTAATATTAATCGGCTCTGAGAAAACACACGAGTCTTCTCCCCGCAAGCATAATTTAGTAGACCATAAAGACATACATGAGTTTACCAAAAAAATAATTTTTTGGTTTACCCTATATATCTTCAAGGCTTTTACAATCCATTCATGCGGGATACTATCGTACGCCTTCTTATAATCAATCCAGGCCATGGATAGGTTTCCTCGAGACTTCTTGATCTTTTCAACAATCTTCTTGTTGATTATTAACAGTTCCTTTGACCCATAACTGTCCTTTAAAATACCTTTCTGCTCAGAGGGCAATACATTATTTTCTTTTAGATGTTCATAAATCTTGGTACCTAAAATTTTAGTTAATAATTTATAACTACAATTTAAACAAGTAATAGGTCTATATTGGGATACTTCCATTGTATTCTCCGTTTTGGGAATCAAAACAGTAACACCTTCAGTCAGCCACGACGGTATCAGTTCCGGATTATTAACCATATTGTTAAAACATTTTACCAAATGTTCATGCAAAATGGTTATCCTTTTAAGCCAAAAATTAGGAATTTTATCTGGACCAGGAGCTTTCCAAAGTGCTAAACTTTTGCAAGCATTTGAGATGTCATCTTTGGAGAGAAGTACATCTTCCATTGCTGGATAATGGTTATTACGCCTCTCCTCGCGTTTAATCCATTCCGCTTCAGAATTATACTTGCCAGATTGCCCCCAAATGCCTGTCCAAAAGTTGGTAACATCCTGCATGTTTGGAAAATTCTGGATACAGATATTGTCCTTGCCTAGACCCCTATAAAATTTTGAAGTTTTTGTTATCATTGTAAGTCCGAATTCTTTTCTCAAATCTTCTAATACGTTGGGCCTTAGCTTGAATTTTCTGTTTTAACTCTTCTTCAATAACTACTATATCCTTCTCTTCGCCTAAAACACTATATTTTAGTATTATGTTTTGCCGTAACCGTTGTAACCTCTCAGTTAAATGAACTGATCTTCTAATTTCAGAAATCCTGGAAACGTCCTTTCTCCAATTAGCAATATTATTTTGGAGTCTACGTTTCCAACGGTTCTCCCGAATTCTATTATTGTGTATTGATGTAAATTTTGGATTCACCATCTTAGTAATAACATAGGCAGATGCATACAACAAATTATTTATTTCAATAATGGACAATTCTGGCTTATTTCTGAGAAATATTTCCAGATCAGAATTAGCTTGCGCAATCAACTCCCTAACCCTGTTAGTCTCCCTTATGAAAGGCAGCTTAACCCGGCTATGAAAATTACCTGCAGTAAGCAACTCTTCCTGTACCAATATTAAAAACTGACTTTGCTGCACGTCATTGCCAATATCATTATCAAGATTTGACATCCCATTTACCTCAATATCCACAATAACAGACGCCTCATCGTCAGCAATACGGCTGTTCGGTTCTAATTCTTCAACTCCAACCACTTCATCATTTTCAAGATTTAGAAAAATCTCTACCTCCCTTCTTATACTATCTATCTCTATATTTGATAACTTATTCCTATTTAGAATGCACCGTCTCTGGGAAGCCAAAGTATTAGCAGTCAACTCCATTCTTTTACCTGGGTTTCTTTCTCGCCATAATCTAAAGCATTCCCGTTGATTGGCACATCCAAACCTTAACAATGAACAAAAGTGACACCAAATCACCTCCTTATATTCATTTATGGACCATTTATTACGCAATGTTCTTGAGTTATTTAGATCCATTTGTTAAAAAACTAAAGTGGGCTCAATAACAATAAATATTATGAGTAACCTCTTTATTTACAACTGAAATTCAAAGGATAATTAGGTATCACAATAACACTTACTACAAAGAAACGTAGAAATATTACGTATTACTGAAAACTTCCTGAATAATTAGAATTGTCAAAATTGACACTGTCACCAAACTGAAACATAAAATATACTAAAAGATATGTTACTACCTCCCAATATACTCCTTCTATTCCAAATGGTGGGCGTCCACTTATAAAAGCAATTCAAATCAATAAATGATTTTAAACTGCTTCGTTTATGAGATAATTCTATTTCTTTCAGGAGGTCAGATTTGACACTGCGTGCCAAGGCACGGCTATGGCTATTATTATTATTATTATTATTATTATTATTATTATTATTATTATTATTATTATTTATTGAAAATCTCTTATACATCTCATTAAATATTTGAAACCTAGATAATATAATTTAGATACAACATATAAATACTAAAATTACACTAATAATTTTGAAATGTAATAAAGAGGATCAGGGCAAATTGGAAGTACCGACCTTCGCCGAAGCCTAGGGTACTCCCTTTGCGGGTATCACTGCAGCTCTACCCAATTTTGAAAAATACAAGGCCATTTATGCTTTGCAAAGAAAAATTTCATTTTTCTTTGCAAAGCAAAGGAAAACTGCAGAAAACCCTTGCAGCCTTGTGCAAAGGTCATTAAAAAAACACACACACACACACACACACACACACACACACACACACACACACACACACACACACACACACACACACACACGCACACGCACACGCACACGCACACGCACACGCACACGCACACGCACACGCACACGCTCACGCACACGCACACGCACACGCACACGCACGCACGCACGCACGCACGCACGCACGCACGCACGCACGCACGCACGCACGCACGCACACACGCACGCACGCACACACACATTTATTAATAGACAATATACATTAAAAGAAGGTAAAGATGAAATATTAAGCAGCAAATTTAGGGTTCTTTATGATAAAACTCTCCTCAAAATATTCGCGCTTCCCAAAACCGCAATTTCTTGAATTTCCCAGGGCGAAATTTTGCACGGCAACTCTTTAACATGTTTACTATAATCTAGACTAACTGCTCCTCCCAATGCACCTACAATCACCGGAACAATGTTCACTTTCATTCCCCACATACGTCCAACTTCTATTGCGAGATCCTTATATTTAAGTTGTTTTTCAAGCTCCTTCCTTACAACATTCGCATCAGCAGGTACCGAGATTTCTATGAACGTGCACACCTTCCTCTGGAAATCCTTTACCACGATATCTGGCTTATTAGCATCAAGCATTCTATCAGTGACAACAGGCATGTTCCATAATATGGTAATATGATCATTACTCACAACAGGAGATGGGATGTGGTCATACCACCGAGACACATCCATTGATAAACCTAGTTGGGAACATAAATTATAATGTATATATGTTCCCACCCTATCATGCCTAGCAATGTAATGCGACTCAGCTAAGACTGGAAAAGCCGCCAATAAGTGGTAGACATGTTCCGGAGCCTGATGACACAATCTACAGCTCCCATCATGAGCAACTTTCATAATCTTCTGTTCATGATATCTGGTACGAATTGCCCGATCTTGCGCCGCAACAATAGAAGATTCCGTTTCAGCCTTTGTAACGAAATAGCGTTCCATTTCATTATTTATAAATGTAAATATTAAGTTAAGTACGTCAATCCGCATTAATCCGTATAGCCGTACAGGTTCACATTTAAACAGTCAGCCGTGACTGGTTTGTTTATATGTTTAAAGTTGCTAGGGTTTCTGTTTGTATTGTACCGTTTTGTTTGTAATGTAGCACGTATCGACGGGTATATAAAGCCCCAAACGCCCGTCAGACAGTGAGTACACGCACACACACAGTTAGCTAGTGGCAGTGGTCACGGTTAGTCATTTTCGACTTCGCTCCAGCTTTCCGGGCATCTTCTGTCCAGTTTAGTGTTTTGTTTATAGTTGTTCAGTGTTAGTACCGTTCATCTCCAGAGGGTCCTTTCCTTCCACAGTTTTTCCACGTGGTATAGGAACTCAGGAGATTTGTGTCGAGTAAGTGAGGTGAGGCTGCCTGCCATCTACAGCGCTAGCGAATCTCTTGTCGTGCCGGCTGCGGTTTGGCGGCGGTGCTGTCATAAGCGACACACCGTTTAGCCACCCGTACGCGTGGGCGGTCAAGGGATCGTGCTGGTTGGTGAATCGGGAGCCTTCCTCAGGTAGTCCCTATAACGGATCTCCAACACCGAGATTGTCGGACGTGCCGGCTGTGATTGGGACAATCAGTCATTAGCGGCTGGTTGTTCTCAACACGCGCGCGGGCGGTTCCGGCATCTCGCGAGAGAACCCCGTTGGACCGTTGAGCAGAATTATCTATTATTTACTTTTCCACTCCCGGTTTTGGGCGAGAGTTTTTTCTTTTGTTTTTCTGAAGAAGTTTTTTCGTTTTATTTTTATTCTCCGTAGAAGTCGAAGTTTATTTTCATTGTTTCTTTTTCGTGTTTATCTCCGGACAAACCACGTTTGCCGTGTGGCATTTAATTTTGTTTTCTTCACACAAGGAGGTGCTATTATTTATTTATTAAATAAAGTAAGTTCCAACAACACGTGGCTGCGTGGCCAGGCCGATATACTTCGAGTGGAAATTTTTTCCTCTCCGAACATATTGTTTCCTCTACGTCAGCGAACACCTGGACGATAGCCGTCCGCAACAGGTTATACGAACACCAGGTACATATATTACTATTATTATTCTCAGTATCTAAAAACTGGGCGAGGTATTTTACTTAAATTTTCGGTCTCTCCTCCTCCACCATGTCCGCGGATAACCCGGACCTGATGGATACCGAAGACGACGAGGAAACTCGTTCGGCTCTGACGCAAGCATCGATCCACATCGATCGCTTGCGTCACACCGAAGAGGCGGTTAAAAACCCTCTCGAATTTGTCAGCCAGGTCTTGGCTAGTTTTACTTCACCCAAGGCGATCAAACAAGTCAACGAGATGATTGGGAATCTTAATAAAACCAGGTTTGTCAAAATAGATCAACTTAGCGACTCCTCCTCAGAAGAGTCATACGAGCAAGGACAAAAACGTAAGCTCAAGTCCAAGCTATCCAAAGGCACCAAATCGCTAAAAGCTAGCAAAAAAGACCACTTGGCCGCAGGCACTTCTAGCCAAAAGCCACAGCAACTAGCTCCCGTCGGAGCAGACAGCAACTCAGCTAGTAACAATACAAAAAAACCAACACTTCCGGCAAACCTTCCAGCAACAAATGCTACCAACAGCCAGCATACTCCTTCTACTCTCTCTGGAGAGAAAAACATTCCCCCACTAGTCATGCGGGAGAAAACTAAGTGGACAGCCCTCCGCAGCACTCTAGCAGCGAAGGGCATCCAATTTAAATCAGCTGTTACCACACAGCAAGGTATAAAAATAATCACCTCGACTATCGACGACTATAATAAAGTACTCGAGATCCTCAGGGATCAAGAAAATCCCACGCAGTACCACACCTTCACTCCCGCCGAACAAAGAGATCTACAGGTGGTAATAAGAGGCATTTACTCCGAGCTTCCCATCGAGGAGGCAAAAGATGACCTCATCATTCAGGGCTTTCAGCCTAGCAAGGTCCTGAGGATGAAACATCCCAGGACGAAAGAAGATATGCCACTTCTACTGGTCACTGTATCGAGAGACCAAAACAAAATATATAATCTCACCAACCTCTGCGGCATTTCTATTACAGTGGAAACACTTAAAAGAACCCCAGGAGTTGGGCAATGCTACCGCTGCCTCTTATTCGGACATGGCTCCAGCAACTGTACCGCAACACAAAGATGCGTCCATTGTGGGCAAGAACACGCATATGAGGTCTGTCCGAACACGGAAGAACCAGCCACATGCGCCAATTGCGGCCAGCCCCATAGGGCGAGCTACCGCGGGTGCAAAAAAGTCCCTAAGGCACGTCCTCAAAAGCCTAAAACAGCTACGGTCACCACCCAAAACCCTCCAACTGTCAGGAGCGCGCCATCTCAAGCGGCGCCCGGGACCAGAAGTTTGGCACAGGTTGTAAAACAAGGCGCATCTTCAGTGCCCGCAAAACCACCCCCATCTCACCCCAAAGGGGATGCTAACCTCGTGAGCGCTATTAAAAAGCTCACTGAGGTCGCACACGAGATGTTTCAGCTAGCACTGAACATCCAACAACTTCTCGCTGGTAACAGCCGTCAATCTAGTCACTCCTAGTCATGTGTACCGTCCCATTTACACTTCTATGTTAGTTTATTTTCCAAGCTTTTAAACTTAAAATGACCTCTAAGAATAGAAAAATCAAACCCAGCAAACTCAAGATCATGGCCTGGAACGCCAACAGCGCCATAGGTAAGATAGGTGAGCTAGAGGAGTGTGCTATCAGGCACGACGTGGATATCGTCCTGGTCTCTGAGACGCACACCAACCCCTGCCATCGTCTCAGACTTCAAAACTATTGCTGCTACAGAAATGACCGCCTCACAGCACGTTGTGGTGGCACAGCCATTTTTGTTAAAAACAATATTCGGCATGTCGGACACCAGACACCTCCACTTATTCACCTGGAGGCTACTATCGTAAAAGTAGAGACCAGCACAGGCAATCTTCTGTTAGTCTCCGCCTACAATCGCCCCGACAAGAGACCTCTCTTGTCGGACTTTGAGAGGGTTTTCGACCAGGGAGGCAGAGTCCTCATGGCAGGAGACCTGAACTCCAAAAATCCAAGTTGGAACTCTACCAAAACAAACACAAATGGCATTGCACTAAAAGCCATCACGGACAGTAAGGGCATCGTCGTTGAAGCTCCCTCAGAGCCTACGAGATATGGCCAGGCACGTCATACGCCGGATGTCTTGGATATAGTCCTCTTGAAAAACTCGAGTCTATCACAGTCTCCCTACTGCGTGGCGGAAATGTCTTCCGACCATCTGCCAGTTTTCTTCCAGGTTGGTGATGGGGACACCAACCTGGAATATCTAACCAGGAAAACCAACTGGAAAAAATATCACGTCAACGCTGATCGTTTTCTCGCCGCGTCGGACTTTTCGACCGCCGACAGCGAAACAACTGTTTCCCTGTTGGAGGAAGCAATTACCGGCGCGTACGCCGCCTCCACAACCGAGAAAATTCACACTGCCAAAAGAGGCGATCTTCCTACAGAGATCTCCTTTCTCATTCAAGAGAGAAGAGCGGCTCTCAAGAAATTTCAAATAACCCTTTCTCCCGCTGACAGAGTGGAAAAGAATCGCCTTAACCACCTAGTACAAAAGGCGCTAAAAGAACACAAAAATCTCCTCTGGGAGCAAAAACTAGCCTCGCTCTCAACTGAGGACAACTCCCTCTGGGCCCTCAGTGGCGCTATCAGGAAGAAACGGCCACAAATCGGTATTCTGAAAACAAATGGCGTAACTGCTTCGACAGACGCCGAAAAATGCGAGTTATTCGCAAACACTTTATTCGCACAGTTCAATAACACCTTACCAAACGAACAAGAACACGATCACATTCTAAACGATCTAGACCAAAATATCAGAACCTCGGTTCCCCGCAATATCCCTGCAGTCGAGGACACAGAGGTTCAGAGCATCATTGATCATCTCATGCCGAGGAAGGCACCAGGCTCAGACACCATAAGCAATATGATGCTAAGAAACTTACCCAAAAATGGCGTATCCGCAATTGCCCAAATTGCAAACAACATACTGACATGCGGCACATACCCCACTCGGTGGAAGGTCGCTAACGTCGTCATGATAGCAAAGCCAAACAAACCAAAGACCGATCCAAAAAGCTACAGACCAATCAGTCTCCTTTCCTCTGTATCTAAGGTAGTAGAGCGTATCATCCTTAACTGCCTACAACAAGAATGTTTCGACAATAACATAATTCCCAATGAGCAGTTCGGTTTCCGCGAAGGTCACGGCACAGAACTCCAGGTCCTCCGAATGACCGAGGAGGTTCTCAGCGCCACGGAGAGAAAAGAGTCCACCTTGGGTGTCTTTCTCGATATGGAGAGGGCCTTTGATTGTGTGTGGCACAGGGGACTGGTTGCAAAACTTTATACATACAATATAAATCCGGACATTATCAAAATTATCGAGAGTTACCTCGCGGACCGCTCATTCGCAGTCTGCATTAACGATGCAAAATCCTCCGTTAAGGGAATTAGGGCTGGGGTACCGCAGGGCTCGGTCCTCTCACCGACCCTGTATAATATTTATACAGCGGACTTGCCAACCTCGGACCTAGTTTCCACTTATTCGTACGCAGACGATATCGCGCTCCTCTCTTGCTGCGTACGCACTTTACTGTCATCTAGGAGGTTGCAAACACACCTGAACAGCCTCAGTGAGTACTTCGTAAAGTGGAAGCTGACTCCGAATGCGGGAAATAGTCAGCTTATAAATTTCACCACCAAAACCATCCCTGAGATGCATCCTGTTTTTCTCGACCAGGTGGAAATTGAGCCCACAACTACGGTCAAATATCTAGGCATCATATTTGACCAGCGGATGACTTGGACACAACATATCGCTAGCGCAGCAAAGAAGGGAAACAAGGCCATCGGCATGGTATATCCCCTCGCCCACGGCCACGGCATGTTATCCCTGGGCAATAAAATGTTGTTGTATAAGCAAATAATAAGGCCAATGATCACATATGGTAGTCTGGCGTGGGGCGCGGCCAGCAAATCAAATATCCGCATGTTAGAAACCATTCAAAATAAGTTTCTAAGAATCGCTGTGAATGCGCAACGACGCACGAGAAACGACGACATACGGTATGAGCTTGATATTCCGACCATCCAAGAATATATAACCAAGCTCAACACGCAAAAGTTCGTAAAAGCAGCCTCTCACGAAAACCCCCTGATCTCGGAGTGTGTTAACTACCGCCCCCAGAGGCGTCACTACAGGAACAGGCCCAAAACCATCCTGTTGCCTTTCTAGTCATTGTTTCGTCCTATTTACACTAATTGTTAATTTATTACTATTTGTTAATTTATTCGCAATGTGTAAGTCTTCCGCTTCAAGTAGCCGCAGTTAGCTTTTAAAAGCAATAGCCCGCATGGCCTAGTGGGTAACGCGCTTGGCTCGCATACGGTACGGCCGGGTTCGATTCCCGGCGAGGCAAAATTTTTAAAATAGTTTCAAGGTAGAAATTACTGCAATCAATCCTCTAGTCATCAAAATAAACATATTCTAATCTAAAAATAGCAACAAAATATGCTGCTTTCCAGCACGAAGATCTTGCATCCGGCGAGAGAAATGGACGAGTTGAATAGTGTTATAAACTTGAAAGAAATGATAAGTATAATAAGAACATTTAGGTCTAGAGTAATCCAGTCGCGAAACGAGTTTGATAAACTCGAAGCGGTCCAGCAATTTTGTGAGGACCTGAAGCACATCTAGTGGTTTCTATTGCACATTGGAATGCCAACAGCGTGCTTCATAAGAGAATGGAGCTCATAGAATTTCTGAACCGCTTCGAGATCCAAATTATGTGTTTAAATGAAACAAATTTAATCCATTCGGATTTTTTCAATATTCCAAATTTTAGTGTCCTTCGGAAGGATAACACAAGGCGTATGGGCGGAGTGGCTATGTTGGTCAGGAATGATATCCCATTTATTGAAGTACGCGACAACGATTTGGACCATTTGGAGGCAATCAAAATCAGAACGTCTGGTAATTTACACATCATCGCGATTTATAATAGTCCGCGTAAAACATTATCGCAAGAAGACTTACATAGTCTTCTTACGAAGCACAACAAAGTCCTTCTCCTCGGGGATTTAAATGCTTGTCACTCCTCATGGGGCTGTCACTATAATAACAGGAATGGGGTTAATGTCGCTAATTTCGTAGCCAATCACAATGTCTTAGTGTTGGCACCGAGGGGCCCGACTCATTTCCCTGATAACGGAGGTACTCCAACGACGATTGACATTGCGTTGGTGAGAAACGTTAGGGATGTTTCGGACGCCTCGGTCTTGAACGAACTGATCTCTGACCACCTCCCTGTGTTGATAAAGCTCGGTGAGCGTGGCGAGCGGCCGCGTACAAGCAGGAAATATAAATACAGCACCGCTGATTGGTCAAAGTATCGACAAATAGTAAACGAGAAAGTCTCAATCAACACAACTATAAACGACACGCACACACTGGATATCGAAATTGAAAATTTAACAACTGCCATTCAAACTGCAGCGCGTAGATCAATTACGAAAACTGCACTCGATCCATTTAAGAAACGAGATACCCCAGAACACATCATTGATTTGATACACCAACGCAACACTGCACGCCGCGTATATCAACGATCACGACAACCATATGACAAAGATACATATCATCACCTAAATTATAGAGTTAAAACCGAAATGAAACAACACAGAAATAAACTTTGGGCGGACAGATTAAGAAAATTAAGTACAGACGATAACACACTTTGGACACAAATTAGAAAGCTCAAGCGTAAATTTCGGCCTATACCAGCGCTGCAGAATGACGATGGCTTACATCTGACCGATAGGGAAAAGGCAGATGCTTTGGTAAATTATTATAGTGGGGTACACATACCAGAACCGGACACTACACAAGACCACTTTAACATAACACAAAGAGTGGAGGAGTTCCTGGCCGAAGAGCATAGGCCACCTGACGACGTCTTTTTAATCAAACCGTCCACTATTTCTCGATACGTCAAGAAAAGCAGTTCTCTGAAGGCCCCCGGCGCAGATGGTATACAGAATGTCTTGCTGAAGAACCTTCCTAGGAAGGCTATAGTTCAGCTCATGTACATCGCGCGGGCTGTGTTGTTGCTAAGTTACTTCCCAACAGCTTGGAAAACTGCTGTGGTTATCCCTATTCTCAAGCCCTCCAAACCATCGCACGACCCAACTAGCTATCGGCCTATTTATTTGCTTTGTTCGATATCAAAATTAATCGAAAATGTTATCTATGAACGGATATTGGCCCACTCTGAAGATCGTCATGTCATTCCAGATGAACAATTTGGCTTCAGATCTGGACATTCGACTACCCACCAAATTTCTCGAGTTGTTGCGGATGCTGTGGAAAGTTTTAACAAGAGAGATCATACGGCCATGTTGACCCTGGACATTGAGAAGGCGTTTGACAGAGTCTGGATTATTGGACTACTACATAAACTGATTACAAATAATTATCCCGCGTACTTGATTAAGTTAGTCCGAGACTACCTTGAAGGCCGACAAATCGTGGTCAGGGTCAACGACCAGTTGTCCTCGAGTAAGGAAATTTTCTGCGGCGTTCCACAGGGTGCGATTCTATCGCCACATCTTTTCAATATATATATTTCGGACACCCCTAAATTAAGAAACACAAAATTAGCTTTTTATGCGGATGATACGGCGATCTATGCGAGGAATTTCCACCCCTTAATAGCATCCCGGATGATCCAAATTCATGTTAACGTTTTACGCAAATATTACGCGAAATGGAAGCTTCGCCTGAATGGCGCTAAGTCGGAGCTTATAATTTTTACAAAATTATGCCGCCCAATACGCCTTCCCTACCCTGTCAAAATTGATAACGTTCCGGTTCCATTAAAGCAGTGCGTTAAGTATTTGGGCGTGTACCTTGATCAACGGCTCACCTTCAGGAACCAGATCGCCAAAATTATTCAAAACGCCAGCGGGACAATTCGAGCAATGTACTCGCTAATTGCTCGAAATAGCATTCTAAATTTCGCAAACAAAAAACTCGTGTACTACTCCATTATACGACCGGGGATGCTTTATGGGGCGCCAGTTTGGGGCAACGCGGCGCGCACTCATCTAAAACGTGTTCAGGTCCAGCAAAACAAAATTTTACGTATTATTTTGAACGCCGACCGAGATGATCGTACAGTACAATTATATACTCGCGCCGCGACTCCGTTTATTAAAGATGTTTTGGCAAAACACCTAACAAAATTCTATGACAAAACTATTTGGCATGAAAACCCCCTCATACGAGGCATTTCGGACAAACCCAGGATGAGAAAACATCGGTACCCATTCGAGGCCCACAACCTCTTACCACCACCTTTAGAGGAAGACGTGCCGGAACCGCCTGAGCAACCTGAGGATGACTTCGGGTGGGGTGACGAACTAAACAGACGTGACAGACAAGCACGACAAGACAGAAGACGTGCCGAACGCGAACGTGAAGAGGATGCAGATGCAGCCGCAGACGCCGGAGACGACCCCGTTGCGTTGCGGGACGCCATCGATGAGGACGACTTCGATGCCGAGGAGGAGGACTTTGAGCCTGCGAATCGGCGGAGGAGGCGGCGAAGGCGGTGGCGGTAACTGCGGTGCGTCCAGTGCGCGTTCGGCAGTAACGAGTGCGGGTGTCTCGTTTATAACGATATTTTTTAGCCGACAACGTTTTACAAGCCCTTTTTATCATTTTTGTAAAACATTTTATCGTTTTTTATCGTCGTTTGTTCTTATAATTTACCCGCCAAGCTGTTAACTCACTGGCGGGTAAAACGTACTTTGTTCCTCTTTTATTTGTTAACTTCGGATAAGCGCCCACGGCGCAAGGCACCGTATTTTAAATTTTTATTCGAAAATATGTTTGTTCATGTTGTTTTTTAATGATATTTAATAAAACTTTGTTAATGCTTAATGCTTAATGCTTGGCTCGCATACGGTACGGCCGGGTTCGATTCCCGGCGAGGCAAAATTTTTAAAATAGTTTCAAGGTAGAAATTACTGCAATCAATCCTCTAGTCATCAAAATAAACACATTCTAATCTAAAAATAGCAACAAAATATTTTTGTGATCTAAAAGTCGAAGCGGAAATTTTTTGGTCTCCAGAAGGTCGTTTGAACGAGCGAAACTGGTCACGCGAGAAAGACACCTGGCTTGTGTAGACATTCCATGTGTCCATAGATCCACCAACAACGCAGTGCGATACTCGAGTTCTAAAAATAGAACACGAGCGACATTGAAAACTTTTGTAGTTCGCCACACTAATTTTAGCAGCATTTTGCTGCAGTAACACTACCAAACTTTTCTACTACGCGGTTGTGGTTTGCGTAGAAATAATAGGTAAATTGGTGTCTAAAAGTCTCTGGCTTGACCCCTAATCAAGTCTACAAAAATTGGTTACAGCAGACAGTGAGTTCCTCTCCAGAGATCATCCGGACTAGTTGGCCCACGTGCTGGCAGTCGACCCGCCGAGAAGACCAGTTGTCACCAGGTGCCCTCCCGTACCAGTTTGCCCGCGTGTTGACGGTCGATCCGCCCAGGAGATCAGTGTCCACCAGGTGCCCTCCCGGACTAGTTGGCCCACGTGCTGACGGTCGAACCGCCAAGATCCTAGATAGGTACTCCTTTTTTTCCCTTTTCACCGTTATTCATTCCTGCCCCGCAATAAATACTGAAGCCGTAGTATACTTTATTTATTTGGTTTATAATTTATGATTTTTCTTCGTTGAAAATAAATTCTGTTTAATTTACTCCTCGAGATTTATTTAAACGTCGAACCATTGAACCTAAACAGAGTTACCTTTTAAAAGGGAATTGATAAATTTATTAAATTTATTGTGCGACGACCCAACCGTCAGCGAAAAGAAAAGAAGCCGTCGCACCTTAATGTTCCCATGACAAAGCCAAGATAAAGACCCAGATTTTGAAATACCATCACCCTCCACAATTCTTAAAAATTGACCATGCATTGGCTTACTAACATAATTCTCCCTCATTTTCCGATTCATTCTTAACTTAATCTCCCGCTTTAAACTCGCCACCGAAGTTTTATTTCCGTAATTTTCTAGTTCTTCGACCTGAAATTTTTCTAAAATTAGTTTATGTTTACTAATTATTGACTTACCAGAAGTATCCCTAATTAATTGTTTAATAACTTTATCTTCCTTGTTGGCCTTTATAAAATTTCCTAAATTTAACATTTCCAAATCATAAATATTTTCCAATTGCTGCAAACCACGACCTCCATCTAAACGATGCAGGTATAGCCTGCAAACATCGGACCTAGGGTGAAACATAAAATTTAATGTTAACTGTTTTCTAGTTTTAATGTCCAAATCGCGTATTTCCTTCTTCGTCCAGTTTAAAACACCAACACTGTATCGAAATATAGGAATAGCATATGCATTTATCGCTTGCATTTTATACTTTCCATTTAAACCAGACTTTAAAATTTTCCTCACACGCTTAATGTATTCGCCTATAACCTTCACCTTCATGCCTTCATCATCAATACCAAAGGTTTCATCCATTCCCAGATACTTATATCTAGTATTATCTGATAGTTCGTTAATACTAGTATGATCATTCAGGCATATGTCAGCGGTTTTCTCAATTTTGCCTTTGACAATACTAATTTTGGCACACTTCTCTTATTATTATTTATTGAAAATCTCTGATACATCTCATTAAATATTTGAAACCTAGATAATATAATTTAGATACAACATATAAATACTAAAATTACACTAATAATTTTGAAATGTAATAAAGAGGATCAGGGCAAATTGGAAGTACCGAGCTTCGCCGAAGCCTAGGGTACTCCCTTTGCGGGTATCACTGCAGCTCTACCCAATTTTGAAAAATACAAGGCCATTTATTATTATTATTATTATTATTTCCCGTTCCTCTCACCCCCGGTCTCCTACGCGTCACCGGTCACATCATTATTTATTTTAGCATTGGTGGTCTTGCCGTGTTGATCGGGCGTGGTTTTTGTGGGTGAGGATCTCATCTGCATAATCCGGGGTGCTAGCACCAGCGGATTAAGGTTTCGACTTTCGACAATTACGTGTTAGATAGCACTTTTCTTACTATACTGCATGTCTGGATAATGACGGCTTTTTGCAGTAATCTAAAACGGTCCCATGGAATTTTCAGGGTCTCCAGTGATTTCTTCAGCTTCTTCGGTATTTCCCCTGTGTTTGAAACTATTATTGGTACTATTTCTACCTTGGTTTGCTGCCACATGTTCTTTATTTCAATGGCCAAGGGTAGATATTTTCGCACCTTTTCTGTCGATGTTTTCGCTAGGTTGTCAGCGTTCGGGATGGCGATGTCAATTATGTAGGTCTTTCTTTCTCTCTTGTTGGTTAATACAATATCTGGTATGTTGTTTATTATCGTCTTATCCGTTGATATCTTCCTAGCCCAGTATAATCTGTATTCAGCTCCCTCCTCGACCGAGTTCGGCATATATTTGTAGTACGGACAGGGCTCAATATCTGGGGAGTACTGGGTCAGCAATTCCTGGTGGATAATCCGGGCAACCATGTTGTGTCGCTCTGTATAGTCCGTTGGGGCTAAGATCTGACATCCCCCAGTTATGTGGTCTATCGTTTCCTCTCTCTGACCACATAGACGGCAGATGGTGTCGATGTTTTCACCTAGTATCCTTCTTCGATAGTATTTTGTAGCCATCACCTGGTCCTGGATCGCAAACATCATCCCTTCCGTCTCGGTATGGAGATGTCCATCAACTATCCACGCGAGTGATGCATGTTTTTCTATCTCATCCACATCTAGCCTGTTGGGAAATCTACCATGTAAAGGTTTTGCTTTCCATGTGTTAACCGTGTCTTGGATGGAGGGGTGTTGGAGATCATCTGCATCTCGTAGAGGAGTGCCCAAAAATTCCAGTTCGCACACCATGGCACACAGTCTTTGTTGTGTGTGGGCTCGGAAGTGCTCGCGTAGGTTTTTCACTTGGTTGTTATAGTGAACCAGCATGTCAATCACGCCTCGCCCTCCTTCGCTTCTGGGTAGGTGGAATCGTTCTTTGGCGCTCTTTGGGTGGTGGAGTAGATGTTTAGTTGCCATTGTTCTTAGCTTGCGGTTAAGGTCCTGAAGCTGCGTGGTCGTCCATTTTATAGTGCCAAAACTATACGTTATTATTGGTGCTGCATACGTATTTATTGCAGTAATTTTGTTTCGAGCTGTAAGGTGGGTCTTCATTACTCGCTTTAATCTTTCCACTAATTTCGTTGTAGTAGCTTCTCGCGCCTGTTTGTGATGGATTCCTCTTGACTGTAGGTAGCCAAGGTATTTGTATCCTTCGTCAGATTCAAGGGCTTCCATCTCTTGTTGGTCTAAGGCGTGTCTTGTCATGTCCTGCCATTTCCCTCTTACCATTGCATGCATTTTACATTTTTCTATTCCGAATGTCATGCCGATGTTATTGCTAAATTGCTGAGTTAAAGATATTATGCATTTCAGGTTACTTTCGCTGGGTGCGTAGAGCTTTATATCGTCCATGTAGATCAAGTGTGTGATGTGGTGGGCTGGCGGAATGTTGTAGCCTCTTCTGGTTTCATTTAGTATA
This sequence comes from Melinopterus prodromus, assembly GCA_964023965.1. Lineage (NCBI taxonomy): Eukaryota > Metazoa > Arthropoda > Insecta > Coleoptera > Scarabaeidae > Melinopterus > Melinopterus prodromus. The sequence goes on along the minus strand of OZ030391.1, from coordinate 53,582,004 downwards.
TTGGATACAGGGTTAATGGCCATACAAAACCATAGAGCACTGAGTGCATCACCTTGAAAGATACCTCGCTTGATCTGAACATCACCGATACTGTTCGCGTTGAGTATCAGTGTTGTTTTCCATGTTTTCATTAAGGATCGGAGAAAAAAGACCAGTTTTTCGTCTATTTTGTATAGGTTGAGTGCTTCCAGCAGCCAGCTGTGTGGGACTGTCGAATGCTTTTTGGTAGTCGATGTACGCCGTAAACAGCGGTTTCTTCTTGGTCTTAGCGTGTTCCGTGATTACGGCGTCTACTATCAGTTGTTCTTTGCATCCCCTTGAACCTCTCCGACATCCTTTTTGTTCTTCAGCTAGTAAGTTGTTCTCAGTCATATGCGTATATATCTTGTTGCTTATGATACTGGTAAGTATTTTGTATATTGTTGGTAGACATGTAGTAGGTCTATATTTAGCGGGATCCTGTACAGGTATTGCGGTTTTTGGCAGTAGATAGGTGGTTCCCTGTGTCATAAAGCCAGGTATTTTGTTTGGTGTTTCAATCAGGTTATTAAATACTGTTGCCAAGTGATTATGCACAGATGTAAATTTCTTCCACCAGAAATTATGAATCCTGTCCGGGCCCGGCGCTTTCCAGTTGTGAGTGGCTCGGGTTGCTCGTTGAACGTCTTCCAGGTTTATACAATGGAGATCCATTTTGGGAAAGTTACAGTGCGTGGCTTGTATATCACTGATTAGCTTTGTATTTTTGTGGCTAGTTTGCTGCTCCCAGATCCGCTTCCAGTAATCACTTGTCTCCCTGATCTCTGGAAATTGACCCATTTCCACGTTACTGTTTTCCAATTTCCTGTAGAAGTGTTTTTGGTTTTCTCTGAACGCATTGTTATCTGTTTTTCGGGCCCACGCTTTCTTGTATCTTGCCAACCTTTTTGCAGTTACGGCCAACAGTTGCTTTTGCCTGTCTAGTATTTCCTCTAATGTGTTATCGGTGTCCGTTTTGTATTTTTTGATTATTTGTTTAATTTCTCTTTCTTTGTGTTTTCCTATCTTACCCATTTTCTGTGCGCTAAGTTTTCCGATGTTTTTTCTAAACTGTACAATTTTTCTCTCAAGTCTTTGTTGCCACGGTGGTGTATGGTGTAGGTTTTTATTTTTCCTGTTGTTTCCTTCCACGTTCTCTGTTATTTTTTGTTGGTGGTTATACAGAACTGTAGCTGCTCCTGCATAAACAAATAAGTGTATATCTGTTATTTGTATATTCTCTTCTTGGTTTAGGATGTTCTGTATAACTCTGTTTGTTGCTTGTATAAGGTTGTTTGTGCGTCTATTGGTCTTCAATTTGGGCAGTGCAGGTCGGTTTGTTGGACTGGTATTATTATACCTTATTATCATTTCCTGCATCTGTTCCTCTATACCAGTTTGTAGTTGGGTTATCTCGTCCTCATCTTGTTGCTGTTCGTGCGATTGGTGTTGTGTTGCACCGTCCTGGATCCTGGATGTTGTTCAGCCTCTAGTTCATGCTCTGGTTCTGGTTCCGGATCTGGTTCATTAGTCAAGCCCAGTGCTTGTTCCACTCGTCTTCTTATTATCATCATTTCTTCTTCGGATATCCTTTGTCCTGTAATTAAGGCTCTTCTCTGGTCCACTATGTTTTGTGGTGTTTTTGTGTTTAATTCTGGGTATTTTTCTATAAATGCTTTGTGCAGATGGTTGGCATACGGTTCGTTGTTGGTTTCTAGTTTAGTTAACATAAGGTACGTTTCAATTATATATAGATTCATCTCTTTACTCCATTTTGTTCTCCTAGTTTTGGCGTTGTTTGATGTGGTGGGTTGAGGTTGTTCCGCAACATCATCCACTCTTGCCCGCCCGTTGCCTTGGGTTTGTAATAGACAATATACATTAAAAGAAGGTAAAGATGAAATATTAAGCAGCAAATTTAGGGTTCTTTATGATAAAACTCTCCTCAAAATATTCACGCTTCCCAAAACCGCAATTTCTTGAATTTCCCAGGGCGAAATTTTGCACGGCAACTCGTTAACATGGTTACTATAATTTAGACTAACTGCTCCCAATGCACCTACAATCACCGGAACAATGTTCACTTTCATTCCCCACATACGTCCAACTTCTATTGCGAGGAGATCCTTATATTTAAGTTATTTTTCAAGCTCCTTCCTTACAACATTCGCATCAGCAGGTACCGAGATTTCTATGAACGTGCACACCTTCCTCTGGAAATCCTTTACCACGATATCTGGCTTATTAGCATCAAGCATTCTATCAGTGACAACAGGCATGTTCCATAATATGGTAATATGATCATTACTCACAACAGGAGCTGGGATGTGGTCATACCACCGAGACACATCCATTGCTAAACCTAGTTGGGAACATAAATTATAATGTATATATGTTCCCACCCTATCATGCCTAGCAATGTAATGCGACTCAGCTAAGACTGGACAAGCCGCCAATAAGTGGTAGACATGTTCCGGAGCCTGATGACACAATCTACAACTCCCATCATGAGCAACTTTCATAATCTTCTGTTCATGATATCTGGTACGAATTGCCTGATCTTGCGCCGCAACAATAGAGGATTCCGTTTCAGCCTTAATGTTCCCATGACAAAGCCAAGATAAAGACCCAGACTTTGAAACGCCATCAGCCTCCACAATTCTTAAAAATTGACCATGCATTGGCTTACTAACATAATCCTCCCTCATTTTCCGATTCATTCGTAACTTAATCTCCCGCTTTAAACTCGCCACCGAAGTTTTATTTCCGTAATTGTCTAGTTCTTCGACCTGAAATTTTTCTAAAATTAGTTTATGTTTACTAATTATTGACTTACCAGAAGTATCCCTAATTAATTGTTTAATAACTTTATCTTCCTTGTTGGCCTTTATAAAATTTCCTAAATTTAACATTTCCAAATCATAAATATTTTCCAATTGCTGCAAACCACGACCTCCATCTAAACGATGCAGGTATAGCCTACAAACATCGGACCTAGGGTGAAACATAAAATTTAATGTTAACTGTTTTCTAGTTTTAATGTCCAAATCGCGTATTTCCTTCTTCGTCCAGTTTAAAACACCAACACTGTATCGAAATATAGGAATTGCATATGCATTTATCGCTTGCATTAAGTATAAAATATTATATAAATATTATTATAAAATGTTCCAGTTATTTGAATCTTGAGGTGATAGGTCGTGTTGACGAGTGCTCTGAACAAACTGGATTTTGAGTTGGGAAGTACAGTGTTTTTGTGTTTGTGACTAATACCACCTTGTGCGGATAATTTTCGCGAGTCTGGCAAAATTTGTCTTAATGGATTTCAACCAGTATTGGCAGAGTTATTGATTAAAACGCGGATGGTCAGGTGTAAAATTTACTCACATACTTTTTTTTACCCTGAAATAAACCAGTACCGGTATACGAGTTATCAAAAGAGCGCGAAAGTAAAAGTTTTTGAGAAAGGCGTACTAAACGGCTTCACTTTCCATAGTGCAAAAAACACTACCGAGAATTTTGGAAAATAAATTATGGTTGCGACAAAATGCGACAATTGTGACAAAGATCTACCCAGTGACGGCGACTTTTTGTGTTGTTTTGGCTGCAACGGGAACTACCATTTCGGCTGCTCGTCTCTCAAGAAGTCAACGTACTCAGGACTTAGTAAAAGAAAAAGAGAAGAATGGAGATGCGAAGCATGCAGACCTAGAAGAACTACACAGCGAGAAAGAAGCGCTTCCTCTGCCTCACAAGTAGGAGACAAAGATGACACCTCAATTAAATCCTCTGACTTAAACAAAATCCTGGCTGAACTGAGTGAAATTAAAAAGGTCGAGAAACAAAACAGCATCCGACTGGATAAAATCAGTGAACAGATAGTAGCGAATGATGGAGTGTTGAAGGAACAAAAAGAAATAATTTCAAGTCTGGAAGGAAAGGTAAATTCGCTTGTCAATATTTGCAATGAGAAGGACAAAAAAATAGAAAACTTGAAAAATAGGCTAAATAGCATCGAAAAGAAAATCTACGCGAACTATATTGAAATATGGGAATACCCTGGAAATGAGAATCAAACAGAAGAAAAAAACGATGATGATATAGAGAGTCCAATAAACGCTCGAGCAACCACAGACACAGAAGGAAAAGGTCGCGCCGATTTAACACGAGAACAAGATATTGAAAACCATGTAATCAGCGTACTTAAGAATAATAATAATAACATTAATAACAATAACATTATGGTTAACAGCGAAAATATAAATAGAGCATATACAACAAGAAACAGTAAAAAGGCATACACACAGATAATAGTCGAGTTGAATAACTACAAAACTAAGACTACCTGCATAAACAAATTCCGCAACTTCAGGAAAACAGCCCATGGTAATAATGACTTCAATACGAAAATAGTGGAATACTTAACTAAAGCTCAGAAAAATCTGCTATGGGAGACAAAGGAACGCGCGAGAGAGGCCAAATGGGATTTTGTGTGGATCCAGAACGGAGATATATTAACTAGGACTTACTAGGAAGAAGGAAAGAAGTCAGATTGTAAAAATTAATTCGCGGCGGGATCTAGAAATGATTGTGTAGATTCATAACCTTTTCCTGTGTTTTTTTTTTTCTTTTTAAGTGCGTCTGACTGAGTGGTACGATTTGTGCAGTGTTAAGGAAGAAGGAGGAAAGTAGTGATAGGAAAATGGATCAGTAGTACATTGAAGAGGACATAGCGAATGAATCGGAAGTGGAAATAATACAAGAGCTAGCGGTATGGACTGATAAAGTAGGAGAATTCTTGTGCTTTTGTTATTTAAATATTCGGTCACTAAAGAAAAACTTTGATACATTTTGTACGATGATAAAGAATAGTATTAGGGACTTGGATGTAATTGTGTTGTCCGAGATAAATATAAAGCAAGAAGAGTATGCTGAAGTTAAGCAGTTATTTGAGTTAGCAGACTTTCAAGAATTTGCATTTTGCAGAAAGCATATTGGCGGGGGTGGATTGATTTTATATGTAAAAAAATGTATTAAATATGGATCAGTTAGCTGTATAGATACGAAATTTACAACGGCGGAAAGTATAAGTTTTGATCTCGAGGTAAGCCCTAACATAGCCGTTCACTTTTTGGCACTATATAGACCACCCACGTCAAACGAAAATGTGTTCATATCAGAATTAGAAAAGTACATCAACAATACAAAATATAGAACAGTGGTAATATGCGGCGATATCAACATAAACACACTGCAAAGCAATAGCATAACTGATAAATACCAGAATATGTTGAGTGAGAGGGGGTTTAAAAATAAGATTTCGGTACCTACAAGAGAAGCACTGAGAGAAGATATCATTACTAAAACCTGCATAGACCACATCCATTATAGAGGAACATATGTCATGAACTGCGCTGTAGTAACGTGTCACTTATCAGACCATTATATGATATGTGGAGCGATGAAGCTAAAATACCCATTTGCTAAAGACAAAAATAAATTTACCACAGTTAGGCTAACAAATGAAAACGTATTTTCTGAGATATTGGCTCAATGCGTGACTGCACAGAACATATCATCGATGACATCAGTGGACGACATTTATCATGTTATTCGACAATCCTTCCAGAAAGCAGAATCTGAATCGTCACGGGACATAGTTAAGAAGAGACGGGAAACGCCATTTAAACCATGGATAAACAACAAAGTTATTCGAACCATGACAGAGAGGGACAGACTCTTTCAACAATATAAACGAAGCACAGGGAATGAGAAGTCAGAACTAAGAAAACAGTACACCATGTTGCGGAATCGGATAAGCCAGGAATTGAGAAGCTTAAAAAGAAGGTATTACATGAGTCAGTTGGAGAGACATAAATCAGACATGAAGCAAACCTGGAAAATTTTGCGCGACATAACGGGAGGCAGGAAAGTCCAGAAAGCTGATATTGTAGACAAATTCCAGGGATGTGACAAAGATATTGCGGATAAATTTGCAGATACTTTCATCCAACAAGTACAGGAACTACAATCACAATGCGCTGAAAACATACAAGGCGAATATAGCCTGACCAACACAATAAGACCTCCCATGAGATCATTCTTCCTACCAGAGATTGAAGACAGAGAAGTAATAGATATAGTTAAGCATTTAAAAACTGATAAAGCGCCTGGATGGGACGGCATGAAGGCGGAACATATTAAAAAAAAATTGGAACTACTGATAACCCCCATACAGAACCTTATAAACACCTCTATCAATACACAGAAATTTCCGAAAGGACTAAAGAAGGCTCTAGTAAAACCAATACATAAGGGTGGCGATGGTACAGATTTTAGAAACTACAGACCCATCTCAATTTTACCATCCTTGGATAAAATCATGGAGAGGCACATACATAACAAAATAACAGATTACTTAGAGCACAACAACCTGCTAGATAATAGGCAATATGGGTTCCGAAAGGGAAGAGGAACGACAGAGCTTTTGGAGGACGTATCTGACTTTATAAACGATAAATTGGACGGGAGAAAGCATGTGTTGGGAGTATTTGTCGACTTTTCAAAGGCATTCGATAATATCAACAGAGTAAAAATCCTAGACACGTTAGAAAGGGTAGGAATTAGAGGCATGCCGAGAGATTGGTTTGAGAGTTACTTGATGGAACGATCATTCGCGGTGCAGTGTAACAGAATATGTGGGAGAGCCAGAGATACGGGAAAGGGCGTAGCACAGGGAAGCATACTGGGTCCTCTCATCTATTTAATCTATGTGAATGATATCGGATCGTGTTTCAGAAAGTGCAACTTTTATCTGTACGCAGATGATACATTAATACTGTCAGCAAACATTTCTCTACAATCAGCTATCGAGAACCTCAGAGCCGAGATGTATAAATTTCAGATGTGGTGCCACGACAAAGACCTGAGCATAAATGCTAAGAAAACAAAAATGATGCACTTCAGATCCCCACATCTGAAATCCACCGTCTCTACAAACTTGTTCATCCATGATCACTCATGCCTGCACGAAAGTTCTATCATCCGTGACTGCGACTGTCGAGACCAAGTGGAGAGGGTAGAACAACACAAATATCTGGGCCTTATATTTGATGAGTCGTTTTTGTGGATAGGACATGTTACCGCACTGAAGAAGAAACTGAGGCACCTGGCAACCAAATTTTACGCACTAAAAGAAATAATGGACATGAATCCTTGTTGAACTACGGTATAACAGCATACGGGCAGGCATCTACGTATTTACTAGATAGATTACAGAGAGCGCAAAACACCATTGTGAGAAACATGTCGAAGGGAGGACGTGCAGAGCCGGAGGACTTCAGGGACGGGAATATTGAACGTGGAAAACCTATTCAAATACAGAATTATCCTGAAAAACTATAAAGATAAAGATTACAGGAGAGTCGTGAATGGCAACTACCAACTGAGGGATGAACGGTTATTACAAAGAGACAGAACGACAAACAAATATGGTGACAGATTAAGAAGAAATCTGATCCCCGCCCTAATAAATTCACTGCCAACTCAATTACGAAATATGCATTCAATGAGGCATATAAAGAAAGCACTAAAAGACTGGTTTATGGATCAATATTGATACTAACGACCATTATAGAATTGTCAATTGTTAATTTTCTTATTCACATCATTATCGAATTTAGTTTATTTTTAGCACTGACAAGCTCCCTGAGCTTGGTGTTTGCAATTTTTGCTCAAGCCTGTTTTATTTATATTTTTCTTTATGATGATATGATGTCGACCTTGTTTTTGAAACTTTGTATCATTATTTTGTGTTTGTAGGGGTAGAACATAGTTGTAACACTTTTTGTCTCTGAATTGTATTTGAATTTATTATTCGAGTTATATTTTTCAACTGTCTATTTGTAGTTTATTGATACTGATTATTGATTGTATAAAACAAATTGTTACATTATTATCGTTATGCTTTAATAAATTTTTTGATTCATGGATCCTTAGGTGGTCGGGGGCGCTCTGGCGACGGCGGCACGACACAGTCGTGGCGTCTCGCGGGGGCGTGCTTGGTCATCTGGGGGGAGAGAAGGAGGTGTTGGGGCAAAAAAAGAAAGAAAAAAAAATTATATTATTATGTACATATCTTGCAGCGTAGAGCTGGATCATCTGACGTCCAGCGTCACCCCACTGGGCCGTTTGAACTCAAAAGGTTTACGCAAAGGGAAACATATTTCGAAATGTGTTTAACTGTCACACAATTTGCACGTTAATTGTAATATAACGGAAAACCGTGCTTTTATTGGGGTTTACACCTTCAAATAAAAGTGCCAACTAACTAGACCTTTTCATTAATTCCAATGTTTCGCCAGTAAATTCTGGCTTCTTCAGGGATCTAAAAACAAAATAACACAATACTTGAACATGACAGAAATACAATCTAACACGGACGAAACATGTTAACAATTTAAATCAGTGTCATAAATATTTATTAGTGGAAAATAAAAAATTTTAATTTAAAATTGATACAGGGGCCGATGCTCATATAATTTCTGTAGGTAGTTTGAAACAATTAAATTTTGATCTAAAAAAAATAAGAAAACTAAGCAAGTTTTGTCTACGTATACAAATCACACAATACCTATTGTAGGACAATGTTATTTAACGGTTCAATACTTAAATAAAATTAAATCATGTATTTTTTACGTAGACCGCCAATTCATATTAGGATTTTCTGATAGTCATGAGTCGAACTTAATTAAAATTAATGAATAGGATGAATTAAAAAAAATTAGCAGCATAAATTTGGACTATAATGAACTAGTAAATAAATACAAAAAGATTCTTTCTGGAATTGGTAAATTGGGAAAGTCATATAGAAATCGACAAAAATATTCAACCTTTAAATAAACCTATTAGAAAGGTTCCCTTTGCTCTTCAGGCACAGTTTAAAGACTATTTGAAAGAATTAGAAAAATTAGAAATAATAAGAAAAATCAATTATAGTACTGAATGGTGTAATTCTTTTGTGCTAGTTAGAAAGGCTGATGGTTCAATCCGAATTTGTCTAGACCCAAGGGATTTAAATAACGCAATTAAAAGACAAACATATAAAATATTAATATTCGATGAAATTGTTTCTAAATTAAATGGGGCTAAGTATTTTTCGGCATTAGATGCCAGGGGTGGTTTTTGGAGTATACCCCTAGGTAGCAAAAGTTCGGAGTTGTGTACATTTGGTACTCCATATGGGGTATATAAATTTTTGCGTTTACCTTTCGGCATTAAAACGGCTAGCGACATTTTTCAAGAACGGTTTAACGGAGTATTCAATGTCCCAGGTGTGGAAATATACGTAGATGATATTTTAGTTTTTGGTGCCACAAAAGACGAACATGACAAGAGGCTGGAACAAGTTTTTAATATTGCGTTAAAAGAACATATTAAATTTAACCTAAATAAATGTAATTTTGGCATGAATGAAGTCAAGTACTTGGGTCACAAAATTTCAAATAAAGGTATTTCTTTAGACGACGATAAAATAAAGGCTATTTTGAATATGCGCGAGCCTACAACGGTCAAGGACGTTCAAAGATTTTTGGGTTTGATTACATATGTTGAAAGATTCATTAAGAACTTGTCTGAATGTACACAGCCATTGAGAGAAATAGATAAAAAAAAAGATAATTTATTTGTATGGAGCAATCGACAACAACAAGCTTTTGACTTACTTAAGCAAATGATAGGTAATAAAGAGACTTTGCAATTTTTTGGTCCCAATAAACCCGTGGTGTTATCTGTTGAGGCATCTAGTTAAGGGTTGGGTGCTGTCTTGATTCAACATAAAACACCATGCGCATATGCTTCCAAAGCTATGACCGAAACACGAAGACACTCTGCTCAAGTAGAAAAAGAATTATTGGCAATTTATTTTGGAGTGACTAAATTTCACCAGTATGTTTGTGCAAGAAAATTCACAGTCGAAACTGACCACAAACCATTAATTGCAATTTTTAAAAAATCTTTACACGCATGTCCGGCTCGCTTACAGCCAATGCTATTATCTCTATAAAATTATGACATAAATTTAGTTTACAAACCCGGAAAAGATTTAGTTATTGCTGATAGTTTATCTAGAGCTCCATTAAGTGAGGAGTTTATAATAATTTGGATCTTGAATCACTAATTTGTATCGTATCAAAGAAAATTGATATAACCCCTGAAAAATTGAGACTTTTAATAAATGAATGCGATAAAGATGATGAAGTAAAGATCTTAAAGAAATTTATAAGACAGGGTTGGCCAAATAAATTAAAAAATATCCCAAATAATATTAAAGCCTACCACAAAATAAGGTCATTTTTGGTTGAAGATAATAATTGATATATCTGAATGATAGACTGCTTATTCCACAATCATGGATAAATAAAATGTTAGCTCTGATCCATTCTAGTCATTTAGGAATTACAAAGAATATTCAAAAGGCTAAACAAAATTGTTTTGGCCTGGGATGGTTAAATATATAATAAATTATGTAGATTCTTGTAATAGTTGCCAGAAATATGCTAAATCTAATTTAAGGGAACCCATAATAAATCACTCTATAGAAACTATACCGTGGTATAAAGTAGGCATAGATATTTATTAATTAAATGTAACATGCTAATTGTTGATTATTACTCAAAGTACCCAGAAATTTTAAATTTGGATAATAATTTAACGACTTTAACGGCTAATTTAACAATGTAATAAAAAAGATAAAGTCAATATTTGCAAGACACGGTATCCCTGCTATCGTAATAACCGATCCTGGACGACAATTTACTAGCGAATTATTTGCAGAATACAGTAAAAAATGGAATTTTGCGCACAGAGTTGCATCACCTCACCACCAACAGACCTTGCTGAAAGAACCATACAGAGTATTAAAAATTTAATTAAGAAAACAATAGGTAATGGTGATGATATTTATTTAGCTGTGTTAGCTTTTAGAAATGCACCAATATACAACGCATACGCACCATCACAAATTTTAATATCATGATATCTTAGAGACAATTTACCGATTCAAAAAAGATTCTTACAACCTAAGTTAATCAACAAAAAAGAGTTGTAAAGAAATTAAACTCTAGATCTTATCAAATTAAAAAAGAAGATGGTAGATTTTTAATACGAAATAAAATACATCTAAAAATAGTAAACAATCCCGAAAACGTTATTGTAAAACCAAAGAGTACATTCGTTTATAGCCCAGATACCGAAGAAGATAATTATAACTCTAATGAGAGAATTGACATTAATTATCAACAAAATCAACAAAAGATACCTAAATACGGAAGACCGATTCGATTACCAGACCGATTGCAATATAGTAAATAAAATTTTAGTGTATAATTAAAGTGTAATTAATATTAAGGATAATGTATGAATATCGTAAAAGAAATAAAAAAAAATAAATAAAAATAAAAACTAATTAATGAATAAATAATGTATGTAACGTGGGTACTTTATTACAGTGATTTTGATGTATATTACAAATTGCATTTTTGATTATTGTAAAATAAATAGGTTGTTTTGAATTTAATTTTGTATACTTTAAAATAGCTCACTCGTCATACTTCACTATAGTTAAATTGTTTTCAGTTTCATGAGCATTTTGAATTGATTCAAAATTATAGAATTTATAAATTATGTTGGAATGTTATGTTTATTACTATTTAAGTTAAAAGTGCTTTTGGTTGTTTGATTATTGTTTGTTGATTTTATTTAAAAATGGAGATGTCGTATAGTTACTTATATCACATGTTTGTATCACATGTATGTTTGGTTGCCTGCCAACCATGATTTCGTATTGAATTTTATTTGAAATAAAACCTGCTCAGTTCCCATCTAGATGTTGTTTAAATCAGACCTATCACACCGAGTTATGAATTTATCTCATCCAGATTTTCACATCACGAACAAACACAAATTGCTTAAGATTTTTTCGAATAATGGTTGCCCCAGACACATACTTAAGAAATTAATTTTTGGTGTCAATCCTAGAAGAGTGGTCACTGACATAACGGTCTCGGCCAGGAGTGATCCCGCTGTTTATAGGTTTCCCTTCATACCTGTTTTTTTGCACCTCATCCCTCGAATATTTTGCATTGAAAATTTGAGAATTGCATAGGTACTACAATCTGGGCACAGTGGGGAGTTTCTTCACCAACCTGAAGCAAAAAAAAACTCCATCAGAGTATATGTCTAATGTCGTTTAATGTGTGCCTTGTGCTGATTGTAATGGTAGTTATGTAGGCCAAACCGGCAATTGGTTGAAAACAAGAATGAGCCAACACAAGCTTGACATTAGAAACAGAAAACTAACCACCGCTTTATCTCAGCATGCCATAAATAAAAGCCATAATATCGACTTCGACAACGTAAGGATATTGTACAAAAAGCGTAACCTAAAATTGTATAGAAAAGTCCAGCTCCGTTGGATTTTTTCAAACTTTGCAAAGTTTTCATATTATGTGACTATCGTGGCTCTTCGCCAGTCACTCGATAGTTCTGAAGGTCACATATGCCATTTCAGAAAAAAAGTAAAGGAACAAGCCAAGTCGGCGTACTTACTGAATAGTAGGAGCTTCGTTAAAAAAGACCATGCCTCAAAAATAGTCGAGAGCTCTTAATTTTATACTTTTTAGTTCTAAATCTTACTTCTTGACACTACAATGAGAACAATTTATACTATGGAAATCTAAGTGTAGTAGCATTTTTTTTGCAAGCAACTGTACATTCGAGTTACGGTTTATGGCCCCGTTAGTGACAATGTATATTATGCATACATCGAATACGACCATTCACCACACCTGGCCGCACCAAAATCAGTTAAACTCCCATGCAGAAACTCAATTTCCGGTCGGATGCAGAGCTGGCCCGCGGGAGGCACGGATGTTTAGTCCTTCGATTCAATCTAACGATTTATAGGGCTGGACCGTCGGTACCTGCTGCGACAACCAGCAACGGTCCGCAGAGTAGCTTTGAGCCAACCAACACCGACTGTCCTTGCCATCAAGACGGACCAGTGAACTAGCATTGCAAGAGTTAGAGGCTGTGGACGGATATTGGTAAAACACAACAATCTATTTCAGTGCGGAAAGGAACAGACCCTGGAGCTTCGTGCATCGTCACGCTCTAAATGGAATTCGGTAGCGCTAATTCAATGATCACAGTTACCTATAACGCACGGCAGAACTACCAGCGGGGCTTACTGGTCCTCCTCTGCTTACTACGTTCGATTGTGTTTACACCAGCCAGTGTGTAATCAATGGAAACAGTAATTATCAACTGCTGGATGGGGAATATTGAAATTGGAAATTCGATAATAATACCTTAAACGATTAGTTTGGCACAACTAGCGTTGGGAGTGATAACGGATTGCTGTGGTAATTTACCTTTACGTCTCACATAGAGATATTTGCTATAGAAAGCTAGCCAAAATAAATTAGTATGTTTTAAATTTTAATATAAGGGAGATTTTGTGGGGAAAGACCAGCCAAATGAAACAACCTTTGTTTGTTTGCTACGTTTCGACGGCTTTAATTTCCGTCTTCATCAGGCAATCACTACAATTTACAAAAAAGATGTTATAACAGCTAATGACAAAGAAACAATTGAATCAGCTTAAAAATAAAAAAAAAAATAAAATAATATAAAATAATTTACAAAACACTTACAGAGTGGTTGTAATAGTAGTCAACTCCCGCCAACAACACAAGGACTAATCGCATGCTAAAACAATGGTAGCCGTAAAGGGTACACAGCCAGAAGCCTCACGCATTTCGGCAATTAATCGCGCCGGTGAAAATTTCCACTGAAGGAATGACACTTAGCCAGGAATATAAACACGGCGTGGACCACCTTCTTTGCCGACACGACAGCGGAAACTTGCGCGACGGTACAAACAAAACACCAACAGATGGCGCTGGCAGGAAGAAACAACCAAATAAATAAATTTCCACCGGAAAATAACAATATCTAAGAATTTAACAGAAAAACAAACAACGCAATGAACCCGTCTCACGGTGCCACAGAGCCATCACCAACACGGTCAGGACGATTATTCCCCGCTTCCCGCTGTTTATGCAATTCAAACAGGTAAGTATAAATATTACTAATATTAGCAGTATCAGCCTTATGATTCACAGTGTTGCTGATGGTGTTGATAAAAAACATCTCGAGGAATAACCGCCCATAGTACCCTTTCTCAGTGGCAACTACCCTGGCGTTATCAAAATCAAATATATGACCTAGATTCTGAGCGTGTTCGACTAAAGCACTTGCCCCCGCCCTTCCCAGTCTGACGTCGCTCCTATGTTTGCTGATTCTACTCCTAAAATACTGAGACGTATGGCCCACATAGACACCCTCACAAGTACCGCACCCAATGGCGTATATAACATTACTTTTTAATTCCTGAGGGGTTTTATCTTTCAGATTCGTGAAACAACACCTACCCACTGGGAGGTAACTGCGGAGTCCAAACCTGACCGAGGGGTGGGAGAAGATTTTTTGGAGCTTCTCTGTTAACCCCCTGATGTAGGGAAAACGTCTGTAAGAGACGATGTTGCCTTGCTCATCGTCGATAGGTTCATCGTGTTGAACAACAACCCCATCAACGACGGCCACAACCGGGACAGGAATACGACGAGGGGGGGAAAGTATCTCGACAGGTGTGGCATCCGCAGCCAGCTGCGTTCTATGCGGAGGCTCTACAAGAGAATTGAACAGAACAGCATCAACCAACTGTTTAGGGTAACCGTTGGTAAGAAAGAACCGCTTAAGTTTCATCAGATTGCCTCCTCTAAAGGACGGATGGCAAATAGCAATGACTCTGTTTCTCATGGATTTGAGAAGGTTGACCTTCTGACGGAATGGTTGAGACGAGTGGAAATTCATGAACCGGCCCGAATGAGTTGGTTTTGTGTACCAGTCGAAAACTAGTACACCCTGTATGCTACGAATTACACGCGAGTCCAAAAAGGGGACTGAACAATTCTGTTCGCGTTCCACGGTGAATTGTATATGTTCACTATAACTGTTGAAAAGATCCAACGTCCCATTGACGTGTTCTGAGGGAACCAACAATATTAAATCGTCAACATATTTCTTTATAAGGGGGATATTACAGGGAAGCTCTTGCAAGACAACATCGAGCAAATCGTCCATAACCATAAGGGCCAACACAGGAGAAAGAGGGGATCCCATCGGAGTACCGCTCTGCTGCCTGTAACACCCACCATTGAAAGTGAAGAAACAATTATTATAAAGGAAGACAATGACTTTGATGAAGTCATTCTTCGTGAATTTACAACACAAGGAGATGCGCTCCCAATGCCTGGCGACTGATGCAGTTACGAGAGGGAGAGGGATACTGGTGAACAACGAGACTACATCCAACGAGATAAGCTCGTGTCCTTCAGGGACAAGCAACCCATCAAATTCATCAATAAAAGTGAAAATGTCTTTGACATTGAAACTGGTTCTTTCGGACATACTTTCAGTCAGTATGTTCGAGATGAAGGACGACAGATTGTAGGTTGCTGATCCAATGAAGGAAACTATCGGTCTGAATGGCATGCCAGGCTTATGGATTTTAGGAAGGCCGTAGAGCTTAGGGAGGACAGAATTATTGGATATAAGGGAACGGGACACATCCTTCTCCACCGCGCCCCTGCTCACCATCCACCGGATCAACGCATTACTGTCTCTCTGGAGCTGCCAGTTATGATCTCTACTCAACAATCTATATGTGTCGTCGTTGTTAAGCAACCCAGACAAACCCTCAACGTAAGCCGCCCTATCAAGCAACACAGTAACCGCCCCCTTGTCCGCACCACTCACAACCAATTCAGGATTATTCTTAAGGAATATTCTGGTTGATTTGGCCAGGGACAAGATTTGTCTCTCCACATGGTCGGGTTGAGGGGCAGACAATATGAAGTTAGTAATCGAATTGGTGGAACGGGCTCTCAAGTTGTCTCTCTCGTTAGCAGTGAATTGAAAAATAACACCCTCAACATCTTTCAATAAATTAGGTATATCACAACCAGAAGGAAAAACAGGGAGAGCAAACTTAGGACCCAGAGACAGAAATGTAAGCACATCTCGGGGTACATCAAGGGATGATTTATTTGCAATCCATCCTTCATTGAACTTGAATATAGGAGAGTTGTCCTGAAGGGACCTAATTTTTAAATTGTTGAATTTATTGACGTTAGACCTTCTCAGCTTAGTGAAATGTTTGTTGTAAGTTAACTGCAATGAATCAATAAAAGTGGAATGAATATTGAAAGGTAAGTTCTGTCTCAACCAAACCTTCAGTCCGTCTATGGTTCTAGTAAGTGACTTAATAAACTGATATGTAACTCTAATTTCAAGGGATACAATTCTTCGTGCCAACCTCACGTCAAAGTTCCTGACCTCACGCAGCACCGGACCCGTCGATCGTGCCAACAGGTTAGAGACACCCCTGGCTCCATTGCGTATGTGCGACGGACAAATCTACAACGTGCAACGTGAAACCATCAAGTTAGCTGCCGCCGGCAACAGGAGGATCTTCCTTGTGAGGTGTCGCAGTGAGGGGATTTGTCCGTCGCACATACGCAATGGAGCCAGGGGTGTCTCTAACCTGTTGGCACGATCGACGGGTCCGGTGCTGCGTGAGGTCAGGAACTTTGACGTGAGGTTGGCACGAAGAATTGTATCCCTTGAAATTAGAGTTACATATCAGTTTATTAAGTCACTTACTAGAACCATAGACGGACTGAAGGTTTGGTTGAGACAGAACTTACCTTTCAATATTCATTCCACTTTTATTGATTCATTGCAGTTAACTTACAACAAACATTTCACTAAGCTGAGAAGGTCTAACGTCAATAAATTCAACAATTTAAAAATTAGGTCCCTTCAGGACAACTCTCCTATATTCAAGTTCAATGAAGGATGGATTGCAAATAAATCATCCCTTGATGTACCCCGAGATGTGCTTACATTTCTGTCTCTGGGTCCTAAGTTTGCTCTCCCTGTTTTTCCTTCTGGTTGTGATATACCTAATTTATTGAAAGATGTTGAGGGTGTTATTTTTCAATTCACTGCTAACGAGAGAGACAACTTGAGAGCCCGTTCCACCAATTCGATTACTAACTTCATATTGTCTGCCCCTCAACCCGACCATGTGGAGAGACAAATCTTGTCCCTGGCCAAATCAACCAGAATATTCCTTAAGAATAATCCTGAATTGGTTGTGAGTGGTGCGGACAAGGGGGCGGTTACTGTGTTGCTTGATAGGGCGGCTTACGTTGAGGGTTTGTCTGGGTTGCTTAACAACGACGACACATATAGATTGTTGAGTAGAGATCATAACTGGCAGCTCCAGAGAGACAGTAATGCGTTGATCCGGTGGATGGTGAGCAGGGGCGCGGTGGAGAAGGATGTGTCCCGTTCCCTTATATCCAATAATTCTGTCCTCCCTAAGCTCTACGGCCTTCCTAAAATCCATAAGCCTGGCATGCCATTCAGACCGATAGTTTCCTTCATTGGATCAGCAACCTACAATCTGTCGTCCTTCATCTCGAACATACTGACTGAAAGTATGTCCGAAAGAACCAGTTTCAATGTCAAAGACATTTTCACTTTTATTGATGAATTTGATGGGTTGCTTGTCCCTGAAGGACACGAGCTTATCTCGTTGGATGTAGTCTCGTTGTTCACCAGTATCCCTCTCCCTCTCGTAACTGCATCAGTCGCCAGGCATTGGGAGCGCATCTCCTTGTGTTGTAAATTCACGAAGAATGACTTCATCAAAGTCATTGTCTTCCTTTATAATAATTGTTTCTTCACTTTCAATGGTGGGTGTTACAGGCAGCAGAGCGGTACTCCGATGGGATCCCCTCTTTCTCCTGTGTTGGCCCTTATGGTTATGGACGATTTGCTCGATGTTGTCTTGCAAGAGCTTCCCTGTAATATCCCCCTTATAAAGAAATATGTTGACGATTTAATATTGTTGGTTCCCTCAGAACACGTCAATGGGACGTTGGATCTTTTCAACAGTTATAGTGAACATATACAATTCACCGTGGAACGCGAACAGAATTGTTCAGTCCCCTTTTTGGACTCGCGTGTAATTCGTAGCATACAGGGTGTACTAGTTTTCGACTGGTACACAAAACCAACTCATTCGGGCCGGTTCATGAATTTCCACTCGTCTCAACCATTCCGTCAGAAGGTCAACCTTCTCAAATCCATGAGAAACAGAGTCATTGCTATTTGCCATCCGTCCTTTAGAGGAGGCAATCTGATGAAACTTAAGCGGTTCTTTCTTACCAACGGTTACCCTAAACAGTTGGTTGATGCTGTTCTGTTCAATTCTCTTGTAGAGCCTCCGCATAGAACGCAGCTGGCTGCGGATGCCACACCTGTCGAGATACTTTCCCCCCCTCGTCGTATTCCTGTCCCGGTTGTGGCCGTCGTTGATGGGGTTGTTGTTCAACACGATGAACCTATCGACGATGAGCAAGGCAACATCGTCTCTTACAGACGTTTTCCCTACATCAGGGGGTTAACAGAGAAGCTCCAAAAAATCTTCTCCCACCCCTCGGTCAGGTTTGGACTCCGCAGTTACCTCCCAGTGGGTAGGTGTTGTTTCACGAATCTGAAAGATAAAACCCCTCAGGAATTAAAAAGTAATGTTATATACGCCATTGGGTGCGGTACTTGTGAGGGTGTCTATGTGGGCCATACGTCTCAGTATTTTAGGAGTAGAATCAGCAAACATAGGAGCGACGTCAGACTGGGAAGGGCGGGGGCAAGTGCTTTAGTCGAACACGCTCAGAATCTAGGTCATATATTTGATTTTGATAACGCCAGGGTAGTTGCCACTGAGAAAGGGTACTATGGGCGGTTATTCCTCGAGATGTTTTTTATCAACACCATCAGCAACACTGTGAATCATAAGGCTGATACTGCTAATATTAGTAATATTTATACTTACCTGTTTGAATTGCATAAACAGCGGGAAGCGGGGAATAATCGTCCTGACCGTGTTGGTGATGGCTCTGTGGCACCGTGAGACGGGTTCATTGCGTTGTTTGTTTTTCTGTTAAATTCTTAGATATTGTTATTTTCCGGTGGAAATTTATTTATTTGGTTGTTTCTTCCTGCCAGCGCCATCTGTTGGTGTTTTGTTTGTACCGTCGCGCAAGTTTCCGCTGTCGTGTCGGCAAAGAAGGTGGTCCACGCCGTGTTTATATTCCTGGCTAAGTGTCATTCCTTCAGTGGAAATTTTCACCGGCGCGATTAATTGCCGAAATGCGTGAGGCTTCTGGCTGTGTACCCTTTACGGCTACCATTGTTTTAGCATGCGATTAGTCCTTGTGTTGTTGGCGGGAGTTGACTACTATTACAACCACTCTGTAAGTGTTTTGTAAATTATTTTATATTATTTTATTTTTTTTTTTATTTTTAAGCTGATTCAATTGTTTCTTTGTCATTAGCTGTTATAACATCTTTTTTGTAAATTGTAGTGATTGCCTGATGAAGACGGAAATTAAAGCCGTCGAAACGTAGCAAACAAACAAAGGTTGTTTCATTTGGCTGGTCTTTCCCCACAAAATCTCCCTTATTTTGAATAATACAAGACCGAGAGCGCCTTTACCTGAATTTAACAATGGGGTTTTATACCGACATCACCAATGACTATGGTCACGGCGTGACGAGGAAGTTGAAGAAGCTGCAACGTGAAACCATCAAGTTAGCTGCCGCCGGCAACAGGAGGATCTTCCTTGTGAGGTGTCGCAGTGAGGGGATTTGTCCGTCGCACATACGCAATGGAGCCAGGGGTGTCTCTAACCTGTTGGCACGATCGACGGGTCCGGTGCTGCGTGAGGTCAGGAACTTTGACGTGAGGTTGGCACGAAGAATTGTATCCCTTGAAATTAGAGTTACATATCAGTTTATTAAGTCACTTACTAGAACCATAGACGGACTGAAGGTTTGGTTGAGACAGAACTTACCTTTCAATATTCATTCCACTTTTATTGATTCATTGCAGTTAACTTACAACAAACATTTCACTAAGCTGAGAAGGTCTAACGTCAATAAATTCAACAATTTAAAAATTAGGTCCCTTCAGGACAACTCTCCTATATTCAAGTTCAATGAAGGATGGATTGCAAATAAATCATCCCTTGATGTACCCCGAGATGTGCTTACATTTCTGTCTCTGGGTCCTAAGTTTGCTCTCCCTGTTTTTCCTTCTGGTTGTGATATACCTAATTTATTGAAAGATGTTGAGGGTGTTATTTTTCAATTCACTGCTAACGAGAGAGACAACTTGAGAGCCCGTTCCACCAATTCGATTACTAACTTCATATTGTCTGCCCCTCAACCCGACCATGTGGAGAGACAAATCTTGTCC
Source organism: Melinopterus prodromus (assembly GCA_964023965.1). Classification (NCBI taxonomy): domain Eukaryota; kingdom Metazoa; phylum Arthropoda; class Insecta; order Coleoptera; family Scarabaeidae; genus Melinopterus; species Melinopterus prodromus. The sequence continues at coordinate 53,561,534 of OZ030391.1, read as the reverse complement.
CTGGCCAAATCAACCAGAATATTCCTTAAGAATAATCCTGAATTGGTTGTGAGTGGTGCGGACAAGGGGGCGGTTACTGTGTTGCTTGATAGGGCGGCTTACGTTGAGGGTTTGTCTGGGTTGCTTAACAACGACGACACATATAGATTGTTGAGTAGAGATCATAACTGGCAGCTCCAGAGAGACAGTAATGCGTTGATCCGGTGGATGGTGAGCAGGGGCGCGGTGGAGAAGGATGTGTCCCGTTCCCTTATATCCAATAATTCTGTCCTCCCTAAGCTCTACGGCCTTCCTAAAATCCATAAGCCTGGCATGCCATTCAGACCGATAGTTTCCTTCATTGGATCAGCAACCTACAATCTGTCGTCCTTCATCTCGAACATACTGACTGAAAGTATGTCCGAAAGAACCAGTTTCAATGTCAAAGACATTTTCACTTTTATTGATGAATTTGATGGGTTGCTTGTCCCTGAAGGACACGAGCTTATCTCGTTGGATGTAGTCTCGTTGTTCACCAGTATCCCTCTCCCTCTCGTAACTGCATCAGTCGCCAGGCATTGGGAGCGCATCTCCTTGTGTTGTAAATTCACGAAGAATGACTTCATCAAAGTCATTGTCTTCCTTTATAATAATTGTTTCTTCACTTTCAATGGTGGGTGTTACAGGCAGCAGAGCGGTACTCCGATGGGATCCCCTCTTTCTCCTGTGTTGGCCCTTATGGTTATGGACGATTTGCTCGATGTTGTCTTGCAAGAGCTTCCCTGTAATATCCCCCTTATAAAGAAATATGTTGACGATTTAATATTGTTGGTTCCCTCAGAACACGTCAATGGGACGTTGGATCTTTTCAACAGTTATAGTGAACATATACAATTCACCGTGGAACGCGAACAGAATTGTTCAGTCCCCTTTTTGGACTCGCGTGTAATTCGTAGCATACAGGGTGTACTAGTTTTCGACTGGTACACAAAACCAACTCATTCGGGCCGGTTCATGAATTTCCACTCGTCTCAACCATTCCGTCAGAAGGTCAACCTTCTCAAATCCATGAGAAACAGAGTCATTGCTATTTGCCATCCGTCCTTTAGAGGAGGCAATCTGATGAAACTTAAGCGGTTCTTTCTTACCAACGGTTACCCTAAACAGTTGGTTGATGCTGTTCTGTTCAATTCTCTTGTAGAGCCTCCGCATAGAACGCAGCTGGCTGCGGATGCCACACCTGTCGAGATACTTTCCCCCCCTCGTCGTATTCCTGTCCCGGTTGTGGCCGTCGTTGATGGGGTTGTTGTTCAACACGATGAACCTATCGACGATGAGCAAGGCAACATCGTCTCTTACAGACGTTTTCCCTACATCAGGGGGTTAACAGAGAAGCTCCAAAAAATCTTCTCCCACCCCTCGGTCAGGTTTGGACTCCGCAGTTACCTCCCAGTGGGTAGGTGTTGTTTCACGAATCTGAAAGATAAAACCCCTCAGGAATTAAAAAGTAATGTTATATACGCCATTGGGTGCGGTACTTGTGAGGGTGTCTATGTGGGCCATACGTCTCAGTATTTTAGGAGTAGAATCAGCAAACATAGGAGCGACGTCAGACTGGGAAGGGCGGGGGCAAGTGCTTTAGTCGAACACGCTCAGAATCTAGGTCATATATTTGATTTTGATAACGCCAGGGTAGTTGCCACTGAGAAAGGGTACTATGGGCGGTTATTCCTCGAGATGTTTTTTATCAACACCATCAGCAACACTGTGAATCATAAGGCTGATACTGCTAATATTAGTAATATTTATACTTACCTGTTTGAATTGCATAAACAGCGGGAAGCGGGGAATAATCGTCCTGACCGTGTTGGTGATGGCTCTGTGGCACCGTGAGACGGGTTCATTGCGTTGTTTGTTTTTCTGTTAAATTCTTAGATATTGTTATTTTCCGGTGGAAATTTATTTATTTGGTTGTTTCTTCCTGCCAGCGCCATCTGTTGGTGTTTTGTTTGTACCGTCGCGCAAGTTTCCGCTGTCGTGTCGGCAAAGAAGGTGGTCCACGCCGTGTTTATATTCCTGGCTAAGTGTCATTCCTTCAGTGGAAATTTTCACCGGCGCGATTAATTGCCGAAATGCGTGAGGCTTCTGGCTGTGTACCCTTTACGGCTACCATTGTTTTAGCATGCGATTAGTCCTTGTGTTGTTGGCGGGAGTTGACTACTATTACAACCACTCTGTAAGTGTTTTGTAAATTATTTTATATTATTTTATTTTTTTTTTATTTTTAAGCTGATTCAATTGTTTCTTTGTCATTAGCTGTTATAACATCTTTTTTGTAAATTGTAGTGATTGCCTGATGAAGACGGAAATTAAAGCCGTCGAAACGTAGCAAACAAACAAAGGTTGTTTCATTTGGCTGGTCTTTCCCCACAAAATCTCCCTTATTTTGAATAATACAAGACCGAGAGCGCCTTTACCTTAAATTTTAATAAACCTTTCTTTTAATCTTCTTTTACTAATAAGCAATTATCATCATTATTTTTTAGTCTCTGATACATCTCATTAAATATAATATATTGGTAATACCGAGCTTCGCTGAAGCCTAGGGTACTCCCTTTGCGGGTATCATTGCAGCTCAACCCAATTTTGAAAAACAACCCCTTTTATGCTTGGCAACATTAGGTTGCAGAGCATGGAAGAACTGCAGAAACCCCGTGCAGCGTTGTGGTTAGGTAAAAAATCTGATGTGGCCAGGCACATGACTTTATCATACAATATATAAAATTAATAGTTTAGCTGCATGAGAATCTATTCTATAGAGATAAATTGTAGGTATTGTCAAAGCATCAGCATTTGACACTACCTACACTACGTCATTAGAATAATAGTTATTTATGTCACAAATGCCGAAAGTACGGAATAGCGCGACGAGCGGTGATACGGCGCGTCACCGAAGGCGGAGTGTAGCCGTCGCATATGAGCGAGTCGCGCTATCTATATTTTGGCAGGAGCGACATCAACGTTTATTGTGTTGCTTTTTAAGAAATAAGTATTTTAAAAAAATATATATTTCTGTATAGTAAATGCTAGGTTGGTACCACTTTGACGAAAGGTGCGTTCCGATTGGTAGGTAATGGTAGCTAATGGCGGTGGTAGATTACGAAATTATAGTATTTCTTACATATCCTGATAATGACACATGTTTGCATGTACGTATCACTAATGAAAACGCACCTTCAAAAGGTAATTCAAATTCTGACAGATTTATATTTGTTCATGACACATCCCTACCAACATACAAAATAAAACTACACTCATCGCTATACTTTATTTATAATTTTCTCAATGTATCATTTTTAGAATTAGAAATAAAGACGGGTTGATATTTCTTATCAACAAACAATCAAATTGGTGATCTTATTTTATTTGAAATTTGTATTTGATAATTTTGCGCACTACAGCGGCACGTTCCATAGTGGTTCTCTAACCTCTGATGAGATCAGCTGTTTTCGAATGTGACAACACAAAAAAATATTTGTCAAAATCCTGGCTACTATGTAATTTCATATCAATGCAGATGCGACCGATCTCGATCAAATAGAATTTGCTCTTGAAGGTAAACTATTAATTTTACCAAAAAATGTTATAGGCATAAATTATTCAAAATTTCCTCTACTTTAATTTATTAATTAACTATTTTGTCTAAATTACAGAAATGGCGGCTCATTTCAAAAATCCTTCAAAAAGGCTTAGAATAAACTAAAAAGCTAAACTATTAATTTTACCAAAAAATGTCATAGGCATAAATTATTCAAAATTTCCTCTGCTTTAATTTATTATTTAACTATTTTGACGAAATTACAGAAATGGCGGCTGATTTCTAAAATCCTTGAAAAAGGCTTGGAGTAAACACCCAGTTCCTTTGGACCCTTTTGAACCAAAAGCTTTTCAACTCTAAGTTTGGTCATGAAACTTCTAAATATGAAGTTCCGTGCCGATACCTTTAGTAGTTTCTCCGGAAATGAATTAACAAAAATTGGGTACACACACACACACACACACACACACACACACACACACACACACATACACACACACACACAGACATTTTTTTGTACCTTGGTCAAAAATGTTCAGGGGACCCATAAAGACCTATTTCCGCTAAAATCTCAAAAATTTTTTTCGGCACGATTACAATACTTTACATACTGCGTATGATAAAGTAAAAACACATGCAGAGATTATTTATTAATAGGCACTATACATTAAAGGTAGGTAAAGTTGCAATATTGATATATATAAGCAGTATGTTAGCTGTAAATTTAGGTTTTTTTTATGATAAAGTTCTCCTCAAAATATTTACACTTCCCAAACCCGCAATTTCTGGAATTTCCCAGGCCAAAATTTTGCACGGCGACTCCTCCACATGTTTTTCATAATTTAGAGTAACCGCTTCCAATGATCCTACAATCACCGGAACAATGTTTACTTTCATTCCCCACATACGTTGAACATCTATTGAGAGATCCTTATATTTAAGTTTCTTTTCAAGCTCTCCATCCTTCCTACTTCGCATCAGCAGGTACCGAAATCTCTAAGGTGTGCAGACACCTTCCTGAGAGTGCACACAACAGATGGAATGTGGTCATGTGTCATGCGAGACACGTCCATTACTAAACCTATAACCACGCCTGGGATTGGAACCCAGATGTACGGATTGCCGGTCCGTAATTCATAAAACATCGGACCGGCAATCTGTACATCAGGGTTCGAACGCCAGGCGTGGCTGTAGTTTTTTAACTTAAAAGATTACCGCCATCTAATACTAATTATTTCCTATTTTCATATTAATGTGTGCAGATTTCTGCAAGAAGGAACACTCTTTATAAGTTGTAATGTATACAAGGTGAGTTATTAGTATCTGTGGATCGATAGCTGATAAATCGTTTCAGAAAGAAAAAACGACATTTTTGCCGATTTTGCCTTTAAACTATGTGAGACAATAGTCAAAACCAGTAGGTTGGTGATAGTACCCAAAGATATTAGATATTGAACATAATATATTTTGATGTTTCTCAAATGGCTTTTTCTTAAGTTTTCTAAATGGATAATGTATAATATGGATTGGCTGTAATAACTCTTTATTTCGCTCCAATTTACATCTAGTATGTCATATACCGAATGTTACTAGTTTTTGTGATATTTGCCATTTAACGACAATGTAATAGAGTTACTAATATTAATATTATAGAAAAATCCATTCTTGCAGAATATGTTTTGTCGACGATACTGGATTTTCCGTAATTTTCCTGAGTCTTGTTAATTGTGGTTTGTGATAATTTTTGTAATTCTGTTTTTATTATATTAGATTTCGCTGATGATGCCTTGAAACAGGCGAAACAGGTCCGAAGAAAATTAAATACACATCTTACAACTAAGAGGCTTATTATTTTCACACCCTACGTCAAAATTTTAATATTGCTGTGCATAAGGTACTTGGTAGTTTGATGTAAAGTCTTTGTGTCTTTGATGTAAAGTGGCGGTAGAAAACGTAATTTAGAAACGATTTAACCACATTTATCCTTATACAAAGTATTACCGCTATCAACATATTAACGCAAGTGTACGTGTGCGTGTGCGTGTGCGTGTGCGTGTGCGTGTGCGTGTGTGTGTGCGTGTGCGTGTGCGTGTGCGTGTGCGTGTAGGTGTGCGTGTGTGTGTGCGTGTGCGTGTGCGTGTGCGTGTGCGTGTGCGTGTGCGTGTGCGTGTGCGTGTGCGTGTGCGTGTGCGTGTGCGTGTGCGTGTGCGTGTGCGTGTGCGTGTGCGTGTGCGTGTGCGTGTGCGTGTGCGTGTGCGTGTGCGTGTGCGTGTGCGTGTGCGTGTGCGTGTGCGTGTGCGTGTTTGAGTGGGCGTGTGTGTGTACCCGTTTTTTATGGCGACGACTCCGGGACGACTTCGTCCCGACACCTTTAGTAGTAAAGGTGTCGGGACGAAACCTCCTAATTACAAGTTTTATGACTAAACTTAGGTTTTTGTTCAAAAGAGTCCGAAGGAACTGAATGCTTACCCTACGGCATTTTTCAAGGATTTTGCAAATGAACCGCCATTTGTGTAACTTCGTCAAAATAGTTGAATAACCTGCATGTGCAAATTCTATTTGATCGAAATCGGTGGTGTCTGTATTAATGTAAAACTAGTTAGCCAGGATTTGACAGATATTTTCTTTCTAATGACAGTAGGTAGTGGCAGACGCTGATGTTTTGACAATACCTACTGTCATAAGAATCAAAATATCTGTCCAATCCTGGCTAACTTAGTTTATTTTAATGCAGACACGACCGATCTCGAACAAATAGAATTTCATAGATAACCTATTAAGTTTATATATAGTATGATAAAGTCATGTACCTGGCCACATCAGATTTTTTTGTAATTGCTTTATTCAAGCTGGTGATTTGTAGTTTTTGAGAAAGTTAGACCTAAAAACAGCTCAATTTGGAAATTCTGCTTTCAGATTAAAATTCTACGAAAATAGGCATACTGTTAGATTTTGTTCATTGTTAGTCAGGATAGTCACGTGGTTAAATCTAGATTAGAAACATAATTTGAAATTTTTTATTTATTATTTTATTTAATATCTGGGGTATGTAAATTAATTGAAGTAAAACAAAATACAAGGCTTTTTATTATTTTTCTTTATAATAGGTATAAAGTTACACTTATTCTCGATTTTGAGGTCCATGAAGCACGTGTTAATATGACTTGTTTTGTCAAAATTTCTCAGGAATTATTTTGGATATAAAGGAAAAAATTGAGAATGTCCTGCAGGAAAATAATAAAAGTTGAAAAATATGGAGTAATCACAGTGAAAAAGTATTAGGTAATGTAAAGGCAAAAGGTGAAATCGGTCCACAATCAGCAATACCTCGCTAAGTTTTCGCATTTCGGCTCGTTTAGAAGGGAACACGCGGATTTTTCTGCGCCTTCTTTTGAAAATCAGTGGGAAGCCGAGGCGCGAAAAAATTCTTTGATCTCTGCAGACATTAATGAGAGAAGGTAAAGTTGAAACGAGCGATACCGCGCAAGCGGATTACGCGACGACGACATTTTGAATATTCTATTACGGATCTCGGCACGTCAATTTGCCAGGTACGGATGTAGTTTCCCGAACACTCCTGAGATTATCCTTGCGCGCTTCTACAGGACGACGACGACGAGCGTTGAGATCCCGCGTGAACTGTAAACAGTGGCAAACATGTCGGTCCTTTTATCGTCCAACGAGGTGACGGCTATGTCCTCCTTGGGGAAATTGTATTTTGCAGGACTTCACGTCTCCTCCACATCGTGCATGGTACATAAACACGACCGCAGAATGCGGCAATGCGGTAATATATAAAGATTGAGGTCACCTAGTTTCTGAGTCGGTAGCCCGACAAAATAATTAGGTAGGAATGTATACATAAATAAGTATATTTCTTATTCATGTTTCAAAATAACTGTGTTTTGTGATGTCATCATCACTTTTTGAAAACGCTTTATTGTTGCTGAAGTTATATAATACTGAAGACCCATTTCTTATTATTTTCGTATTTACTTTAAATATCTATTTGGCAAAATTTTTGTTATTGTGGTTTTAGATGTGTCACTTTAAGTTTTTGTTTTTTTTTATTAATTCATATTAGACAATCGACAGCACGTTTCAAACCAATTCTTCAATAATTTTTAATTTTTTCTTATGATTTATATTGCTAATATCTATTTTGACAAATCACTATAGTACTGGAATATAGTACGCAAATAGTATATGCTACTAAAAGTACTTAAATGATGTAGATGTAAACTGATGCGACTGCATTTGACGTGTCTTGACTATCGTCAGTAAATATGAATGTATATAAATATTTATCTGAATATTTATATACCTACTTGTACTATTATAAAAACATCACATTATAATATGTTGTAATCCGTAGACATCTATAACCTACGCTTATGATATTTTAGGCCTGTACGGACATGCGTCAACCCAGTTCGCAGCTGGCGGCGCGGCGGTTGCGGTGGTCGAAAATATGACGATCGTTTTCGTCCTTATCGCGTAGCTGTTGCTATAAACCACAAAAGTCAATCTTTAGACGAGATCTTATGTTACCCTTATTGCAAATTTAATTTTTTTCAGTCAAGCCAGCGGTTTAGTGGGCAGAGAATCGGAAAGACGAGCGCTTTTTTAAAACTGTAAAAATCGGGTACCTTTTTACACCTTTCTCGCGCTCATGTTTATGCCCAGTAGGGTAGGTCGGTTTTTTTTTTTAATTTTCAAATTTCGTAATATGCAGTCATGGAAAAGTTATTACTGCTACAACATTTGTCTCAATATATTTTGTAATTTTATTTCTATCATGTTCTACTGTGTCAAATTTATAAAATAATATATGGCATGTCCTGTTTAAATACGCAGCATAGAGGGATTTAAAATTGGACAATACATGTCGTTTCTGAGTTATATGAGATAATATTTTTGGGTCTGTTATGTTGTAAGAAAATCCTGAAAAAAGTTTTATTTTTCAAGACCACTGGTAGAATAAGAAAATGAAAGTTTACACCAGTCGACAATGTGTATTGAAACGGTACATACGCTATTCGTGTTGTTTTCCGTTCGATGCATTCGTTTTAAGACGTGATAGTAGACGCAAATAAGAAACTATTTTACCATATTTATCACTATAAAATCTATTGTAGTATTATTTCAAAATTGTCTAATATTTATACTTATTGTTTCCATGAATACTTTCACAATTTGATCATACTTCTAGATGAAACGGTCGTATTTTAGTGGTATAACTCTAACACACATGTTTTGAACCCTGATTCGCATTCCGCATAAATATATTTATCGAGAACGCCTAACCAGTTTCTATTCACAAGCTTACTATTGTCTCTCCTCAACAAGACTCCATTTTAAAGTAGTGAACTGTGTATGCCAGTAGGTGCTTTCGATGTTATTTCTTGCCTTGAATATAAATATTAAATCCGATTGGCTTCAAGAAACAAATTTCCAAGAAATTCATATACAAGTAGGTACAAAGTATAAGGTTTTTTCGGATGATTTGAGACTTGGTCATTGGGGTTGTTTGCTATACATGATCCAAAACGGAAAAATATACGTACAGAACGGCATTTACAAACATACAAGATGCAGTGAACATAAAATTGTCAATATCTCGATAACCGAAACCTTTTCTATATAGCTAAATATGGTTAAATATGTTCTAAATTTCCTCTACTACCGCCGTATCAAGAAATTGCATCAAATTACATATAAGCCGGTACATCAATGTTTGGATTTTCCTTTACAACGTATTAGAAATAAAATCACAAAGACCGCATCCGCACCTATCCGCAGCAGATTTTCCTGTAGTTGTAATGTCAAATGTGTATACTATAATTTGAACCTTTCAAAAGCTTAATTAAGCTAAACACTAAACTAAAACAATCAAATTCTGCATAAAACTGTTTCTTTTTTATAACAGCGAATGTTCTCGGCCCTGCAATAAACAAAATTGTGGATAAATTTTGATAAAAATAATGTCGAATGAAAGTTCAGACTTGGTTCTAAAGAATGTATAACAAAAAAGTCACATTTTTCCTTAAAACACAAAATTGGAACCGTTTTCAAGAGCGTCAACTTATGTACATCTATGTTCAGTCGTCTATTAGTAACCTAAAACGGCAAATGACGGCAAGGGAACAAACCCGCAGGGGCCAAAGGACGGAAGACCTAACAAACCCAAACCGTCAACGTCCACATCAACCTCGACTGCTGCCTCACACTCCAGAGCACTGTTGCTCTGTGCCTCGTCCTAGCGGACATACAATGCAGGGCAAGCCCAAACCTAGCAAAGGAGGGAGACAGCAGTGGAAACATGGTTTCGGAGGGGACAGAAAGGTGGGCAACCGCTTGGACTCCCAGTAGTCTCCGACATGAAAACCAGCACAATTTCCTGCATTCAAGTAAATCTCCACCATGCAAAAGCTGCATCTAGCGTGCTTTCAAGGAGGTTTACAAAAGAACGGTTCAATGTAGGACTAATCCAAGAACCCTGGATAAGCAGAGGACGAATTGCCGGACTCACCACTAGATCCTGTAAGTTGCTCTATAGCACCTCCCACGAAAACGTGAGAGCGGGTCTGATGTTTAACACAAATACTGTATTTTTTCCCATTCCAGAATTTACCACCAGGGATCTCGCCACGGCGATAATGGAACCGCCGACGAAGAAAGCAAAGAGACTGATAGTCAATGGGGGCATTCAGCCGTTCCAGCCAAAGTTGCTTGCGCTGCCGGCGCCGAGACTAAGCGGCCGCGGCGGCTGAACGGTCAGATGCAAATACATGTATTTACGCTTACAGCTGAGTTTCCAGCGCTTTCACTCAGCACAAAGCGTAAATACATGTATTTGTATCTGACCGTTCAGCCGCCGCGGGCGCTTAGTCTCGGCGCCGGCAGCGCAAGCAGCTTTGGCTGGAACGGCTGAACGCCCCCATTGCCTCAGTCTACTTCCAAGGAGACGCCGCATCCCCACCGCCAGAGGAAGTCGAACGCTTCATCCTATGGTGCAAAAGGGAAAACAAACACCTACTACTCGGATGCGATGCGAACGTACACCAGATTATATGGGGCAGTACTGATACTAACAGCAGAGGTGAGTACTTATTTGAGTATATTTCGGCAAACGAGCTCGCTATTCTTAACGAAGGCAATAAACCCACATTCATTACATCAGTCAGGAAAGAGGTACTATCGTGGCCATATATTATGTCCCTTCTTTTGACGTCCATTTTCTCGGAAACCTAGGGGCGAAAAAATTTGTAAAATTTCTGGTGCTGTCCTTGATTGATATGCTACAACTCATAAAAATTAGAAAGCTGTATGTGTTGGCGTTTTCCCGATTTTTCCAAATTAAGAAGAATTGGGGCTGTTTTTGCCACCTAATTTTTATTCGTTTAACTTTAGCAATTAATTACTCCGGAAATAATACATAGATTTGAACGAATTAAAAAGTAAAATCACCTGCGGAATGCTGGCTTTCAATGTGCATTCTTGTAAAATCATTGGATTAATGGTTGACCCACAAAAAGCTATATTATGCAATGCCAGCAATTCCTTTATTAGAAAAGCTAGAATAATGAAATATAGACTATAGGCTACCCACTAATTCATAGGTTTAAAGTTTATTACATAATCATGGTTTATCTTGCATTTTCCCTACAAAAGATCGAGTTGAAGCATCTCATGATTGCTGCAGTTGACGCGACGGTCTACGGTCCTAGGGGCGAGCGGGGAAAGGGATCGACAGCGACGCTGCCAGTAGTGGGGTATCGCGCGTGCATTAGTTAATAGTTACTTGACGAACAGTGTTTACGGACACAATATAACAACACGGCGATAATGCCTCGCCAAAGAAATTTGGATATCCGGCGACAGATTCCCGAATTAAAAACAAATGGCAAAATGAGTCAAAAAGATAACAGAACCACGAACATTTGGACACAGGCATTTGGAAGTCCCATGGGAATTCTTGGCAATTTAAATCGGGTTTCGGGTTTATCATTTACAATTAGTGAGTGATCTGTAAAATATTCTATGTGTCTACAAATTTGCGATGCTAAATTTGTAAAAGTTTTTTGATATTTTTAAGTTTTATACGGTCAGAGCTGACGTTTGTAATATATGTAATATATCAAGAGTAGTATTTATTTTATATTGTTTCTGCATGTATTTAAATATTATTAATAAATAAGCTGTTGAAACTGTCATAATAGTTTGAATATTTATATAACAAAATCGGGCATACCTTATAAATATTTTTTGGGTTTATCAAGCAAGCTTAATTTAGTATTCACCACTAATCGGAAAACCTGCTAACTCCATATTATTAGATCTATCCGCTTCCATCAAAATCTAGTTTACAACCTTATTGTATAAAAACTGAAGAAAACATAAGCGCCAATCGATAGAAGAGATTTCTCTCGTACCGGGTCACAATATTATAATCAACCAACTACCTTGTCAAGTTATGGTTCTGTTGGTGTATTGATAATAAGCTGCCCCGGTTCTCCCAGCTGTGTCGGTTCTCTCCGACATTACTGCACCGCTAACGCCTCCTTTCCCCGCAGTACCCCAAAAACCGTAGAGCGTCGGAATTCACGCGGAGTTTCAGCACGATCTTTTGTATAAAAAATGCAAGATAAACAATGATTATGTAATAAACTTTAAACCTATGAATTATTGGGTAGCCTATAGTCTATATTTCATTATTCTAGCTCTTCTAATAACGGAATGGCTGGCATTGCATAATATAGCTTTTTGTGGGTCAACCATTAATCCAATGACTTTACAAAAATGCACATTGAAAGCTAGCATTCCGCAGGTGATTTTACTTTTTAATTCGTTCAAATCTATAGATTATTTCTGGAGTAATAAATTGCTAAAGTTAAACGAATAAAATTTACGTGGCAAAAACAGCCCCAATTCTTCTTAATTTGGAAAAATCGGGAAAACGCCAACACATACAGCTTTCTAATTTTTATGAGTTGTAGCATATTAATCAAGGACAGCACCAGAATTATTTCAATTTTTTTCGCCCCTAGGTTTCCGAGAAAATGGACGTCAAAAGAAGGGACATAATATATGGCCACGATAGTACTTGACATTACCCTAGCTGACAACTACATTAGTCAATACATAACAAATTGGCACGTATCTGACAAAATGTTCCTATCGGACCAGCAACACATTAGATTTGACATCAAAGGGATCGAAAGCCGCCTCTGTGAGTTCAGAAACCGGAAAAAGACCGATTGGGACGCTTACAAGGAGCACTTATCGTCGGATTTAGAGGGAACTCTGAATCCCATAGAGACTGCAGACCAAATCGAAGATGCCACAACACACCTGCAATCAATAATAATTGCAGCGTACCTAAATACTTGTGCACTCAAAGAGAAATCCATACAGAGGGATGTGCCATGGTGGAACAAGGAACTTCAACGGCTTAAAACAGACACTTGTGTTTTAAGGCGTTGAAGTTCGTTGCCGATAATACAAAAAATCTCCGGCTCAATTCTGTCGAGTCTAGGTGACGGATTTTAAGATTATTGGTGGCTAAGTCGTAGTCGTCTTGCGTTCAACAAAAAAAACGCCGATATTCACAGAATTCAGCCGGATATTTTTTGTATTATCGGCAAAGGTTTCAAGCTCAGTTTAACGGATAATTTGAACGGTAATACCTAATCATTTCGGTGAATACTGACAACAAAATTATGAGGTAGGTATATTTGGTTGCCTAATTTGTTCGAAGCCCACTTTAAACGACCGCACCGAGTTCGTAGTTTAATGCGAATCTACTGAAATCGAAATAAGCCAATATCATATTAAAATCAATTTGTTTGTCATCATTTAATAGAAACGTTAAAGATTTTGTTAGTTTGGCAACCAAAAATCATTCATAAATTTCCGAATATTTGCTATTTTCTAGATGAGGTGCCTTGGAATAAGACTGTAAACGGAGATTCCCCCCCCCCCACACGATTTGTTACAATACGGAAAAACTTGCAACATAAAGATGACAAGGACAGAAACAAATTGGTTGCCTATCCTATAGAAATTATCAATAAATTCATCTAATATTAGTAGTAACTAATATCTCAAAATGTAATTTTCATTTTATGTGAATTTTTATTCACATATGTTTATTTTTGACAACTATCACGACAATTCTTTAATTAAAATGAAAAAATTATTCAGTTTTTTTACTGGCCGTAATACATTACTAATGTGTGTGGAACTGTGCACTAATTTTTGGGAAAATTGTAAAATTCTGTACACAAGTTTCTAACATACTTTGCATGAACTGGTTCAAAAATAGCATCGTTGAGTATAGTAAGTTTAGGTGAAGCATCAACTTATTAACATTAAAATTTAAGAATTTAAATTTGTGAATAATTGATTATACAATAAATAGTATTGTTAAAAACAAGGGGTCACACGGGTATATGAGGAATAGTATTAAGTTTGCGGTTGAGGTAACGTTTTACGATAACACAATCTTACGTCACCGCTTCATTTGAATACACACTAGTTACCATGGAGAGATAACGTAGCTAACGATACGAGTCAAACAGTGTATATTAGCGAAACGTAACATCTGCTCTCTTATTAATAAATAATTCATAACTGACTGCAACATCAAACCGCCGAAATACTCGTAAAACCTGATACATAGTCCGTTGTCTATCCGTTTAATGTGCCCCGTTTTCTACCGAAATGCCAATTTTTACGGCCGATCATAAACGTCGCTATCTTAACAGAAGAACAATTTATCATCGCTGATAAACTGTGCACAAACAGAGCAATTTCTCTCTACATACACTGGCAACGGACACGAGGTTGTATATGAAATTGCTAATGCTGATAAGATCAAACATAATACGCTCTCTTCTATATCAAAAATATCAAATTACTTATCTAGTGTGAGGACGTACGGTGTACCCGCCGAAATGCAAGCGTGAAATAAAAAATGTGCGATACTCTGATCACATATTAGTTTATCGGCAAAAAAAAGAGTGACAAATACTAAACAAACAGTGGCCTGCCAAAAATTGCCGCGAGACAATGTGACTGTACACTCAACAGTGCAAGAAGCAATGGTGCAGCGAAACAGTGATACGAGTGCTTTAGTGGACTATGAGGACGACATCGAGGAAATTAGAAGAGATAGTGTTAGGACTGACTTCGAAGATGATGATTCTCATCAGGATTATATTACAAGAGTGAGAAACTATAACAAACAAGGTCCACATGTTATTCAGCCACAACTACGATATAAGTATGTCGTCAGATTTTCTTAATTTTTTATGCGGAACTAAAGTTTATCGGTATTCTCAAAACTCTATAACCTGTCATTTGGGTATATTTGCTGAGTGTGTCAGATTTCATCCGAAATAATCACATCGCACATCATTTCTATTAACTCGATATGTACTAAACTAGCCTATTTTGTCTTGGTAAGGCTCGCAATAAACAATAGGAAACCACAATCGCAATGAACTTTTTTAAGGTTATCTATATGTTTAGGGTTATCTAGTGTATACATTGCACGTTATGTGTTTAATTGAGTTTGATGGAATTTGTTTCGGAGGTTATAGAAATACTGTTGAGTACCTATGTCAATTGCTATTGCTTTATTCAATGTTTTGGTTATCTCTTTAAATAAATAGGTTAGAATTATCGTAATAATTGAACGAAGAACTTTGCAAGCACGATCCTGTTGCGATTATGTATGCTCAGAAAATACAAACAAACTGTTTGAGACAATTTTTATTTTGTTTTTAAAATTGTTTTTGTTGTTTGCAAAAAGCTATTTTTGTCTTTCATCAATAGTTGTAACTTTTGTATGCTTCCGTACGTAAATCACCGTTTAGGCAGAGCAAGTGGTGAAAAGTGCTGTACACCACTAAAATTTCCATGTCTAAACGGTGCTTTAAACATATGCGGAACCCATATGGGATCACTCGTTTGTCCGTCTATCTGTCTGGTATCTCGCACAGCCGAATATCTCTGGACTGAATAAAGTTGATATTTACATTATTTGATGTATGCAATATCGAATGGATAAATCGCCACGAAGATAAATATATTTTGTTAGAATCAGGTAGCCCGTTCTATTGGCTACCGGATGCCGTCAAAATCAAACTCAAAATTTGTTGTCATTCAGGCGATTCCATTCCAGGTCACATATATCAATCTATAAATGCCAGGGTCAGCAACAATTTAAAAAAAGCGAAGTATTTTTTTTTGTGAATAGGTACGGCAACTTAATAGTCAAGTGAAAAATTATTTATTGGCTATCCAATTTAATTATTTACATTACAACTCACTTGAAATATTCGCCACAAGCTCTAATGCAAGTGTGCAAACTCAAAATACATTAATGTAGATTTTAGACTAAGGTGTCTAGCGCGTTTTGAATATGAGACGAATTATTTGTTATTCTTTCGTGTAATTGTGGTTAGACGCTAACTTCTTCGGAATTTATAATTACTGAAATAATTAATAATTACTGCTAAGAAGATTCGCGATTCACCTATCTTACTGTATGTTCATTTACCATAAGTTATAAAACTTTAATGAGCGATATTTAAAAAAAATTCTTTTAGTACTTAAAATTTGAAGTTGAATCTACATTTTTATTTTTCGCTTCGATATATATCGAGCTGACATTTAGCATTATTAAAGATTGCTACCATTTTCTTTTTCAGGATTTTGTGGTATTTTATTTTTGATATTCTACTGAAATCACATCTTAAACCAGTCTCTATATCTGAAATTAATGCAATTAAACTGAAAAAAATTGGTATTGGAATTATACGTAAACTTTACAGTAAAACTATTACGATGTTTCCACTTGATATAGTTTCAGCGGTTTCAAGATATTCCACGAAGATTAGATTTTCGCGTCGGAAATTTCGCAATTACATAACTGTTCTAATTCAAACTTTTCTGCAAAATTACCGACATTCGAAACAGAAGGATATTCTACATAAAGACATATTATCCCTTTTTCATGGAAAATGAACTTTTAAAGGTATATTTTTTACGGCTTTGTGACTAATCAATCAGCTCATCTTTCAATTGAAAGCGCGAATTACCCATAAATTAAGTGCCATACATGTTTGATAGGCTAGAAGCAGTGGCGTAGCTACATATTCAGCGCTCTGGAGCAAGCAAAACCTCTGCGCCCCCTTGTTTTCGGAAGAGGTCTTGCATTTTTGACAATTTAATTTAATGTATACCACTTACAATTGCTATTTTTCAATTCCACGTTGCACCAAAAATAGAGTTTATATCTACAAAATCCTTTGCAAACTCAGTTTAGGGTTTTATGACAATAAGGCACTATTAGTCAATAGCTGCTTGTTATCGATTTCTAACAAATTAAAATAACCCAAATATTCTTCAAATGTGTTCACATGTGCTTCACAAGTGTTTATATAAATTTTTGTAAAACTAGTATCTTTTACTAGCGAAGATTTAGTAACATTTACACTAATTTTAGTTTCCGTAAAAACCAAGGTGGGTATTCATCAGCCTTCTGAATGACTATCTCGCAAATGGTCAAGTTTTAATTGCACGCTATTATTCTTCTTGTTATTAAATATGATGCTCAATCATGTTTTCAAATACTTGGGACGCTGAATGGATCACCCAAAATACAAATAACGTTATACGTGCTTTTGACGTATTTTCAGGTGCATAAAATGAAAACGCTAACTCGTACTTAAAGGATGTATAGACATTATGTAGAGAATTAAAACATCTAGAAGTTTCCTAAAAATCCATAGTTGTCCGATCAAAAAAATTAAATCAAGTCGGTCATCTATGACCGTGAATAACTCCTAGCTCAGACCCGATATCGATGAGAACTTTTTACACGTTATTTATGCCAAATTAAACGCATATTTAAAAATCCATCTGGGTTTGAATTCTTCCGAAGTGAATTGTTTGTTTAATTTTACCGGGCTCAGACGCTATAATCTACTATTCTTGTCCTTTGAGTGTGCTGTAATGTAAATAATCAAATCTTATGGTGTATTATTATTTTTTGTAACTATTAATCTGAAGTTTTTTAAAATTCTGTTATACCCGAATATACAAACGCAAAAATAACATAACTTACAACCTTGAAAACATTTTCACAGTTCAGCTGAAGGTTGGCTAAGATTCCACAGTACCATTTTCTAACCCCATTCAAATGTTTACGGACCTTTTTTCAAGTTTGTCAAAGAGAATTTTTTTTAATTTTTGTCAAGATTATTTGAAGGAAGGCGTTTTAGGCAATTGAAACTTTTAACTAGCACTAAAATTTTGGGATTGGCAATTACTTTCTTTTAAAATAAGTAACATTTTATGATTTATATGAACAAGAAAATACTGAAAACGTCTAACATATAAGTTTATGAATAAAAAACAATAATTTAGTAAAATAATAGCTGTAATTTAAAGTGAACAATATACTACAATAGTAATAGTAATACTATAAATAAGTAAATAAATGTGAAGTGCGCTTGCTTAAACATTTAGAGAAATCAAATGTACATGGAGTTATATTTGTATAAACACAACGCACCAATCTATAAATCGAAATTATGATAATTAAGTCAAGATGACAAAATATTTAGGTCCTTAGAATTTTATTTAGAAATTCTGCAATTTTTTACACAAAAGTTTTGTTATTTCACTTCGAATTTTGCGGACCCTCTACTCGTGCGCCTGGAGCAGTTTGCTCCCACTGCTCCCCGTAGCTACGCCCCTGGCTAGAATTCCAATTCCGTATCAAGCTTCTTTTGAAACAATCATATGTCTGCTAATTTAAGAACGTGAACTAACTATTAGAACTTTTAGATTTTCCCATTTTCCATTTTTCGAATTGATTATTTTGCAATTCCAATGTTTGGCTTTGAATGTTAAAAACTGTAGACAGAATTATTTTTGTGTGAGTTTTCAATGGTATTGTCACTTTTGTCTTTTGTCAAATTACAATTTAATGGCTTATTGCTAAAAATAAAAAAGGGAACGTGACTGGGAAAAACATCACAAACGTGATCTTGTATAAGGAAAGACCTATAGTCTAATATAATTTCTACCTTACATATTTTTCACCGCCCTTAGCGTTGCACACAGCTTAAAAATCCAAAACAGGTGGACAAAAGTCGAAAGCATTTCCAATTCAGGTGAAACACAACTTTGAGATTTTCGGAGTCGCTGATTTCCAATCCTAAGTAAAAAGCTAATTATATGACCAAAAGAATTTCTAAAAATATTTACAAACACTAGATCACAAACATTTAGTAACTTTTAGTTTTCCAAGATTCCAAGATTGATGAAGTTAACGTCAAGTGTCAAATAAGGCTGACATCTCAATCGCTATTGGCTCGCCTCAATCATATTTCTAAATTTTACCAGAACTACCAACTGTTGAAGAAAAAACTACTCAAGATTGTAAGATGACAACCGCAAATTTCGAAATTTATATAAAATTAATGTCGCAAAGTAGAAAAAATTGTACATAACAGTCGTTTTATAAGACGTGTATTGGCGCACTCGTTCCATTTGGGCAACTCGTTCGTTCCAATTCGTGCGCTAATCTTTGTCCTAATAAAAGAAATAATAATAAATTGAATATTGTCTTAATAATAAATAAAACTTGTATTACTTTCACATCCGTGAAAGATTTTATTTTGAAGTACGTCGACTAAAGGCAAAAGACTGATGCTTATCAAAAGAACACTAGACAATACTCTATGAAATTCCGGTATGTCAGGTTCTATCAAAAATCTGATTCATATTCAGATGAAAAATCCATTGCAAATGGTTACATTTACAACATCCTTTTCCCAGTGTTAGCAATATCATCCTAATTTTCTATAATGTTTCAGTAATAAATCTTTATTTATTGTAGCTCTGTAATAAACGGCTGCATACAGTTTTGTTACCTACAATGAGTTTCCCACATATGCTTATTGCACTTACTATGAATCAGCCTGTATTGTATACGGTGAACGCGCAAAGTAAGGAATCATAACAAATTTTCTGAAACGGGTTGTTATTTGAAACAGGTCATCGGACAGGTCGATTTTTAAGTATTAAAAAACACATTGTTGAAATTTAATTTACCTCCTTCAAGTTATCACGTCGTTGCCACTATTTTTAAATAGCAACCCAATATTTGATATTGAAAGATTTGTTAATTGTCTTAAAGGTAATTTACAAAATGTATGGACTGACATAACAAAATTTACTAGAAAAAGACAGTTGAAGATTAAGGCCAAATAGATAACGTTTGTTTGTTGACGGAAAGCGACTAGACGTTTTCGATTGACTTATTTGCGCTGATTACGAATCCGAGCTTTAAAGTTGCACATCACGCCAGGTTATTGCTTTTATTGTAGTTTATTTTATGAAGACATGCGCACTGCGCACACCACTTAAAAAATCACATAATATATGTACCTACTTTCTTAAATAAAAAGATTATTGAAGGTAGAAAAAAGCAGGCAAACGCATTTAACGTTGTTTGAAACTAGGTAAATTTTTGCATCTTTACGCTTTTGACATCTAGCTGAACTTTAGCAGTACCATATGTTATTATTAATGTAAGACGATAACAATATCAAACTTAACATGAATCTATCCTAAACTAATGTTGTTGTTAACAAACTTTCAGTAGCCCTTAACAAACAAAACTGCCTAAGATTAAACTGTTAGTCTGCCTAATGTATATTAGACAGATTTAATCTGATAGTACGATCATGGAGATTGGCTTACCCGCATGTTACGGTAAAAGCATCAACTCCGTAAATGTCTACACTTCCAGGTCAGTGCATACATTTACTCATTTGTATACCAAAAATATTCAGATTCAATAAAATGTATACTTTTAATAGTTTTTACTCCTCTCTGGTAGTAAATGTATGCGCTATCTAGAGAGTGGATCTACAATCCACATCTACAAGGAATACATTTTTGTACTGAGATAATAATACTTTTACTAAAGTTGACAGTAGATTTGTGGACTGACTAGTAATTCTATACATTTACTCCAATTTACTCTTTTACTGTACCATATGCATAACTTTTTCCTTCGGTGTGCAAGCGCTTGGATGAAAATCATCTTAAAATATCTATTTTATTGCAATAAGCAATATCTCTATTACCTAATCAGAAATATATCTCAATTAATCATAATAAATCTCAATCTATTATCATACTACTAATACCGCTCCCAATATTAATAATTTGAAAAATATTGAAAGAAATAACAATGTATGTACATTGTACATGTCATCTTCCACCAAATTACCTATTTGAATACAAAATTGATTTGCACAGTTTATGTAATAACGTCTAAGAAATAAGGTACAAAAGGAGGTATAATATTTACAACTGACACACAAACAAGTGGGAAAAGTGGACAGGACATGCGCAATTAGAGAAATTTAAGGACTTCTTGATAAGATTACTGTTGACTTGCAATGCTTCAGCAATAATATACGACTAGAGACAACAAACAAACTCCTGCTAACCGTAAGAGACGTAAATCTATTCATATTTCATGAGTTCTCCAAGAAAATACGTGCCTCTCATTAAACCCAATTATTTCTAACCACCGCTGTTTTTCAATGGCGATAGATTCTGAAGAACCCATAGCTACCTTCCACATTAAGTAAGATCTCAAATTAACAAAATCATATAAACGCCATACTTTTTGTTTTAGACAAGCCCGATCACCGAGGAGATTAATCAAAAAGACAGGAAAATACAACGTGTCGAGAAAAACGGAGAGATCGAATCAGTTATGGGAGAAATACCTAAGGGATTTATCGACTACACTAGTGACCAGTAAATGGCGATGGACCGTGCTGACAGCTTCATCCTCGTTTATACTCAGTTGGCTTATTTTTGCCGTAGTATGGATGCTCATATCGAACGCGAATGGAGATTTGGACTTAAAAAATCCCACTGCTCATCCGTGTTTGGTTGGACCGACGAGTTTTGGTGGATATTTCATGTTTAGTTTGGAGACCCAGACCACAATCGGTTATGGTGGAAGATATATAAGTGACAACTGCCCGGAAGGTGTTTTTGTCTTGTGTTTGCAGATTATTATGGGCGTGGCCATATGTAGTTTGACAGTTAACATAGTATATATCAAGATGGTTAAACCAACTAGGAGTTTCAACCATAAACAGATTAGTAAACATGCTATCGTGAGTATTAATTATTAATCTGTTGTTTAAGTCCCCGTTACAATAATTGTGTGCTGTATTCTTCTTGTGCACCCACGCTGTATTTCTTTAACACTTGTAAGCTAATCTTATATTTTGTGTCTTTGATTTTTGATTGTTGATATTTACAACAAAAAACTAAAAAGAAAAATTTTGGGTGTATGTTTATAATTTGTTACTTAATCGTAGTCAATTTACATTTCTAGGGAAAACTCAACATTTTTGCGTACGGCAGTAAAGTGCTATTCTGTGCCATAACTCGTAAACTATTAAATAAATGGTAGGAACTCAAATTGTACAACTTAGTATAAAGTAGGGGTGGGCATTCTCGGTCATTTCAGTGAGCCGGTTCAGTCGAACCGGCTCACTAAAGTGACCCGTTCAAAATGAACGACTTGCATATGGACCGACCGAACCGTTCAGACCGAGACGGATCTATTGAACGAATCGTTCAAAAAGAATCACACGACGCGCGTATTGATGGTATCTTCGTTCTGCCATCGCAACGGCTGTATGTTGCAGGAGGGGTCATTTGTAGGAATATACCGACGCGCGGCGGCCAGACTAATGCGAATAATGATTTGCTTTGTCTGTGCTTTTCTGACTAAAGTGTTACCACCCAGCCTACTGGGTAGTTAAGGTTAGCCGAGCGGTTAGCTAATTTATTTGGTGTTATATGCACAGGTGACTTAAAGTGGAGCAAAAGGGGTTGGAAGATTTATCTCATGCGAATGTAGGTATTAATCAACTAAAGAAGCGAATGATAAAATTAACCCAGGTGATGATAATTTTTGGAAAAAACACCTCCGCCTGGATTTGAACCAGGAACCCTCCAATTGCCGGTTGAAAGCTCTCCCAGTTGAGCTACAGAGGCGATGGAAATATATCGGTTTTATTTGTCACTTCAGGACTTGCAATCCGAGTTTTCGAATTAAACAAACCCGTCGTGACACCTATTGGGGCTAGATGGAAGTTTGGTAACAACCGGCAATTGGATTTATCATTTGCTTCTTTAGTTGATTCTAGATTACTGACGAGTTTACGTAATAACTATTTTCCCTTGAATTTATTCGTAGGTATTAATATTCGAGATATTAGACTGCACTTACCGTTATTCTCATCTATCACTAAATTTTTAGATCTAATTTTCGTTCACTAAGTAAATAGGGACAAACATGAAATAGTAAAATAAAACAACTAAAACCTGAATCAATTTAAAATTAAATATATTAATCAAAAGGATAACGTTTGCATACACAGTTTCTAATTACGTCACTGTTTTAAAAGATTAATAAACAGGAACAAACTGAACCTACATCAAACTCTTAAACAGAAACGCCATTCGTGGCAAAAACCCAAGCTAAATTAACTATTTGCAATGAACTAAGTAACGACAAATAAACTACATAAATCAAACAAACAAAAAAAACACATACAATAAATTGTATAGTAGTAAAAATAGACCAACCGTTGGCGTTCGTGTATGTTGTCTGATAAAGTTTACGTTTATATTGTATGAGAGAAAAGTGCTGCTGCCCGTTCGAAGTTTAGGTTTTTTTTATAAAGTAAAGTTACATTGCCACCTTGCCATAATTATTGTTCTAGTAAGTGCTTTAGCTTGAAACTTTGTGCAAAATTGTGGTTCTTTTTAATTGTTTGAGTAATTTGAATCTGTTTGCAATTTGCGATTCTTTTGGAGGTATGATTTAGTTTGGATTTTGGTTGAGAATTATATTTCTGTTTAATATAGGTAATGAGTTTATTAGAGACGTCACAATTTATTGTATGTGTTTTTGTTGTTGTTTGTTTGATTTAGTTAGTTTATTTGTCGTAACTTGTAGTTCATTGCAAATAGTTAATTTAGCTTGGGTTTTTGCCACGAATGGCTTTTCTGTTTAAGAGTTTCATGTAGGTTCAGTTTGTTCCTGTTTATTAATCTTTTAAAACAGTGACGTAATTAGAAACTGTGTATGCAAACGTTATCCTTTTTATTAATATATTTAATTTTAAATTGATTCTGGTTTTAGTTGTTTTATTTTACTATTTCAAGTTTGTCCCTCTTACTTAGTGAACGAAAATTAGATCTAAAAATTTAGTGATAGATGAGAATAACAGTAACTGCAGTCTAATATCTCGAATATTAATACCTACATTCGCATGAGATAAATCTTCCAACCCCTTTTGCTCCACTTTAAGTCACATGTGCATATAACACCAAATAAATTAGCTAACCGCTCGGCTAACCTTAGCTACCCAGTCGGCTGGGTGGTAACAAAAGTTGGTTTTTCTTGTAATTTATGCTGATCGAAATTACCGCCATTCAGTAATAAAATAATAGATCCTATAAAAATACAATTAAGGCTAATAAGTCAATGCTATTTTATTTTATTGATTTTCCAAAGAAGATTTTACCGAATTTATACAGTATTTTTCAATAAAGTTCGGTATGTTTAACTGTACAAATCGTTTTTACCACAAAAAATCTCATATTTTACATTCAGCTTTTTATGCCTTTTATAATTTTCTTTATATATTCTCACAAGTTTTATTTTATTTAAGAAATATTATTTATTAAAACTAATGGTTTTCATTATTAACTCCCATTCAATATAATATCCCAAAAATATTTAAAACTAATTACAGTGTAGATGATATACGGATCTCGACAATTTTAAAACGCAACGAAAGTCTTTAGGCTGTTGACGAACTTTCGTTCTTGAATCATACAAGAAATAAATGAACGACAATAATTTTTCATAATACTTTACGCGGCACTGGATCCAAGTGAACACGTGCGCCAAAGACGCTGTCGCTCCGGTTGTCACAAAACGCTGGACTGTGTCTGCCTTCAGCCGTCTATGCCTTGAGCAGAAATGAGCCGAGTCCGTAAACGTCGTAAACGAACGAACTACCGACACGTTCACTTTGCCAGCGGTGAGTTGGTTTGAACGGGTCAAACATTTGACTCGTTCATTTTGAACGGTTCGTTCGCGCACGACTCATCCTTAGTATAAAGGCACTTTTGCTTTGAAATGCAGTAATAGTCGCTAGTAATGATCAGAAAAATCGAAGCACATAAACTGTTATGGCAGTCACTTTTTGGAGAGTCTTACCGGAGCATGCAATGTGAGAAAATTTAGGACTTTTATTAGTGATCTAAAATGCACATTATTATGAATAGTTTTTTTCCAGCATTTTGCAAGTTTCAATCCGTATTGTATATAACTATTTTACAGTACCTGCCAAACTATAATAATAATAATAACAACCAGTTATTGTTACTTTCTACACAGTTAACAATTAAAGGTACACTCAAATTATTATCACTGAACATAAATTCCAAATAAAGTCCAATAATTCCTCTTTCTGTCGTGTAGAAGCAACAATTTCGGCGGTTGGCGTGGCGCTCCCTTAAAGCGTTTGAGTTCGCGTGCTTTTTCATTCTGCAACATAATATCATAATTTAATACAATATTGTGGGACCCAACATTTTTAATAATTTTAATGATTTTAACGGTATCCGACTTTTCCGTGACGTCGTCTTTAAATAGTTGCAGTTTGTGGGTTGCTAATCTGCATAGAGCCAAACGTTTTTGTAGATGTCCTTCATTATTGCCCATTCGGCCCAAGTTACTCTATGCCAGGTTACTCCTCCGCAACATCTTCTGAACTCGTCCTCCCAGCTGACAGTTGGTCTTCCTTTATTCCTCTCTCTATCCCTTGGATGCCATTCAATAATCCTTTTAGTGCATCTGTTGTCTTTCGCTCTCATAATATGTCTGGCACAATTCCATTTTCGTTCAATTATTATTTTGCCGATGTCCTCTATCTGTGATTCTTCTCTTATCCATTCTTTTGTTTTTTTCTGTCCTTTCTTGTTATTCCAATCATAGGTCTATGCATTGCCCTCGCGGTTACTCTAATTTTTTTAATTATTTTGTGTTAGAGTCCAGGTCTTACACCCATATATCATCATAGTATACACATTGTCCATAGTTTTTCTTTTTCTCCATTTCGATTTTTGTTTACCATTAATTTTTATACTTCTTAACCATCTCCCAGCCTATTGCCATCCTCCTTGTTATCTCTTCTCCTTGGTTGTCGGTTGTAATTTTTTGTCCGAGGTATATGAAATGTTCTACCCTTTCGATTTCTTTCCCATTTGTAGTTATTATCTCTTCCTGGCTGCAATTGATGTACATTGTCTTTGTTTTTTCTTTATTCACTTCCAATCCATTTTCTCCAGATTTTATTTCTGTTGTGTCTTTTCCGATGAGTACTATGTTATCTGCAAACTTGAGTCTGTTCAGCCATTGCCCGGTCAGCCGGATTCCCATTCCTTCCCACTATTCTTCGACGAACATAGTGTCCAGCACAGCATTGAACTTTGCAGATACCACATCTCCCTGCCTCAACCCTTTTCCTAATTCTATAGATTTGCTTGTTGTCTAGTTGTTGTTTAGTTTTATGTTTAACTTTGACTTTTTGTATATGTATTTAAATATTTCAATGTACGTATTGTCCATGCCAGAGTTCTCCAAGTCTATGAATAGTAGTGCTATAGGAAACTCTTTTTTTAATAATCGTGCAGTACTAAAATATTCCCCAATGTAGAAAAGTTTTCTTGAATCCCGTTTGGTCCTCGGCAGATGGTAAGTGTTGATCTACTCTACGCGTGATTATTGACATAAATATCTTGTACAACACTGGAAGCAGGCTTATTGGTCTGTAGTTCGTTATCTCCTGTTTATCATCTTTCTTATAGAGCGGCGCGACTTTTGCTACTAGCCAGTCTTCTGGTATAATTTTTTGTTTTACACAGTTGTAAAATTTCAGTTAGTACCATTATTACGTGGCATCCTACTGCTTTAATTTCCTCGTTCCTTATTCCATCTATGCCTCCAGCCTTCCCTTCCTTATTTCTTCCCCGTTATATCGCAACCTGTCAAACCGCTTCCATCCGTAGGTTCTTCTCTAATACTTGTCTCCATTTCTTTACTTGCCTTCTCCCTTTCCAGTCTTATTGTATAATGCATTGTAGAAATCAGTTATTATGTTTAGTATATCTGTTTTCTTTTTTAGTTGTTCCGCTCTTGTCCTTCATAGCAATTATCTTCTTGTATCCCAGCTGTTGGTTTCTCATACATTACTTTATACCGGCCAAACTATATAATTAAAATGAAACTAAAGATGCAAAAGTAATAAAGTAGAATGGCTAAAAAGGTTCTTAATACAATCATCCCAAATTATGGACTTTATAATATAGATATGATAACAGTCACTAAAAAGCTGTAAAAGCTAGAGGGTCTACCTCTCAAAAATTACCATCTAGCTTACATCGACATATTTACAACAACAAGCCAAAAAGTTGCCAATTAGACACAGAATAAGCTAGAAATTTTCAGACAGAAGATATTGACAACTATGTAACTCCAGAAGCAGCAGTGTATAACAGTGATCATGAAGAAGCTTAAAATAAAAACAAATAATAAATCAACAAATAATAAATTCATGCGAAACGTTTTACCATTTTGTTTCTATAAAGTAAATGTCATTTCGATTAAAAAGTTTCATATGGCCTTATTGATTTTTCAATTGCTTAAGAAGTTGGCGTAGTTTAAAATATGGGTTTCTTAATAAATCAGATTGCTCTAACTTTTTAATCAATTAAAAAAACTAATAAGTTTATATTGAACTTTTTACTCAGCATGACATTTACAAACTGAGAAAAAGTTTTGTTGGAAAGAAGCCTGTATATTATATTTATTATTTAGGTACTTTTTAAATACATTTATTATAAGTTTTAATGTTTTGTTTTTAGATTATTCTAGAGAAATGTGGGAAAAATATTCTAGGAAATTCTGAGATAATAATAATTTTAAAAAATCCTGCAAATTTTAGGGAATTTTGATACTAATCCTGCAAATTTTAGGGAATTTTGATACTAAGCACTAGGGACTTAGATTCCAGCCATCTGGCAACACTGATGCGACCTCACTTTGCAAAGGTGCTGCCAACTAGCTGTTATTTGTGCAACACAAATCGCAAACAGTAGATGAGCAATATTAAATTTCTGCTTTTATAATTTCGCGTAGCACTTGCAACAAGCTTGCGGGGCGCCAGTGGTCCGCGGAGCACCGGTTAAGAATCACTGCCAACAACTCGAGACTCTATCTATGATTACCTGGTGTACTCATCAGCTTCGGTTCAACCGTTAAATCTCATATAGTTTCCCGTTTTCATCATTGTGACTTCATTTCACGTTTCTACTGTTTCTATCGTTTTCTTCATGATATCCATTAACATTGAATCCTATATCTCAGGTCTAAATCTGTGGGATGGTCTAGTAAAATACAATTTACTCTGTTTAGTCAGCTCTAATAAACTACATTAAGTTTACATGATATATTATAAAATTATAACACTACTTGATTTTACAAACTACTGTAATTTAAAGTAACAACGATCAACGTCCATTATATAACTCCATTATATAATTGGAACATCGAGAGCCCTTAGTACTTTAGATATTTTCGTCAATATTGAAAGTGGAATTTTACGCCGTAGTTTTTAGAACCCCTGGTCCAGCCCATAAATGTAATAGATGTAATTTCGCTTTTGTGACGAATGTTTATAGAAAATTAGAATTATTAACCAATCAAACTGACTAATAAATATGTTTACAGATATGCAGACGGGATGGCCATTTATGTCTCATATTCCGTGTAAGAGACGAAGACAGCAAGCATGCAATTGGAACAGCCATTACCGCGTATATGCTAAGAGAAGAACTGGAATCACATGAGCCATATCTTGAAACCTTGCTGTTAGAACCGCACGGATTTCTCATTTGGCCATTAGAAATAGTCCACAAGATCACATCAACAAGTCCTCTGTGGGACGTATCATCATACAACTTAATTTCAAATAAGTACGTCATTATAATTCAAAGATAAGTTATAACTTTGGTTATTTTTAGATTTGAAATAATTGTAACGCTACAAGGAACTTCTCCAACCACCGGCCAATGCTCAAAAACTAGAACGTCGTATACCAGTTCTGAGATACTCTGGGGACACAGATTTAAATGTTGTGTTAAATATATTAAGAAAAACCAGAGTTACATGATCCATCAGAAACTTTTCAATCAAACTTACGAATACGCTACGCATTTATGTAGTGCCAAAAGATTCAACGATGTGTACAATTCAATGAGTCCAACGCCATCTGTCTCGAAGAATTACAACGTTAAGTTTAATGTCACCTATGACGGTACGCAAAGAAGAGGTACTTTGATGTCCATAGAGTCTGCAGGAAGTGCAGATAAGATCACAGAACTAAACAATGATGACGATGAAACAACATCAATTAAAGATGAGACTTTAGTTGTGGTGAATGAAACTGATAAAAAAGAAAGTATACCTCTAAAAGACAAACCCGCACCAGAATCAAAGACTACTGAAACATCCCAACCTTTGTTGAATAATTGGGACTACCAATCACGGTTTCCGATCTCAAATTTAGACGATTCATGGTTGAAAGAATCGAAGTCTTTACCTGCCATAACAGCGGATAATTACCATTACAATAGTTTGAATGAGACTACCAATAAAAATTTTAATTCATACGCTAATAATTTAACCAGAAGTACGAGGGGATATATGCCAGGCGGCTCGAGTAATATGTCAATGCTGAAAAGTTTTCCAAATCGAATCTTTGAAGAAGAAGAATACCTGTACGAGAACTCTTCGTTTGATGGTTCTTTGATGTCCATAGACTACCCGAAGAGCGAAATCGAAGAAGAAGGTGAAGTGGATGTGGATACTATGATATCTGGGCTGGAAGACTACTTGGAGAGAAATTCATTGACTGGTAGTATCAAGTTGTTTCAATTCCCTGAAGCGAGCTGATCTATGGTTTTGCCTTTAAATGGTAGTATCTTAGTCTATTTGTATTTATTTTTGTTGTATTTATTTGACCGTAACTGTACATTGTATATGTGCATATTTTGACTTAAATAAAAGTGTTAATATGTCTGCCTTTTTGTTTAAAAGTTTATGGTTCTAAACTCTTTAATTTTATCTATATAACAGACATTTTCGAGATGGTATTATGTGGGCTCAATATTCTGGGTGTCTTGCAATCGTGTAGGGACAAAGGATGGGTACCAACAATCCTGCAGATTAAGAACCATATATTAACGCAGCAGCCATTCAAATAATCTTGATACCACCACATGGAAAAAGTTCCAATTGTCTGTCTTGGCGAACAGAATTTGGGTTACGGTGTCTAGGATAGAGGCTAAGGCGATTATGATGTATGTCAAATCGAGGTATTAGGCCAGACGAAACATGAAATACGGGATTACAGCGTCTGTATAGGATTTCTTAGTCTATTACCGATTATTTCCCATATAAATTAGATTGGAAGAAATCCCGGAGATCATTATAGCCATGGCAAACAGCTAATGTTCTATTTTCATATGAAAGCCTACTTTAAATTTCGGAGGTGCTCTGATAGTAATATATAAATACGAAGTACTAAGAAAATTAAAATACAGAAAATAATTTAAATTGTCAATTTTTTATGGACTAGTTTTGTAGTGTTTCGATGTGATGAGATCTGGCAAAATGTACCATACGCCGGAAATCAAAATAATATCACAAAATAATTAATCAATATAGATGATCTTGAGGTTGGTATGACTTCCTACTCCCTTCATCGCAAGAAGCATCATTTGTAAAAAAAATTCATATCCGACGTTTTAAATTTTTCCAAATTTTCTGGTGTGGCTAGACACGTGAGTTTATCATATTATACAGCAGTGCCAAACTGTTTTTCTTCCTGATTCATGTTTTTCACTATACAGAAAATGTACAAAGTGATTCTGAAACAAATTAAAAAGAAATAAGAAGCAATTTAGGCAATAAACTTATAGTATATTTCAAAGTTTTAAATATTAACTAAATTGTATTAAAGAAATCGTATATGTCCTGGTGAATAGCCGATCGCGCATGAGCGAAAGACGATTGCGAACATACGTACGAACAATTATCAATTGAAAAATTCTGACAATTTGTACGTACCTAATCCAGAGATGTGATGCGGATTTACAAAAATTATGATTGCACAGTGTTCCCCGTTGGACAAAACAAAAGCGACTTAATGCGGCAACTGCGCGCCGCGGTCGAAAGTTATTTCGCATACGAGTCGTGCATCGCATACAACTGCCATGCCTGGTAATAATCTCTTGCTACACAAATCACTACACAAAAATACCAACAAAAACGCCAGAATGAAGGTGGGAGACAGATATTTTGCTGGCAGGCGGCGACGTTATTTTTTCTGTATTAATTTTCTCAAGAATGCGTTAAGTTAGACCATACGTTTATCACAAAGAATGTTTATTATGTTCTTGGGCTCATATGCTACTTCAATGTTAACCGTTATTCCTGAAACACTATATGACAACGGTTAAATAGTAACGCATTTAATAAAATAAAATTTGTAAAATAGAAAAGTTTTAAAATTGAAATTTTTTATTTTCGTTTCTGATTCTTATTTAAATACGACACATTTGTGAACAAAACACACCTTTTTGTCACCTTCCTGCCAAGAATATTATTGCGCAATAAATACAAAGATAACTTTTAAATTGACAAACGAAAGTGAAGACGATTGGCAAAAGTAATTGAGTTGAAGTGAGATCGAGAAGTAGGGCCGTAGTTTTGTAGGGCCGTAGTTTTGTAGGGCCGTATTTTCAGCTTCGAAAATAATTTGATTGAAAATAATGACTTAAGGGCATTGGACCTATTCTGTCCCTCATAACAATTTTATAAAAGTGTGAATTTTTGTTAGAATGAATTTTGTTATTATTAGAATGAATTTTATTTCGTATTATACACTGTGTCTTAAGCCTTGTACGCAGCTGCAACTTGTAATGCAACACGTAATGTAACATGCAATGCGCAACGAAAACCGCAGTCGGTGAATCTCGGCGTGCGTACACTGCGTATAGTGCAACGCGCGCTGCAGCATGGCTGTTCGCGCAACACCCCACCCGGCACCCCGTCCACACGGCACACAGGTTGCGTTGCATGTTACATACGTGTTGCGTTACACATTGCAGGCGCAGTCTGTACAAGACTTTATGGATGCTTTTGTCTTTACTAGAGATAGAAAGTTGGTTAAATGGACAAAGTCGTACCGATTTGTATGTTCCCTAATGAGAAACAGCTTGATACAAATGATTTTACAATAAACAAAGAAACTACATTTTGTAGATAACTTTTTCCTATTGAGCCTATTGCCTATTACTCCTATTGAGGAATGCATACATTATCATGGCAATTTATGGTAAGTAATACTAACTATTCTCTACACACATGGCAAATATTTCATTCCTGGCTCCTCAAACCCCGCGAGTAGTGAGAAATATTTCATTCCTCACGGCTTTAGAACCAAGCACAGCTCTGGATTTTTCATTTCCATATTGTTTTGATACACTGCTTTAGCGACATTGTCAAGGCATTGACAACGTCGCTAACTGACAAGCGCACCAAACAATTTTAATCTGTCAAAATCCTATAAAGCGTCATAGTGAGATACAGCCGTCCCTATATGCATAAAAATTAATTTATAAAATTACGTTGCATGGTCGTAGAAAAAGTATAGTATTCCATTCGCAAGTAATGGCAATTTCTCACTCGAACGCTTTGCAGCACCCGCTACAGCTCGTGCTGCAAACTTCGTTCTCGTGAGAAATTGCTAACATTACTTGCTCATAGAATAATATACTATTGATTTTTATTAGACAACACTATTTGAAAATATTTTTGTATGCAATTATTCCGGCCTCCGAGTCGGAGTCGGAGTCATAGTCGGAGTCGGAGTCGGAGTCGGACCGTGTAAAATTTCTGAGGTCGACTCCGCAGCCTTGATTCAAGCCAAAAACTCACAGCCTGTATATCATTATAGGGCCGATTTAATGAAAAATGTTATCTCTTTTATAGCAGGCTAATTATCTTTTCAAATCAACTCATTTTTGCGACAATTTATTTTCAGGGCCCCTTTTTACCTTATAAATACAATTACTTTTAAAACAATATGCGTATAGGATGTAGGTACTTACTATGCCATTTGATAGAGGTCGGCAGTCGCGTCGGCACAGAAAATAGTAACGCCATTTGAAGAGTAAACTTTAAAATCGTTTTCCTCAGATCTGTCATTCGAATAAGAACAAACCAATTTTAATCTCGTCAAAAACAGCTATTGAATTAATGTACGAAACCGATACCAAATATTCTGCCCCCAAAAAAATCCATTGTTTTTTGTTCCCCATTGAATTATGGCACAGCATAATCCAGCATATTTATTTTATAAATTATTAATAATACAGTAACAAAGAACAACCGAAGAGCATAGGTTTCAGATCGGCTCAATTTTCGAAAAAATAAATTTAAAAGTCAGATCTACTGAGACATAAAAAAGGAAATGTATTATTTCCAAACTTTGACAATGCGTCAATTACAAACGAACCAGCGCACTAATATTCAAGTAATGTCTATTTCTTCAATATTTATAAACCAAATATCGGTACTCTTATCATAAAAGAATAATAACAGCATAGGTAATTGATAAATTTCCCTGACACATCATTGCTTCTGAAACATATCGACCATATCAGTACATATACCTTCATTCCTCTCTTGTGCTATCTAACTACTTTATAATAGAGTGTAATGGAGCCAGCCATTCGCACGTGGCGCGTGGGTTTGACTTGAGTACAGTTTCGCGTTCTCTAGCCAAATGAAGACGCTCAACCTCAAACACACCGCAATAACAATAAAAAGGGCAATTTCTGACGTCACGATAATTGTCACAAGGCGCTCTGCAAATAAAGATAACGCCGCCTTTATCTTCAGTTTGTATCCTAGCGGAGATAGCGATTCAGTTATCCGTGCCGAGAATAAAGCACTTGAAAGGTAATCTGGCCGCCGAAACATTTGCAGTAGAGTGCGTGGTTCAGAGGGGAAAAAATGGTTATTGTTATTCTGTGAGGTGAATGGGACTGTATAAAAATGTCAACTATAAATAATATTAGTAATAATAACAATGGTAATAAAAATGTCGCGAGAAATAGGAACACTGGCACAAATACTAATGCGGATGATAGTGATAGAATAGAGGTAGTGAATGAACCTGATGACAGCAACAATGCCGATTCGATCACTATACCAATAGGCGTAAAAAGAGAGAAAAGGTAATTTTCATTTGTTTTATTATTATTTAGTGTAACTATTGTGTTTAGTATATTGAAATATAAATTAAAAAATTAAATCATTAGTAGATGCCTTGTGAAATGTTGGATTAAGATAAAATAACAGTGAGTTAAAAAGTTGGAACGTTGTTTTTAAAAGGATTTGTCTGGATTAAATCGCGACTTAAAAACGACAAATGAAGCATAAACTATAACGGTTTGACATTTAGGTAGGATTATGCGGCTGTATTGTCGTACCGAGAAACCGATGACTAAATTTGCAAACGAAGGCGTTTGTTTGCTTTGCATATCTGCAGACTTGAAAATTATTTTAAATATGTACTAAGCGTTTGATATTGAGTTTAGGTACATTCGTTTGGTATATTCTATCCTGTATAACAATAAGCAAATGAAATATAGAGAATATCAAGAAAAAATTAGACATTGTCTAAGTATTCATTTCCTCATTCATAAGATAATTGATATTCTGTATTAAATCAAAGCTGATACTTAAATATTGCAAGAAGCGTTGTGGTCCTGAAAAAGTAATTAATACATCAACGTGATTAATACATCTTTAAAAATATAAGATAAATACTCCAATAATTTTATAATTGTTTCACAATTTTAATGGTATCTTCTATTTGTGTCGAGCATGGCGTCAAATAAATTATTAAGATAAGAGTATTATTTGTATTTAATAGTACATATATCCCATGAAGTGATATCATAATACTGGCAAGTATTTCTAGGAAGTTCTAAGTTCTAATAAGTGGTTGTTAGTCCAAATTTATATATGTGTTGCTGTCAGTTTTAAAGCTCTTACATAGGTAGGTAGTGTGTGCGTGATACAGCATCCTTCGTACTGGTTGCGCGCCGACTACTTGTCATAACAACTGAATACTATCACTCGAAAATGTGTTATGCTTTAGCCTAACACAAGAAAAAGAAAACGAAAAAGGGACCATATGGGTTCATCCAACATTGGAATCAATAGAATAAATTGTGTATTACATAAGCTTACATATTACTTATCATATTATTAATAGCGCTGTACAATAGAGTGTATCGAAAAAACGTTCTTTTTTTCAATATTTAAAATTTCAAGTTGCTAAAAACTTGTCCCTATGAACAGTATGAACCTACATACTACATGGTGTGTCCCACTTAAGAGTGTAGCTACAAAAAGGATAAAACAAAAAAAAATGAAAGACTAAGTGATTTTTCTTTTTCGAATACAAAAAGCTTAACAATAAGGTGTGAAATTACCATATACAAAAATATATTACTCTAATGCAACATTTAGATCGCCTGCAGTTTGTTTAGATTCGATCAAATTTGTAGAAAAATGACCATTTTCGTATAATTTAACAAATGCGCTTAAACGTTGATAAAAGTTTATTTGTCATTAAATTTTTAGTTTATCATACGCTGTATGTAAAGTATTGTAATCATGCCGAAAAAAAAATTGAGATTTTAGCGGAAATAGGTCCCCTAAACATTTTTGACCAAGGTACAAAAAAATGTCTGTGTGTGTGTGTGTGTGTGTGTGTGTGTGTGTGTGTGTGTGTGTGTGTGTGTGTGTGTGTGTGTGTGGGTGCGTGCGTGCGTGCGTGCGTGCGTGCGTGCGTGCGTGCGTGCGTGCGCCCGTGCGTGCGTGCGTGCGTGCGTGCGTGCGTGCGTGCGTGCGTGCGTGCGTGCGTGCGTGTGCGTGCGTGCGTGCGTGCGTGCGTGCGTGCGTGCGTGCGTGCGGGCGTGCGTGCGGGCGTGCGTGCGTGCGTGCGTGCGTGCGTGCGTGCGTGCGTGCGTGCGTGTGTGCGTGCGTGTGTGTGTGTGTCTGTGTGTGTGTGTGTGTGTGTGTGTGTGTGTGTGTGTGTGTGTGTGTGTGTGTGTGTGTGTGTGTGTGTGTGTGTGTGTGTGTGTGTGTGTGTGTGTGTGTGTGTGTGTGTGTGTGTGTGTGTGTGTGTGTGTGTGTGTGTGTGTGTGTGTGTGTGTGTGTGTGTGTGTGTGTGTGTGTGTGTGTGTGTGTGTGTGTGTGTGTGTGTGTGTGTGTGTGTGTGTGTGTGTGTGTGTGTGTGTGTGTGTGTGTGTGTGTGTGTGTGTGTGTGTGTGTGTGTGTGTGTGTGTGTGTGTGTGTGTGTGTGTAAACGATTTTTGTGACGACGATTCCGGAGAAACTACTAAAGGTATCGGGACGAAAGTTTATATTTAGAAGTTTTATGACCAAACTTAGAGCTGAAAAGCTTTTGGTTCAAAATGGACGAAAGGAACTGGTAGTTTATTCTAAGCCTTTTTCAAGGATTTTGCAAATGAGCTGCCATTTCTGTAATTTCGTCAAAATAGTTAAATAATAAATTAAAGTAGAGGAAATTTGGAATAATTTATGCCTATGATATTTTTTGGTAAAATTAATAGTTTAGCTTCAAGAGCAAATTCTATTTGATCGAGATCGGTCGCATCTGCATTGATATGAAACTACATCCTCGAACTACATAGTAGCCTGGATTTGACAATTATTTTTTTGTGCTGTCACCACAGAAATGTCTATGGCTGTCACACTCAAAAACAGCTGATTTCATCAGAGGTTTGAGAACCGCTATGGAACGTTGCCGCTCTAGTGCAGCAATGTACAAAATACAAAATTCAAATAAAATAAGATCACCAATTTGATTGTTTGTTGATAAGAAATATCAATCCGTTGTCTATCTAATTGTAAAAACAATAAATTGAGAAACATGTAAATAAAGTATAGCGATGAGTGTAGTCATCATACTCATAGTACGTTGGTACGTATGTTGGTACGGATGTGACATCTAGAGTGTCATGAACGAATATAAATCTGTCAGAATTTGAATTAGCTTTTTAAACTTGACGTTTCGTAGAAGCGGTATTAATCTAACATTTCCTATACAGAAATATAACCATTTTTGATTTTTTTAAAAATACATATTTGTCAAAAACCAACACAAAAACGTTGATGTCACTCCTGTCGAAAACTATATAGCGCGACTCCCTCACATGCGACGGTGACGCTCCGCCATCGGTGACGCGCGGTCACGCGCCGCATCACCGCTTGTCGCGCTATTCCGTACTTTCGGCACTTGTGAGATGAATAACTATTATTCTAATGACAGTAGGTAGAGTCAAACGCTGATGCTTTGACAATACCTGCTATTGATATTATTGACTATTAAAATATCTATCAAATCCTGGCTAACTAGTTTAATTTTAATGCAGACACGATTTATCTCAATCAAATAGATTCTCATGCAGGTAAACTATTAATTTTATATTTTGTATGATAAAGTCATGTGCCTGGCCACATCAGATTTTTTATTATGTGCGGACATAAAACAAATCATTATCATATCATTTATGATTTGGCCTCCTGCGGGAGACCTAAATATTATTCAATTGGGCCAATTTTTGTTTGTGGTATAATAGGGTCCACAGGGACAACTTTTTATATTTCGAAAAACCTTTTTTTCGGTTTACCCTACTTTACAACTGTTATCTCTTCGTAGTCTTTGTACATTCCGTTGCATATTTTCACCCATAATTGGTGGTTTCTGTTACCGCAAGCGTTATCAAATGTGTCCTATTCCTATTCGGCTAATTTACACTAATAACTTTGTCATTGGCAACGTAGTATTGTCCCATGTTGACATTCAACTTTTCTACAAGACTTAAAATTTAAAAATAAAGGTTTAAGCATATACATATTCCAATGTATAAAAGCGGTATCCCAGATTCGTTTACTGTATTGGCGGCTGGAGAGTCGAGATACTACAAATTAGTATCGCGATGCTGTATTCGTCTTGCGTTGCCGTCTGATCGTCTCTTTTTTGAACGTAGAATTTTAGCTGTATCCGAGACACGAATATCCCGCATACAGTATCTACGTGTGTAGGAGCTCTGAGAAGTACGAAAACATGTAAAAATGGCTGAAACGGTTTGTTAATTAAAAAAATCCTCAGACTTAATGATCAAAATACTCATATTTATATTAAATTTCACTATATTAAAAAATAACATTGTCTTAATGGTAAATTGTTAAATCTATGGGTTTATGTAAGAACATTCTCGAGAAAAAGACAGTTGAAAATTAGGGTATACTTTGACCTTTTGTTTGTGAATAGAACCTGAATAGACGTTTTCAATTGAATTATTTGCGCTAAGTACGAATCCGGGGTTAAAACTTACGTTACTATCGCCTTTGGTTTTTGCGCTTTTGTTGTTTATTTTATGTAGGCGCCCGCACACCTCAAAAAGAATCGCTGTAAATGCTTCAAAATCATTTGTTCAAGATTTCAAAAGTACAAGGATTAGCGTTTACTGTGCCACTGTTCTGAAGTTTCTAGGATCATGGGTTCAACTAGTATGTTTGCGAAAATTGCAATTTCGCAATTTTGTATCCCATTCACAAAATCCATGTCCCTCAGAGCTATCATTTTTAAAATGTTTTATCTCGGAAATTTTCAAATGTAAGGCCACACAATGATTCCACTCCCATTAAGACAATTAGAAGACCTACCAAAATCAGTAAGAAAAGTATGGGGTTGTCGTTTAACGAAGTGTCCATGACGGTACAATTGGCGGTAGAAAATTGAAATGTGTAATGAATGCGTATTTAATTAATTAATTCATTAATTAATGAAAAATCGTCGTCTTCGAGGGTATTTTGAAATAACAAACTATCTCCGAGGTCTTCTCTGTTTCCATACCTTTCACTCACTGTATTAGATCATTCAGAATAAAATGATCTCTAAATTTTTTAATTTTCTTCTTTCCGATATCAATAATGTTTCACACTTGTGATGTTTGACTGTAGATTTTATGCGAATTTATTTTTGATTTTGTGATGGACTGGAATCATTTCTTATGAAGAAAATTTATATACTTCATTTAATCTATTATTTTTTTAATTTGGGCCATTTTTTTGTGGTGAGCGTGGGTCCATAGAGACAACTTTTTATTGATATGAAATTGAATTTTTTCAAGAATTGCTTTTTGATACACCCCATTATACAGGTGTCCCAATAGAGTAGTACAGGAAGATACAATAACGGTAATGGTAATGATAAACGGTAATGATAAACGGTAATGATAAACGATTGAAAATAATTCCGATCATTTTATAATTCTATACTATATTGTAAAGAAATTAGTATGATTGTAGTACTATAAACTTTAAACCCACTTGTTTTCGAGTGATCTTCTTTTGTTTAAATACAGCAGTTTAAGGAAAAATTCATCTATCAACTACTGTCAATTCCACCAAATTCTGCAAAACATTGTTAACGCTAGCAACTATGAAATATCACACCAATTTCCCTGTTTTAAAAAAATACGAAGTGTAAAGATAACCTAATATTTAAATATTAAAAAAAATAAACAATTGGTTTTGGAACAGTTTTGTTAGTAACATCTATTTTATTATGCTCCAACCTACCTGTGTACGTAACTTCTCTTGGGCAGAGGCTTTGAGGTCTTTTTTCAAGGCTTTTGACGTTGTCATCTAACAACTTTCCCAGTTGCTCGCGTTGGTCATTTTGTTATAAAATTGGGCTAATTATATAATTCAACATAGGAAAGATCGTTATATCCTTTAATCACGCACATCAAGTGGACTCAAGTCGATACCGTTTGTTATCTCTTATAATTTGTATGTCAGCAAGCTTTAAGGATTGTATAACTCTCCCCAATTTTTTAATAATAATGGGCCCTGCTGGGATAACCCAAAAAGGTAAATTTTCTGTAATTTGCATAGGAATTATTTGCTTTGCTTGGTTATTTACTAGCCTTCATGCCACAATTGCGCATTATAAAAGAGTGGCACGTGACACAGTTTTTTACTTTATCATACGTAGTATGACAAACTATTGTAATCATGTCGAAAAAATGTTTTGAGATGTTTGCGAAAATGTCCACTGAACATTTTTGATCAAGGTATAAAAATTGTCTGTGTGTGTAATCGCTTTTTGTAGCGACGATTCCGGAGAAACTACTAAAGTCTAAAGGTGTCGGGATGAAACTTAATATTTAGAAGTTTCATGACTAAACTTAGAGCTGAAGGACTTTTTGTTCATGAGGTCCAAAGAAACATCCAGTATAAAATTCGTAGTTTAGCTGCCTGAGCAAATTCTATTTAATCGGGAATGCTCGTACTGCATTACAACTAGTTAGCTAAGATTTTAAAATTTGTAAAACCATAAGACGAGTATTTTATATATGAATAATTTTTAATTCAGACAAATGTATTTTCCATACGTCGTACACCTTGTAGCTTCGTAAATGGTGCTCTTGTCATTCTGACATTAATCATAGGTGAAACAATGGTGAAACATGAACCAACTGTCAAGTTGACAAGCCAGAATTTCATGAGCAAAATCAGCTGTATGACACATAGTATATGGCGCATAGTACATATTGATATACCTTCACTATTAAAATAGTATATTATAATACAAGCTTTATAAGACAAAAATTGGCGCGCGAGTTGTTTTGGTCGCGAACGCGTTCGGCAATACGTCTTATAAAACGAGTGTTATACATATACTATTTTGTCTACTTCGCTACATTAATTTTACATAAATTTCGAAAGTTGCGGGTAAACTATAGTAAATTCATCTTCAATTGTTGGTAGTTGTGGTAAAATTCACAAATACGATTGAGGCGAGCCCATATAAATACAAAATGATATAAAGAATGTTGGTAACAGCAGGCTGCTCCAACACTAGCGTTGCGACATATGCCTCTATCTCATTCGACGTAGTACCACTGGACTACGCGTGCGTCAAATACGTGGATTCAATGGGCTAGACTGGATCCATAGGCTGCCACAGTGCTGCCACCAGCTGCTACATGTATAAGGTTATCTTTGGGCTGTCAGTGGTTTGGCGTTATCGATGCCGAATATTACCGGCTAACAGCCGCGGTAATACCGATCGCGCACTCTAAGCTACAATAGCGCCATCTGTCGACGGTTCTAATAACTACTGCCCACGCATGCGCAGTTTGATCCCGGACACCTTATCGATAGACAAAACATATATCTCCGTCTCACATTCTGGGAACCGAGACTACACATTGGTGCTATAGGACAAGCTCAGTATAATCCCTAATTTGTATATGGGCAAACCAATAGCGATTGAGATGTCAGCCTTATTTGACACGACGTCAATATCATTCTTGGAAAACTAAAAGTTACTATAAGCTTGTGATCTAGTGTTTTCATAACGACACCGAAAGCGGTTTCGTTATGACTTTATAACCAACGCAAAGTAGAAAAAAAGTTATTCGCATATCAAATCCTACTCTATCTTTTAGTCCACTCTGTACAGTGTACATGTTTTGGGTTAGATTATGGTTATATTTCTGAAAATGATTTGCCCGACCGATTGTAAGGTTACTAGAGCCAACTAGAGCTGTCAAGCAGACATCTGGCTCATGGTCTGGGGACAACTACTAGTAATGTTGATTTTCTACAGGTATATTAGACGATTCTGACATGTAAAAAATATCCCACACCTTCATCTATGGCATTGCAGAGTATGCCGTGTTATGTTTATTGATATGTATCACAATGGCCTAACGCACTGGCGTTCAGCTCTTCATGTACGGTACGTTTCATCATCTTCTAACGCACTGGTATTCAAGTAATCACGTACACTTACACCACCGTCTAAAGCACTGATACTTGTCTCCAGGCGTCTGCCAGACGCTGCAGCTGCTCCACCTA
This sequence comes from Melinopterus prodromus, assembly GCA_964023965.1. Lineage (NCBI taxonomy): Eukaryota > Metazoa > Arthropoda > Insecta > Coleoptera > Scarabaeidae > Melinopterus > Melinopterus prodromus. Next base: position 53,519,712 of record OZ030391.1, on the reverse strand, counting down.
TTTGCCTGCTATTCGATCGGGAATATTCTTATGAAAGTTCTTGTCTAGAATCATGCGCATTATTTGTTTTGTTTTTTATTACGTATCGGAATCTTTGTCAATACATTTTATTACATTTTAGCAAAATACCAGTTCGACCATACGCAGCAGCATCGAATAGAATTGTGACAAAGGGCGGAAGATGTAACGTTGCAGCGGACAACATACCAAACAAAGAGTTTCGGTACATTCAAGACATAGGAAACACGTTGCTCAATACCAGGTGGCGTTGGATTTTAATTAGCTTGTGCATAGCTAACGCGATAGCTTATGTAACATTCGCAGGCATGTGGATGTTAGTAGCAGTGATCAATGACGACCACGACAATTCACCAAATACAACACTACCATGTGTGGTAAACGCAAATTCATTTACCAGTTATCTTTTACTAAGCATAGAGACCCTAAGCACCATTGGATATGGTACAAGATATCCAACAGAATGTCATCCAAGTTGGATGGTGATCACTCTTCAAGCATTGACAGGAGTTGCAATCGAAGGTGCTTTGGTCACGGCAGTCTTCGTTAAAATGGCCAAACCGTATAACAAACATCCTATGAGACTGTTCAGCAGAAAAGCTGTGGTAACATTTTCTTGGTTGTTTGATATGTAATGGATGTTAATTTTCTGCTTGTGTCTAGATTTCGATGAGAGATGGGGTCTTGTGTCTTATCTTTAGAATCAGGGATATCAAGGGAAAGCACTGGGCGAAGACGATGATCAAAGCTGTCTTGATCAAGAGAAGAAATACACCGGAAGGCGAACCACTGGCGCATTACTTCGAAAATTTGAAGCTAGAAAAGCACGGGTTGCTTATGTGGCCACAGGAGATTGTTCACAAGATTACACCGGACAGTCCTTTATGGACTTTGACCCCTATGAATTTATATAAATCAAGGTATGTTTACATGTTTACATGTTTACTATGTTTACACTATAGTACAGGTACAGGTTACGAGGGACTGATCATTTGAAGTTTTTGATATTGTATATATGTGAATATTGGAAATCAGGATGATTAAATAAAATGATGTGTAGTTCATCATTATATCTTATTTGATTAATTCAAAAACGGTTTTCTTTTTTTTCAAACACAAGTACATCTAAACACCATTCGAAAAAATCTTATGCTTTATCTTTTCATACTGAAGTTTACAACTGCAACTACAACTATTTTAGCAGTTTTTGGTATATTGAGAACTATTTGTAAATCTATGAAAATGCACCTGTTCGGAAAGCCTCAGTATTTAGACAGATTATATTTAATCCGCAATGATGTTTTACAACATAATTATTTTACAACATGTTTGTTTTTATATGAATGATTTATTTTGGACATGTTATATATTTTGGTCTACGGAATCATCATTCAATGATTATGTATAAAAACGGATCCTGAAGTTTTACTCGCAAGGAATTTATAAAATTCAACCCTCCTGCAATGATCTTCATCGATTTACAAGAACGAAATAATCATAAAAAATTTCACCCCACAAATATGTGTCACAAATTCAATACCTGCTAATACAATATCAACAGCATTTTGAACTATAACGTGTTCTTATCTCAAAAGCTACTAAAGACAGGAATAGGGAACCTCAGTATGGAATGATAGAGCGGAGGATTTTTATTCGAATGCGAATGGTGTATAGATATACAAAGTTTTTCTTAAAAAAAATACATAAAAAGTTTGAAAATTTAATGTAAATGTAAGTACGCAGGCTTTTACGGCCAGAATGATTTAGAAAATAAATTGCCTCCGGGTTATGCCGAGTGTCAACATTCGTAAATGCTGACGTTTCGCGAACCATGTTGCTCGCTTCTTCAGACCTAACTGAATACAGTATTCAGTTAGCTCTGAAGATGCGAGCAACATGATTAGCGAAACGTCAGCATTTACGAATCTTGACACACGGCATAACCCGGAAGCAATTTATTTTGAAATTGCAGTTTGAAGTTTTACTAACAAAATCATGTTTATTATTAAATGCATAATAATAATAATAACCTAAAAATATTTAATTTTTAATCCGTAAAAGAAAACAGCAAACAAGACTCCACTTCTGGGTGAAAGCTTCCCTTTTCTTTTCCCATAAGTCTCGGTCTCTAGCAATGTTTTCCCAGGCTTTTGTTTAGCTCTGTCAGCAGTTCCGAGTCACTTGACACATGGCATTATGTATAATAATAAATAATAATAATAACCTTTGTTTAATTTTTAATTCAATGATTATTTCAAATTACCTACCATCTTATTTTCAACTAATAATATATTCCGTAAAACAAAAAGCAAACTAGACCCCACTTCTGGATGAAGGCCTCCCCTTTCCTTTTACATAGGTCTCGGTCTCGTCTCGTCTAAACGAACTAAATATAATTTTGTTTCCCAATGTTTCCCACTTTCCACCAACACACCCGGCTGGCGATTTTGTTCTTCTCTTGAAACATTCTCAACTTTGATATCCTAAAGCGCCAGACTGATTAATATCATAACGTAATTTGGTTATTCATATTTCACCCTTTAAAAATCTATAGGCTCAAAACCCACCTCCGGACAGTTGCCAGATTTGCGGTTGTCTCATTGTTACGATACAAGGGAATATGAAAGTTATAGCTGTATTCTCTATGGTATAACGAAATCCGTTGCTGACTATAAATACCTTTCTTTTGTCCATACAATTCAAATCAAAATTGTTTCAATAGATATAATACACTGCGTGTGATACTTATATACACCATCCAAATTATAATGACAAAAGCAACAATAGTGTAGCTATACTGAAATGAGTTAGCTCCATATGCTTGAATGATAATTTGATCTAAAGTGTTCTGTCGGTCATTCTTTACAGTGGGTTATTTTTAGGTATCAAGTGTTTTACGAGTACACTCGGGAAGAAAAGACATATCCATCCCACATTTTTGTGGGATGGACATAAATTCTTTGTATTTTAGGGAGTATTCAAGAAAATGCAGATCCAAATTTATTTGATAGGTTTTGAGTTATAGCGCCTCAACCAAATATCATAGTAAAAAAAGTTAAAATACACCTTTTTTCTTCGCCAGTGTACATATTAGTAATATTGTCACATAGGGTCATCCGGAGCATAAAACACAAACTAACCTCGCGATTGATTATGTTTTATGCTCCGGATGACCCTATGTGACATCCGGATACCCTATGTGACAATATTATATTTAATGCGCAAAGGTATTTATACCAAGATATTTTGCCAAATACTGATATTAATTTATCGGATTACACTAGTATGTGTTACACTATTATATAATGTATATTTCAGGTTTGAAATTATGGTGATCCTAGAAGGAGACTCGATAACAACGGGACAGCCATCCCAAAGCCAGACATCCTTCATGAACAAGGAGATATCCTGGGGCTACAGATTCATACCGTGCGTGGAATACAGCAAAGAACACCACCAGTACATAGTGGACCACGAAAAATTCAGCCAGATTGCTGAGTGCGACACACCACTGTGCAGCGCTCAAGAATTGAGTGGTTTGTTAACTGAGGCTGCCAAACAGGATATGTGGGACATAGAAATAACATCCGGTTATAGTACGCCTATATCAAGGCGTAGTGAGATTTCCCTGGCGTCGACCTACAGATTTTCGGGTTAGTTCGTAATCTTCTACCTTTAAGTGCAATATCAAGTTTGTCTCCACTCTTCTGCTTTACATAACTCCATGCTACTTTCTCTTGTCTTGTGTACTGTACGCCTGTACTCCTGATTTCTTCCCATCGCAGTCCCGTCCTCTCGGCTTCCTCCTGATCCCACTATCATGGTCTGCACCATGATAGTCTGACCATTACGGCATTCTTTTATCCTGCACCCGACGCCGCATGACCAAATCATCTCAACGCTTCCTTGATTATAATGTTCATTATGGCAGCTGCACAGAATTGTTGGTCGCAACTTTGTTTACTGTTTTATTCAATTAAGCAGTTCCTTAAGTAGCGTTTCAAAGACTTGCTTGTTTTTGTTTTGGGAACCAGGGGTCTAAATAAAAGATGAATTTCGTTCAAAATTTTGAAATATAATTTCTGCTTCGTCAGTGCGTAGAACATAAAATTTGCTTTAGCAACTACATTAGTAATTTAGTTAGAAAAATCTCTATTTTTTCATCTGTGGGTTTAGTAATTAAAATGCTGGGTAGATTAAGTTAATTTAGTTTATTCAGTTGCACAGTACAGGCCTGTACAGGCCGGTACAGGCTGTACCGCGTTGATTCTCATGATTGCGTGCTGTTACTGTTTCATTAAGCTTGCCTGTGATTTGAAAATTGATTTTATTATACTGACGAAAGACCACCCCGACCGAATGAATGTAAAGGTGCGATAACCTGACGTGTGCAACTGAAGACGAGCCGTGCTCGAAATCTGGATATTGCCCGAATAAACTAAATTAACTTCATCTACCCAGCATTTTGATTACATTAGTAATGGCAAATGCCCAATAATAACTGTACGACACTGTTTAGAGAGACCAGAAAGCAAATGATGAAAGAGTCGCTAGGATAGTCTAGACCAGCGTTCTTCAACCTTTTTACGCCTGCGGACCGGCAAAAGTAGGAGAAATATTTCGCAGACCGGCTGACAATTAAGGGGTAATACCACCCCTGGAGGTAGAAAAATCATACCTAAGTTTAAGCATGTAGTAGTAATGTAAAAATTAATTTTATTAAAAAATCAAATATTCTGCTGGAATCATTTTTGTTAAAAACGGTCGGATCACTCAACCAATTCACACCAGATTGATTTAAAATTTCTACATAGACAGATTTTATGTATTCTCTGATACAAAACCCAGTATACTACGTAGGATTTTAGCAAATAGTATTATTTTTGCAGTTTGGCAGGTTATTGAACACAAATTGAACACTCTTTATTCGTCAACTTTGTAATCAAATAGCTGTAACAAAAAAGTACTTTTGAAAATTTCGTAAAAAAATCTGATGTGGCCAGGCACATGACTTTATCATACAAAATACAAAATTAATAGTTTAGCTGCATGAGAATCTATTTGACTGAGATAAATCGTGTATGCATTAAAATTAAACTAGTTAGCCAGGATTTGACAGATATTTTGATAGTCAATAGTATCAATCGAAGGTATTGTCAAAGCATCAGCATTTGACACTACCTACTGTCATCAGAATAATAGTTGTTTATCTCACAAGTGCCGAAAGTACGGAATAGCACAACGATCGGTGATGCGGCGCGTCACCGATGGCGGAGCGTCGTCGTCGCATGTGAGCGAGTCGCGCTATGTAGTTTTCGGCAGGAGTGACATCAACGTTTTTGGTATTGCTTTTTGAGAAATACGTATTTAAAAAAAATCAAAAATGGTTATATTTCGGTATAGAAAATGTTAGGTTGATACCACTTCTACGAAATGTCAAATTTAAAAAGCTAATTCAAATTCTGACAGATTTATAGTCGAGGGTTCTCCGAGTGTGACAGCGTGGTGACAGCCATAGACATTTCTGTGGTGACAGCACAAAAAAAATATTTGTCAAAATCCTGGATACTATGTAGCATATCAATGCAGATGCGACCGAACTCGATCAAATAGAATTTGCTCTTGCAGCTAAACTATTAATTTTACCAAAAAATATCATAGGCATAAATTATTCAAAATTTCCTCTGCTTTAATTTATTATTTAACTATTTTGACGAAATTACAGAAATGGCGGCTCATTTCTAAAATCCTTGAAAATGGCTTAGAATAAACTACCAGTTCCTTTGGACCCTTTTGAACCAAAAGCTTTTCAGCTCTAAGTTTGGTCATAAAACTTCTAAATATGAACTTTCGTCCCGATACCTTTAGTAGTTTTTCCGGAATCGTCTCCACAAAAATCGAGTACACACATACGCACACACACACACACACACACACATACACACACACACACACACACACACACACACAGACATTTTTTTGTACCTTGGTCGAAAATGTTCAGGGGACCCAAAAAGACCTATTTCCGCTAAAATCTCAATTTTTTTTTCGGCATGATTACAATACTTTACCATACTGCGTATGATAAAGTAAAAACTTGGACTTGTATATGTATCGGAGAAGATTGTCTCAATTTGAAGTCAATCGGTTATGCATTGGCTGACATACCCGACTCAACGTATTTGATGATTTTAAAACGAGTTTTTTTGTTTGTTTTTAGTACGTAATTTTAAAGACTTGGAAATTATGTAACTTCTGAATAAAATGGATTTTTACACTTGTACACGCTTAAACTTTTTTCGAGCTAAAAAAGTGAACACTTATACACACCTTAGTGGTACAGCCTCTACTTTTGTAGCAGTTTTAAGACGAAAAATTTCTTGAACGACTTCTAAGACGCAAAACTTCCCTAACTTCTCACTATGTATGTATGTAGGTTTGAGAGGTTGGGAAGGCCCAAAGCACCTAGGCCCTACTGGACCCTTTGTGCAAACTTCTTATGCTCACTCTGGACTCGTAAGCCAGCCCAGGCTCTGGGCAAAGGCTACGAGGCACGATAGAGGAGCATTTCGAATACTGTCCATTGTAGGCCATGGGTCCCCAAGAGCACTTACCCTATGGTCTTCTAGGGCGGGGCATTCGCACAGTATGTGTCTTACCGTCTCCTCGTCCTGCGAACAAGCTCGGCAGGTGGACGTGTCAGTCAGTCGCATATTGAACATATGCTTCCGTACTTTACAATGACCAGTGAGTAGTAATAAGCCGGAGCTTCCCTCTGGGCAGTTCAGAGAATTTCCTGGCTAACGTTGTGGATAGATACCTGAGTGTCTCCTTGGCCAACGAACAGCCTGGCGTGGTGTCCCACCTGTGAGTGAAACTGCTGTGGGTAATGTCCTTCACCATGTTCCTTAGGGCAGTGTTTGAGGGAAGGATGATGGGTTCCGGTGCAATGGCTGTGTGACCAGCAGCTCTTCGTGATAATCTGTCAGCGCACCGATTGCCCCCATTGTTTTTTGAGTGCCCTTTTATCCAGCTGATGGTGATGGTATTTCTCCTGGTAGCCTCCACCAGGGAGTTGTGGCGGTCCAGTACGAGCCCCGATGTGAAGCGACACCGTTCGAGGGCCAGAATGGACTGTCTACTGTCAGTGAATATCACTATGTTTTTGCCTGACTTGTTAGATTGACTAATGATGTCTGAGGCTGTTTTGATGGCAAAAAGTTCCGCCTGTGTGACCGAAGGGAATTTACCAAGCGGGATCGACCGGCGAGCCTGGAAGTCGTGCGAGAAGATGCCAGCACCTGTACCGTTCGGTCTCTTAGAGCCATCCGTGTAGATCTTTAGGCTTCTACTGAGATCAGCCTCAAGGGCTGTCTTGTGGGTCAGATATGGTTTCCTGAAAACATAGTGGGGTGGGATGTAATCTGTAGGACACTCCAAAAAGGGCTTACCCTTGGTGACCTTCCTCCATAGTTCGATCCTCTTGCCACCAACATGTCTGTCCCAGGAGTACCCCACTGTGCGGAGTCTGGATAAAGTTGCTAGAGCCACTTCTTCTGCGAAGATGTCAAGGGGTGGCAAGTACAGCATGTTTTCCATCGCTACAGTAGGGGTTGAATTCATTGCGCCCGTGACGTTTAGGCAAGCCATTCTTTGAATGCGATTCAGTTTGGTGATCGTGGAGGCCAGCTTGACTCTGGGCCACCATGCCACCGCTCCGTATGTGAGCATGGGTCTGATAACTGCCGTGTAGATCCAGAGCGTGAGCTTAGGTGAGAGGCCCCATGTACGTCCCATGGCTCTCCTACACTGACCGAAAGCAATGCATGCCTTTTTAACTCTATTGGTTAAATGGTTATTCCATAGCAGCTTTCTGTCAAAGATAATACCAAGGTATTTTACTTCGTCAGACAGCCGCAGTGTTGTGTTACAGAGCTTTGGCAGCCTGAAGTTTCCGGTATTCCGGTTTCTCGTGAAGAGCACCATCTCTGTCTTGGACGGGTTGACCGACAGGGAGTGTTCTACGCACCATGTTTTGACGGCATTGAGGGCTCCCTGCATCCTATTGGAGAGGGTGTCATTGTGATTGCCTCTAACGAGGATGACGAGGTCGTCAGCATAGCCAGTTGTGTGGTAGTGAAGATCGTGTAGCCGTCGGAGAAGGCTGTCCAGCGTGAGGTTCCACATCAGTGGAGAGAGAACTCCGCCCTGCGGGCAACCACCCGCAACCTTCCCCCGGAGAGTGGCCTCGCCCACTCTTAGATTCACTACGCGCTGTCTAAGCATACAATTGATCCAACCTCTTACCACAACCGGTACCCCACGCGCGGAAAGGGCTCCGTTGATGCTTCTGAAGGTTGTACGGTCGAAAGCTCCTTCGATATCAATGAATACGCCCAGGGTTGACTGCTTAGCGTCAAATGATCTTTCGATGTAGCTGACAACGCTGTGCAGCGCTGTGTCCGTGGATCTGCCCTGGGTGTACGCATGCTGTTGGGGGTGAAGTGGCTCTGTAATGAACGCAGTGTCCCTGATGAATCGATCGCACAGTCTCTCTATGGACTTCACGAAGAAGGATGAAAGACTGATTGGACGGTACGACCTTGGAATGGAATAATCCTGTCTGCCTGGCTTGGGGATGAAGGTGACCGTAACCTCCCGCCAACGGACAGGTATGTACTGGAGTGCAAGGCACGCCTGGAAGAGACCTTCAAGGTGCGGTGCGATCATATCCAGACCCCACTGGAGTAGGGCGGGAATGACTCCGTCAGGTCCTGGTGACTTGAATGGCGAGGAACTTTTGATTGCCCACCTGATTCTGTCCAGTTTGCTGATGTGAGAAGCAATCAGCCAGTCCTCCTCGGTCGGAGTATTCCCATCCTCCTCTCGAACAGAGGTGGAGGTAGGGGGAGCTGCTACTGAACCTGGAAAATGAATATCCATTAGTAGTTGTAAGCTTTCGGAGGGATTGTTGGTATAGCTCCCATCGCTCCTCCGTAGTATTCCTCTCTCGTTTGGGACCGGCAGAGATGAACTTTTTAACCGAGAGACCTCGGTGACGCTCTCGACATCCTCACAGAAGCTCCGCCATGACTTCCTCTGTCGTTGACGGATTGTGTGTTTGTACGTCGAGAGGTTGACCTTGTAGGAGGTCCAGTCCTCGTTCGTCTTACAGCGTTTAGCTTTATTGTACGCCCTTCTGGTCTGGGCCCTAAGGAGTGTAAGCTCTGGGGACCACCACGGAGTGGCGCGCTCGGGCCCGGCCACCTTCCTTAACGGACAGGCCCTCTTGTATGACAGTATGAGGGCGTTGTTAATGGAGGATGAATATTGCTCCAGTTGTTTTATGTCCTGGGGACAAGATATAGTTAGATTGTGAAACTCACCAGAAAGGTGTCCACGGTAGGTGTTGACATCGGTCCTTCTGGCGTCCGTCGCCAATCTATGACTAACCTTGCATGAGCCAAGGTCAAAGGTAATCCATCTGTGGTCGGACATGGAAACCTCCTCCGACACTGCCCAGTTTTGGACTAAATGTGAGATGCCTGGGGTGGTTAGTGTGATGTCAATCACAGTCTGACTCCGTGCATTCACGAATGTAGGAGTCGTGCCCAGATTAGCTATCTCTAGGTTACTGCTGGAAATGAAATCGAGCAGCCTGATGCCTCTATAATTGTCCGCGATGCTCCCCCAGGATGTGGAGTGTGCATTAGCATCGCAGGCAATCACGAGCTGCCAGCCCTTGAGGGCGCAGGTTTCCACCAGACTGGTCATACCTCGCGATGGTGGGAGGTCCTCGATCGGGAGGTACACAGAAGCCAGCACTAGGTCCTGGGGTCTGCCATCCTCTGACCAATGCAGCCTAACGGTGGTTGTATCTCCATCTGTGTGCTGCGGGAGCAGGTGGGCGTTGAACTGCCTCGGAACGTAGATGGCTGTCCTGGGTCTGATGTGTCCGTCGCAACTAAAAATAGAGCCGGTAAGTCCACTAAGACCCAGAACCTTGGACCTTGCAGTCCAAGGCTCCTGGATCAGAGCTATGGTATTCCTCATCATGTCGAGGTGGCTGCATAAAGTAGCCGACGCTGCACGACTATGATGGAGGTTACATTGTACTGCCCTCAAGGTGCCGTCCTTCCTTGGGGTACCTCCATTTAAGATTTGCCTCACTTTGACGGTTAGGCCTGCTGCTCAGAAAGGTCTGCTGGGCTCGGAGTCGGTGACTCAACGTAGTCGAGGGGCGCATCCAACCGTGATGTGGTGGTCTCCTTTGGGGCATCGACAGCGGGGGCGTCAAGCCTGGAACTGGGTCCGTCGACGGAGGACTGTCGCCACTGATGTAGGTGTGGCACAGGAATCAGCAGCTGGCGCTGTGTTGTCAGCCGTGGTCTCGGGCTCTTGCCACCTAGAAACACGGGCTCTGAGTGGCTTTAGTAGAAACCAAAGCTTACCTTCATTAGCCCGTAGCCAGTCGGTGTCCTTTTTTCCCACTCCGAAAACCAGGAGTCGACCATCTGGCTTCTCCTCGTAGTGGAAGAGGCACCAACCGGGAATATCCAGGTGTGTGTTCTGTACGGCAATGCCCCGTATCAGAAATTCCAAGGAGGTGAATTTGGCAATGCCGGAACTTAGCGGAGCCCAGATTTGCACTCTGGACAGCCTCGGCAAGTCGTCCTCCTTGACTATCCTGAGGGTGACTCCCTCTAAAGGTCCACACTTGTGGAGGTTGGTCTTCAACCACTCCAGCGAGTCCGAGCATTCGCAGTGAACTCGCATCATCTCGCCCCTGAAATTAATCGTGGCAAAATGTGGTATGAAGTTGGGCGCCGGCTTCATGACTTCTTGGAAAACCAAGTCCAGAAGGTCAGCCTTGAGGATGGCGTAGTCAGACTCCTTGAGCTTGCCCAAGGAGTTGCTACCGTCAATGATAGCTACTCGGAGGTGGCTGGTAGTCGCATCCTTGTAGGAAAATCGGCTAACGCTAGCCGCAGTACCCTGCCTGTCCCATTTGTTGATCCTTGGGGAAGGATCGGTGGACGCAACGAGTCGTGGTCGCTTGGAAGTGGTATCCCTCGCCGTCCTGGAACCGGTCAGACTCTCGCCACCTTGGTGAGCGGGTCTTCCGTAGTTGCCAGAACGTTGAGGGTCGTTTCGACGTTCCTGTCGCTGGTTGCCCTTGGGCCTCGGTCCTGTGTGGGACTTATTGGTCCTCGTCGTGCTCGAACGGGATTGTCCCGGAGCAGGTTGGCCACTTTGGCCGGACGTCGATGTGGAGGGCTGTGCGGGGGCGGTGTCGGTCCTGCTGGCCGCATCCTGACGCCTCCTTGCATCGGGCCAGGGACGGCGGCGCCGGTTCCTCTTGGGGCGCACTTGAGTGAATTCACCCTCGTCGCGGCTCCCAGTGGTCGGTCGCCCATCCTCCCTAGGCGTTGCCGCGCCGGAATCCGCGCTCATCCTGGCGTTCTCCGCACCAAACAGTTGGTACCGGAAGACACGCGGTAAAAAGTAGGGTTAGGTTTTTCGAAAAACGGAAAAATCGAGTAATAAAACTCACCTAAAGCCCCAAGATTGTGTTAAATCACATATAAACTCACTAGCAGTGGTAAGAGGTTCGCACAAGTGGCTAAAACGCTGAAACACACGAAAAATTCGCGGAGCGATTTGGCGCGCGTGCGGACTGTCCGAGCTTCACAGACAGAACTTCTCACTAATAGTGAACGGTATTTTTTGCTATACGAAGAGCTACGAAATAAGACACTTGGAGCATGGACTGGTTACTATAGTAATCATCATAATTTTCATTTGACTTTACTGAATTTTCGTCTGATCATGTAATCTTTCAAAAAGTCCAGTGGCTTATCAGTAAAATGTTTATGCTTTGAATGCAAATGACGAGCTAGTTTTGAAAGCTTTATAGGTTCATTTGAAAGAATTTCTGAACATACTACACACAAAAGCAGTGGCGATAGTTCGCTGCCAGGGGTACAATAAAACCAACTTTAAATACTCCTTATCATATTACCTAATAAGTTACCTTTTATCTATTTTGTTTGTATTGTATATTTAGAAGTATCGACACATTTCTTTTTCTGTGGTCCTTTTACACTTGAAGCACTGATACTTGGCATTATTTCATTACCATCAGGTACTTTTCTCCTGAATATTGTCTTTGCTTCTACCAAAGAAAGGTAGAATGTTTTACTGTTTGCCTTTTTTTACTTCCATTTTGTACGCCTGCAGGTTTTACGAAAATGTATTTTCCGAAAAACCACACAACACACTATAACGCACAATATTCAATAACAATACGCCCGATCGCGATAAAATAAAAGACAAGCGATCTGACACACTACTGGGATGGAGCATACACGCCATAAACTATGTTGTATGTAGAGGTGAGCAATCTTGCCACCACCAAAGTAATGATCGTACAATATTGTAGTTCAAAATAAAAGAAATCAATTCATAAGAAATAAATAATATTTGTAATATACTTTTTGTGCATGTTTTACATGCATGTCTATTGACTGGTATTAGTGCAATCTACTGATAGCTTTAGAAACTATTATGAAGTATAGATAAATAATAGAATAATATATGTAAATACAATATAAACCACATACACATCTTCTGTTAACAGTTAAGCAGCACAGAATTTGCGACGCTTACTATATTTATAAAGAAATACAACCTACAAATATATGTTCTTGCCGTTAATGACTCGTAGCTGCACAGAAGAGAGCCAGCCGCGACGTTGGCCCTAAGCCGGCTTGAAACGGGCGAATTTTTTTGCGGACCGGAAAAATATTTCTGCGGTTAATGGTTAATTGTTTCTGTGGTGCTGGGTTAATTGTATCTGTGGTGCTTTCCTATATGTATTGTGTTTCTTGTGTGGCATTAATCATTCGGTCTTTTTTCACTAGTTTGAAACCTCATGTCTATAGTTGATTTCCTAATTGGTTCCTCTGGTGTTGTATCCATCTTTACCGTTAATTTATCTTTTTATGTAATTACAATCCCATATTTCTCTTTCCTATTTTGCATTCGTACTTTCTCTGTCGTCCCACTAATGAGACTCTCATGACTTTTTTCATTTAATTCAACGTCTCTTACCTTCTCTCTCCCCATTCCAGGATACAGGATGAAAAAGAACGACATCGATGGTATTCCCACCGATCGTACAAGTTTTCAAAGGCAGTTCAGCGGAGCCCCACTTCTGGAAACGATAAATTCAGTGGAGAATTTAATTGCGTCGAACGCCAGTCTGGAGGAGACGGCGGCAGCCGTCAGGGCGGCCGAAGTTAGAAACAATGCCTGTAAAAAAGAACTCCTGTCGACCAATTTGTGATAACGAGCTTTTTGGGCAGAGAGAGCTACCGACTGTAGTGTCACCGGACCACTCCCGATTTATTTACTGCTTCTGCTTATTTATTACTTGACTAAGTTGTTTTGTTGGTTAGCTGTGTATTTATAAGAGTTTTAGATACTTAAGTAAAATTAACTTAAATTTATTACCTATACATAGCATCTTTGATATTTTTTTAAATATGCGTAATTAATTTGCTTTGAATATTTTAGTACTGCTAATGAATGATCAATAATAAAGAAAATGAGTCAAACCAGTTATAAAATCCAGAATCCACGGAAGGAACTAGATATTAACTTCATCAACATTATTTGGCTTACATCTAAAAACATACAAATTATATAGAGCCGAGTGATCAAAGTTCGTGATCAAATTATGCAGCGATTCCGGTCGGATTTGAGCCACTTCATATGATACTAAAGAACAAATATACAGTGGTGGTCCAATATCCAAGTTCGACAACTGATATGATTTGGAAATCGCCGTTGACAATATTCATGCTTACTCTCAATAATAACAACTTGTTGAAAAAATGTCTCCTCGTTTGCGTCGTATTAAGCAAGTTATGGAGTAAAAAAGCTTTCAAAATTATGGTCTTACCTCTCCAAACTCAGCATTTCTACGTTCCTTGAAGAACTGAGGCTCAGCGTTCGTAACAGCTACTACCATTTTGATAAAGCACTTTGGGGTCGTAAGCTCGTTGTTGACTGGTCCACCAGTCGAAAAATTAAAAATGATACAATGCTTAGATCTATAGACTACGACGCATGTATTCTTTGCAGATTGATATGGAATGTATACCGTATACATTCCATATCAATCTGCAAAGAAATTGTGACCACCACGCACATGCGCACATACACACAAAGCATTAATTACGGTGGAAAAATGGGAAAAAACTGGCTTTTCTACTTAGTAAGGGCGGCACATTCCACATTCGATGTTACAACATTTAAATCAATTTCAATTTTAAATCATTTCTGCACAAGGCAAAAGACTACATAAGCAAAAGCGACCGTGTTAATGAGGTAGTGGGCCCATAACTTCTTATGACGAAGTTACGCAAACGAGTCACATTCTTTGTTAGCATGGACCGACGAATAGCGTCAGATTTAAGTAACCGTCATGTTAACCATTTTGATACGAAGTTCGGCCCAGTACGATGTAAATATGTGAAACATTTTCTGAAGGGTCAACATATTAATTTCAATTTAATGTTGCGTACACATAAAGGGTGATCAACAATGACTACTAGTTTCATTAGTACTACATACTGTTAGTACTACAATGGTATTAGTAGTGCTAGTCGTAGCGAAGTACGATGCGTAACGATAAACCTGCTCTTCTGCTTGCTTTTCAGATTTTCATTTACATTGGTAGTTTTCACAATTACCAATAACCATGTAATCATAACCATAATTAAATATGACATTTAAATCCTCGCTGTTTATAACATTTTAAAATATGTGGCTGGCGGAAATTCTGTAAATGAGGAAGATACGTCCATAAAATGATAATCTTGACTGAAACTAACATGACATCGGAAATTAAAGTCATGGAAAGTTTATACCTGCGATAATGCTGAAACTAGACTTAAGAGGTAATTCCATTCGCGAAAAAAATAGTCCTTTATTGTTCATACTTAACGAATATTCACAATTTAAAGAACAAAATAAAAAATAGCAACGTTAGAGTACAGCAAAGGATTTTTTTCCGGCAGACAGCGTTCTACGGCCGTAAAGATTTCTCACGCAGTTTGGAACTACGTACATACATAAATAAAAAAAAATACAGCTTTTTAAGAAAATTAGGTTAACAATTGTTTATCACAAAGAAAGTTTACAATTTATAGTAAAATCCGTACATCCTGCCCTGGGTAATGTTGTTCTGAAGCTACATATAAACTTTCAAATGAATTAATGAAGATCAGTTGGAGTTATCTAACCGGCCAATTTATAAAATGCGGTTATAAAACCGTTTAAAGTATTGTGTAACTTTGTTCTATAGAATTGCTTTTTTTATATTTAAGTCGGCAATTCCTGTAGGTATCATATATTATCCTTCCAAGTTAACATTTTCCTCCTCGTATTCCTTTGTGTTTGATTTTGACGACAGACGGGCCTGGTTTGCTACATGTCAGCAATCGCTCTGGAAAAATAATATGCCCTGCCATGGGCGTATCCAGCTCAAATCGGAAGGGGGGGGGGGCAGTTGTCTAAATTTAGCTTGCTGTACGGGAGAAGGGTTCCCACCTTTTTTTCAAATTGTTGTGATGATAGAAAGAAAACAACGATCCCCTCAAATCGTTTCCAAATCCGAAAAAAGTGGACACATATTTTTTTGTTGAAATTTTGATTTAACTTTGCTTATGGAGGCCCTAAATTTACATGGGAAAATGCATGGGAAGAAGACTTTTTTTGGTAAATTCAAATAATTGTTCGGAGTTTGGGAAAACGTAAGATTACTTAAGGACTTGTACAGGACTTAATTCCAAGGAAGAATTATTATTATACATATGGACTTGACGCCACCAAGCCACTCCAGTCACATAATTTTTTTTTAAGTCGGTCTTGTCAACATTAATTCTCAAGTGACAGCATTTATAGTTTGGGATGATTTCCATTGTTTAAATAATAAAATATCATTAGTTTTCAATATTATTTATTCGAAAAGATTCAAATGATTTGAAATCTTTTTTTTTTCGTGAAATTGGGGAGTTACATTACTTTTTAGAATATTAAAATTCCTAAAAACAAGAAATTTTATTAATCACATTTCTTTCTCCATCTCTTATTCTGATTTCCTACCACTGTGTGTCGCAAGATAATGTTAATTTGTTGCTGTCTGAAAACTGTTCCCTGTACTCTAATTTGATGAAATATTGAACACGAATATTATTTTGTTATTCAAACACTGCCAATCAGCCCAAAATATAAATGATGTCATTTCAGAATAGCAGTTGGCCAGACAGATTTAAAAAAAATATATAATTTTGGGCGAAATGCAAAAAAAAGTTTAAAGAAATGGCATTTGTTTAAACTAATGTGGGTTTATTAGGTAATACAGACTAAACATCTCAAACATGAAATTTATAAGTTAATTTCACAAATAAACTAACCTTTTTACCATAATTAGAAAAAAAGTTGAAAATGAATTATAATTGATTGTCTAAACAATAGGAACATTTTTTTAATGAATAATGTCCATCTAAGGTGATAAACTGCCATTTCGAACTCAGAAACCAAAATTCAGACGGATTTTCGAGAAAACTAATTGTTTAAACAAATAGAATTTGTTTAAACAAATGGAAATTAACTGAGCAATGTTTATACACATTCAACAAGACTTATAGTAATGATTTCTATGAGAAAAAAGATAACGAAATGATTAGTAAGGACAATTTTCTGAATAATGTAATTTTTTTCATTCGGGTAGTTTTCAGGGCACTGTCGGGTGGATTTGGGGAGTCAAATCCATATGCATAATAAGTGAAATTCTTCCTTGGAAAGTCCTCTACAAGTCCTATAACTTTAACATAAGTTCTCGGAACTCCGAACAATGCATTCCGTTTTGCTTATTATAAATCTCCTATGCAATTTTAATATTTTATAGAATGTACCTATCCTTTCAGAGCGTTGGAAAGTGTTAACTACATATCCACTTTTCCGGAGGACCACTCATGATTTGCTTGACTTTCTATGTTTCCAGCCAGTCTGCACTGTTCTGTGAAACTTTTCTTATTCCAAGATTAGCTTATCTTAACGACCTTTCTCGTATACCAGCCGATAAGCGACACCAATCCATACAGAGAAGAAACGTCTTTTTCTCCATGTTCCATTACCTGAGACAGTTACACCCTTTTTTACTACTTTCAGTTGACTTTAGTCTTTTCATTCTGCTACTCTCTACATACTTTGTTGACAAACTGCTTCTGTTGCGACAATAATGGTGCGAACAACTTTGTCGTAAAATGAGTGACAAATTTGACCTGGCATCTCCATGAGTGTGCAAATCATTTCAATTTCATTTACACCTATTTCTTTCGTGTTCCTTTTGAGCAAATGCACAACTAGGAATGAAAATTTGTTCACTATTATCACAAGAAACGACGATTTGAAATCCTTGAAAGAAAGTCATATTTCCCAGTTTTGGTCAATTTCACATTTGATTTGCACGTCCTACACAGAAAATACAGAACAGTGTTCAAAAGCCGACAACAAGACGTGTTAACACTTCAACGTTGTCACAATCTTCAGCCGACTTTAGTTTTTTTGAAGATGTGGATACGTTATCAGGCAGCGACGACTCTAGTGTCCTTTCGTCCACGATATACATCTCAGGACATGTCACTAATTGTTTGTGCTAATTTTTGCCACAAATCACGAACAGCAAAGCGTTGTGCGGTCAGCTTCACTTCTAAGATCTTAAGACATTAACAAGAAAAAAATTATATTTTTCAAAGAAATTGGCATTATTCCATAATATAAAGCGTTAGAGGCATCCTGTAATATGATCAAAAAGTCAACGTTAGAATTCGATAAAACATTGTGACGATAAGCAATCTGCATGGCCCTGCAAACAAATTTAGCAACTAAATTAGTACTACTTTTAACAACTAAATTAGTACTACTAATATTATAACTACTAACAGGGCTGCTGAGTCTGTAAAAAGATTCTCGACTCCGACTCCAGATATTTTTGGTGGTCCGACTCCAAATTTACAAAAATTGCATACAAAAATATCTTCAAATAATTCTGTGTAATAAAAATCGTACATAAATACTCACAAATTTGACACAGAATTTAACAACCGTGTAATATTAAATTTGCTATGACTAAACAAAACCACTACCAGGAAAAAAAACAAAATTTAACAAATTAAATTTCTATTTGAGTATTCTGATTGTATTAAACATATGGTTTGTGCATATCAAATTACTCACAAACAAATGCTGAACCCATAGGAAGAACTGTTTTATTTATGTCCAGCGTATTTATTGGCAAGCATATTTATACTGACAATCGATGTGCAAATAAAAGCGTCCTATAAGATTTGAAAAAGACCTGTTGATCGGACCAATTAGAGAACATACAAATCATCACCACTTTGTCCATTTAAGCGAGTTTCTATCTCTAATAATAACAAAGCACCCATAAGACAGTGTTTAATACGAAATAAAATTCATTCTAATAAAAACCAAATTAAGTGCAATATTCGTTTATAAAATTGTTGTGAGGGACAGAATAGCTCCAACTAATTGTCCTGCAAGGATGCCAATAAATCAATTTTAATTATTTTCAAAGCTGCAAGTAATCATAATTATGGCTACAGGTATAACTTCTAAATAAATGATACTTCATTGAACTACGGGCCTACTCCACAATCTCATTTTAACTCTCTTGTTCAAATTTATTTTTTCAAATTTCTGTCAGATTACTTTTGTTAATCGTCTTCACTTTCGTTTGGAAAGTATGTTTTGTAATTTGATTATTTACATATGTATGTAGGTAGGTACTTTGTAAAAGACCTAATAGAATATATGGTTTTATTTGTTTACTGTCAGCTGAGGCAACGTTAATCTCGAATGTTTTTTGTTCTACAGTAATTAAACCTGGACTCGGAGTCGGAGTCGGTACATTTTTCCGACTCCGACTCCGACTACGACTCCACGACTCCGACTCCACAGCCCTGACTACTAAACTACTTTTTGGAGTTAAGCTATTTGCGTATTAGGCCAACTATAAGCTCATTTAATAAGTTGACTTTATTATGAAACAACTAGATAAGTCCAACATTTTTTGTTATTTGAAAGGTTTACACTGAAACCATAAACTCATTATTGTACTCATGTGAAAATTTTATAAATTAAAATAAAATAAGATCTTTCATATTACACGTTACACAACAGTAGCAATTAGTCATACATGAATAAATTTTAATTTAATTTAATTAGGTCGTTGTCATTAAAACTACAGCATATTTTTGAAGAAGAAGATTAATGTAAATTTTAAACAAAATTAAACTAAATTATAGTGCTTTTGGCAAGTTCCTGTATCGAAATTTCATACTAAGGTCCAATTAAATTCAGGCTAGAAGAATACTTTGATCTATTCAATAGACACGAAATTCGACAGACCGTCTAAAATAGGTGTTGTATTCCTACCAAGTTCCAACTAAATCTGTTGCTTTATTCATCCCACTACTAATCACTGATCACTGATGGTCTGGTTAATTAAATGATACTCCTTGGTGGTGATTTTTAATCGTATATTAAGCAATAGGTCGAAGAATTCTCAGCCAACGCTCAGGGCGCTTGATAGAGAAAACGCTTCATTTTGAAAATGGATAGTTCACGAATCTAACATAATGTATGATTAAATGAAATAACTAAATGAAAGTTAACAGTAAAGCTATTTCAATAATTTTAAGATAGAGGCAGTTGTCACAGCCAAGTAGGTTTGTATGGGAAGCTGGAACCATAGTAAAGTTTAGTAAGTTCGAGATCACGCTTGAGGACTATGAACATCGCGGAACATATCTGCAGAAGGATTAATTGAGTGTTTATCGCGCTTCACGGAGAACCACCCGGTAGATGATTTGAAACAGGGGCGGTGGCAGGAAGCGGAGAGTCGCTGAGAACCGTAAATTTCTCCGTGGTTATCTCCTGATGGAAAATTAATTATCCCAGTCGATAAATTTGCCCCAGCAGCCGAATGCCAACGAGTAGACGTCATCGGGTGTACAAATAAAACCAATGGAGCGTGCGTCGCGTCGTCTAGGTGCTTACAGCAGATGATGGATTTTAAAACTTGAAGAATTGATAAAAAAAACGCTTGACTTTCTTCAAAGTTATGATGCCCTATCAACTTTATCGGTCGGGTAATTTTATTGTCAAGCTCATAATGCAAGTGTCAATTCGAAAGCAGAGAATGTTCAACAAAATGCTGGTTAGTTGAAACAATAAAATCTTCATCATTTGAAACTATAATCTAAGTTATATGTATATCTATTTCTCAAAAGGTCAAAGTTTATTGTCCAAAAAGCAAATATGTGAAATTTTTTTAACTTAAATGGATTTAAATGGCACCACACTTGAGTAGATAGGTATCAGGCATTTCGCTGGAGTCTGCTTCATGTCGTTCATCTCCAGCAGGCATTCAAACATCTCCGGCAAAATCAAACATGAAGGAAGTAGTTTTACATACTTGTAAATATATAATATGCAGACGGAGACATATATGTCTGTCAAATTTGCCGTATATTGTTCAAGTGGAAAGGCGTATGTCTTTTTCAGGATTCAAATTATTTTACACTACGCAATATATCACGCAAGAAGATCAACAATTTTTGAAACAATCAAAAACTGCATAATGTTGACGGAAATTGGGGTGAATAATAACGCAGTATAAATGCAATTTCTGTTTGGCACGGCGCAGTTTTCGTTTTCTTGTGCGATATTCTTGCGTTTAGAATAGTGTATAACTGCTAATGTACATTGTACCTACTGTGAACGAGCAAAGCATGGAAACATGGTAAAATCTCGAGCAATTAGTCTTCTGCCAACATTGTCAAAAGTTTTTGAAAAGGTGATTGCTTCTCAACTAAAAGGGCACTTAAAGGAAAACAGTGTAATTTCACCAACAGAGTTTGGCTTCCGAACTGGTCACGCAACAACCCACCAATTATTATTACGCATAACAGAAATAATTGAAAAGGGCTATGAAAGCAAACGTCACACTACAGCAGCCTTTTTGGATATTGCCCAGGCCTTTGACACAGTGTGCCTAGATGGGCATAAAATACCTAACCTGAGGCTACTCACATATTTAAAGTGCATAATAAAATCATTTTTGAAAGAAAGAACATTTCAAGTACCTACGTATTAACTCATCCTTATCGAGGACGGCATATATTAAAGCAGGTGTACCCCAGGGGCCAGTACTGGGACCGGTCCTCTATATTACAGTGATGTCAAACCTACGGCCCGCAACACCCGCACAGTAGAGCGGCCCGCGAGCCCTAGCTAAAATTGTATTACAATACAATAAAATTAAAAAATATAAAACTGGTTTGTAACATTTTTTAATTACTAAGTTTGCAATGAGCTTCGGAGACGGAACTGCCCGACAATACCTTTCTCCTTCGGAGCAGGGACACTAGTTATTACTGCAGAGCAGTAACCATTTTTATTTGGGTATTCCTAAATTATTGGGCTTACTATAAATAGAAAATAAATAATTTAAAGGTGTAATTTTCGTAAATATATCGTTCAAGTGCAATTTTCACCTATTTCATGCATGTCACAACGAGTTTTCGGAACATTCTATGCGCTAAATATGAACCTTGTGTGTAACCAAGTGAACCATGTCCCTATCATGTCATCCACCGAAAAGTTCAGCCTACACGTCCACTTGTGTTGTTCAACTTCGCGAAATTTTACTGTCAAATATTAAACTAAAGACATTTTACGACTTCTTATGCAACTGCACCCATGAAGAGTAAAACACCATTTCAATCTTTTACTAAGAAATTTACTAGTAATAGCCCAGTAACAACAATGAACAATGAACAGAATGCCCGAAATACTGTAATATCAAAAATCATTATTAAAAATCAAAATGTTCTTAAAATATTTTCGTAAATATCATTTGAATGGGATTTTGAGATTAAATCTTTTGAGATTTTTAATGTTCATGATGCATCATTCATTTTTAATGTTCGGCATTCTGTATTTAGATATTGTGGCTAATTCTTAACTAAACTGGTCAAAAGATTTAGGGGTTAATACCTAATACCTGTTAAAAATTGAAAGTTGATTTTCTCCTCAACCATTTTGATTATTCTTTCACATACTGGTAGCCTAAATCTTCAGAAGATGTACGGATGAAGAATTTTTATTTGAACTTTCCGTTTGAGTATAGACAGGGTGTAAGAATTATGTTATGATTTTTGCCTGAACTTTGAAGTACTACATGGAGTTTTCCACCTATAACAAACTGGCAATAACTGGAATGACACTGTAATATTTTTTGAACATGTTGATTTTCGATTCACTTCATTATCTTTTTTAATAAATACAACAATATATAATATATAACAATATATAATATACAACAATATATACAACAAAACAGCAATACAACAAGAACAGTAGGTAATAATAAAATGGCACGATTTCAAAGTTGATTTTCTCTAGACCCGATTAACTGGTTTTGATGATTTTTTATTCACATGTGAGTTGATTCATCAGTTTTAAACATATACGGGGAGAATGAATTAGTCGGTCACATTTTTTTGGCAACAAAATATGAAAATTGATTATTTTTAAATATTTTTGTTAATATCATTTGAATGGGTGTTTGAGATTAAACGCGTACTGTTGTTTTTAAATTGTTTTTAAACATGAAAGGTGAAGGTGTAGTCAAGTTTATAAGCTATTTTGTATAAATTCAAGGGAAAATTGTTATTACGTAAAGTCGTACGTAATGTAGTATCAACTAAAGAAGCGAATGATAATTAATTCAGATAAGGGGAAGTTTTTGGAAAAAACACCACCACCTAGATTTTAACCAGGAACCCTCTATTATCCTCACCTGTATTAATTATCATTACTAAACCTAACCGAAACATAGTCGTCAGTAACGTAGGACCAACTAAAGAAGCGAATGATAATTAATCTAGGTGAGGATACATTTTTGAATAAAAATGCACCTCCGCCTGTATTTCAACCAGAAACCCTCCATGATCCTCCCTTGGATTTAATTATCATTCTCTTCTTTAGTTGATGTTATTTTCAATGATTTTCGTTAAATTATAAAAAATTTCATAGCATTTTAATGTTCATGGTACTTTTCTTAGTTAATTCTAAATTTCAAATGAGAAATGTTTGATAAAAAATACTGATTAAATTTTTATTTATTTTGTTAACTCCGAACTTGTGCCAGCAAGCGCACGCATAGATAAATACAAAATATTGATGTGAATCATCAAACATATCAAAAATTAACATACTGATGGAAATGATCTAACAGGTATTAGCAACATGGTATAAGACCCATTAAAATCAAAAAATCAAATGAAACAAAAAGCTGTTTTACCAGTTAATCACTTTTTTGAGTCTTTTTTGTATGGGCCCGCCGAAGTTCAGATCAGAATTTTGTGGCCCGCGCCCATAAATGAGTTTGACACCACTTCTCTATAACATATACATAAATGATGTGCCAGAACTCCAAACCGCTACAATGGGAATGTTTGCCGATGATACTGTTGTAATCACACAAAATGAGGATATCAACATAGCTACCACTAAACAGCAAGATGGAGTAAATACCCTAACAGCGTATTTTAACAAATGGTTCATCAATGTCAACCCATCAAAGTGTGAAACCAAAATATTTACTCTCAGACGACCATCCCAACCTCATGAAATTACAATAGCAAACAAACGAATCTAATGGAATCCATCTGACAAAACCGTTAAATACCTTGGCGTTAATCTTGACAGAAAATTGAGTTGGAAGAAACATATCAGCATGAAACTGAAAGAGGGCAACACCAGACTGGGCTTACCGTATCCAATCATAAACCGAAACACACCATTGAGACGCGATTGTACTGTACTATACAAATCAGTACTTAGACCAGTACTAACTTATGCTTGCAAAGTATGGGGAGCAGCAAAGCCATCAAATCTCAAAGGACTACAAGCATTCCAAAGCAAAATTCTTAGAATGGCAGTCAACGCCCCGTCGTTTTTCCGTAACGACCATCTCCACAAGGAATTAAAAATCCAGACAATAGAAGAATTTATTAAATCATCATCAGAAAAGTCCTATTCAAACATAAACACATGTGAGAGCGCAGCCCACTTTAACTTAGGTGCTAAGAGAATACACAACCGATGAAAAAGAAAGTTACCACGCGACCT
This sequence comes from Melinopterus prodromus, assembly GCA_964023965.1. NCBI lineage: Eukaryota > Metazoa > Arthropoda > Insecta > Coleoptera > Scarabaeidae > Melinopterus > Melinopterus prodromus. Next base: position 53,495,400 of record OZ030391.1, on the reverse strand, counting down.
TTTATCAGTGAGTAGCGACCGAGATTAGCCATGAGGAACGATGACACCATTGCAATCCCACTACGTAACTTATTGACATAACTAACCCCATAACATTTCCATGCATAGCAAAGAATGCTGAACTGCAATTTAAAGAAAAAAGAGTTATCAAAATATGTACACTCAATTATCGACCTAGGCATGAACTCCCTCCGCATTGTCAACCTTCAACTTGCAGCAACGCATAGACTCTCCACACGCGTTCAAAACGGCACGGCTACTTGCATCGATAATTTATTTTGCAACATAGACATAGACAGGGGAGCCATCAGTATATTTGACCCATGCATATCCAATCATTATGCTTTCACACTTGAGCTGTCCTAATTTCTGCGCAAATACCTCAAACTTTCATTACAAAAATGATGATTACTGATAGAAACTAAAGTTGGACTCGGCAGATTGGAACTTGGTACTGAGCAATAACGATGCTGATGATAGCTTCAACATCTTCCATTTGTCATTACTTCAAGACGTGAATAAATTTATTCCTCTAAAAACCTTGCAACAAAAAAGTACTATGCGGAAATTTAAATTTAGCGAAGATTTAAAAAAGAAGGGAGAAGGTCTTCACCTTACCCGAGAGTGGGACGCCAATGCGAAGACGAGAGAATCACGTAACTACTACAACAACTTTAGAACGGAATACCTATGCTTGACGAGGAAAGAAGATGCAGCAACTCTAAACTAATAAAAGAAGCTGATAACAAAAGTAAGACTATTTGGAGCGTAATCAGTAGTGAGACAAACAGGAGCAAACCAATGGAAAAACCAAATACACAACAGAAGATAGAAACAAGCATTTCGCAAATGTAGCAAAAATCATCGTTGACCAAATGCCACTGGGAGCCGATCACAAAAGTTATCTTAATAACGGTCTCACAGCCAACACCAACTTCTTTCTCACCCCAACGACTGAACACGAGATCCTGGACTGCTGCATATCATTAAAGAGTAAAGGCAGTTTGAACGTATGGTCTCAGCACGAGGGTTCTAAAGGAAATAGTGTCTCACGTGATAAATGCTTCGTTTGCAAAGGGAATATTTCCCTCAATATTAAGTCACTTCACTAATTTGCATACACAAAAAAGGGGAGAGGAACGTGCTTGACAATTACCGCACAATTTCAATTCTGCCCGCATTGTCGAAGATTTTCGAGGCGCTGCTCCAGAAGCGTTTAATCTCCTTTTTGGAGTCCAGCGTTCTGTCGTCTGCTCAGTTTGGCTTTCGTTCGGGTAGATCTGCGACGGGAGCGATACTGAGAATAGTCAAGCACAGGCGCTAAACGAAAAGAAGGTGGGTACCCTGACGTGCATCGATCTGAAGAAGGCATTTGACTGCCTGGACCCGGAAATCCTGCTTATTAAACTCGAGCGGAAGGACATTAGAGAAGTCCCGAGCAGTCTAATTCGATCCTTTGTCTCGGAGCGCTTCCAGGTGGTCGACGGGGTGACCAGCGGAATCGGTGACCGTTTGTGTCCCTCAGGGTAGCGTTTTGGGCCCATTGCTATTCTTGGTGTACGTAGATGACCAACCATACAACCTGTGCTCGGAAGTCACATTGTACGCCGACGATCAAGTTACCTCAGGGTTGGATCCCTTGACAGTGAGGCGTCGCGTGTGTCTGCTGATAATTTGGAGGAGGCATCTGGGTGGTTCATTTCAAATCGGTTAAAGCTAAATGAGACAAAAACGAAGACTGCAAGTTTTCCCTCCATCGTAACTTCGACCACATACCACAATCAAGTGGTATGTGGTCGACTCAGCAAGGCTTTGTTCTCATTAATAGTTCTTAAGAAGACCGCGACTTATGACGCAGTTATGAAACTTACCATTCGCTCCTGTGCTCTCATATACAACATGGACTTTTGGTTTGGGGCGCATCACCGTCCACTCCACTCCTGCTGCTTCTGCAGAAGAAAGCTTTGCGGTATATTTGCGATGCTCGTCATGGAGGTCACTGCAAACCCTCATTTATTAAATTACGTCTGCTTACTGTTGTAGATTTATACATTGTGGCAGCCGCATGCTACACATACATCCATTTCACCAATTATATCAGCCACCAACAGGTTAGTGACTAGCTTACGCGAGGCAAAAAAACAGATTGTGCTGGGATTTTCGCGGATTAGCACGGCTAGGACCACAGAGAATTAGAGATCTACTGGGACCCAAGAATATTGAACAAGTTGATGGCTGCCAATGAGGATCTTGGAACTCCAAGGCAACTAAGCGTCGTCTTACGGAACACCTCGTCATCCGTCCATAGTATAGGCTGGACGAGTTTCTTGGTTCCCAAGAGGTGGGAATTCTTCCGCCTCTTGTACGTCGTCACTAGCAATCTGTTTGCTTGACCAATTGTTTTGCTCGTAATTATATTGTATTTTTTGGAATATTGATGTTTGTGATTTCGTTATTTGTATTTTCTTTTCTGTTGACGTCATATGCACAGTAACTGTACCTGTGTTGAAATAAATGAATATGAATATGAAAAATCGAGAACTGTCAGTAGAAAATTAAGGCGACATTGATAATTCATTTTTATTCGTGAATGGAAAGCAAATTGGCATTTTTTATTAATTTCATTCATCTGAATATGCATCCTGGTCCCAATTCTTGAATCCTTTAAAGTTGTATATCACGACAAGTTATTGCGTTTTTATACATACGTGATTTTGAGTCCGGATTCGTCTTCAGGGTAATTAATTTCAAGTTCCATTGGCAAACTCCATATTACCCAGAATTATCAGTAGTTAGCAAATTTTCCATTGTTTAATCATAAATTATTGACAATGGGACTGCTATTTAGAAAAAATGTTAATTACGTCGTTAGTAAGGTCGGAAATAGTCATCAAGGGCATTACACGGATGTTTATGCCCCGAGGGTGACCGTTTAAAAAGTCGCGAGAAGGTATAAACATCAAGTAATGCCCGAGGTACATACAAAATTTTATGTCCTACAATGGTTTTGTTCCTCCGTTTAAATAATAGTAATAAATATTTTGAAGTTATCAAGTGACATGCGTATCTACGGGGTTGAATAAAGGTGTGTTCCGATTGGTGGTAATGGCGGTGGTAGCATACGAAATTATAGTATTTCTCACATCTCGTGATAGTGACACATATTAGTTTGCATGTACATAAACATGAGTCACTAGCAACTTTCTATTAGAAATACTATAATGGCGTCTGCTACCACTGCCATTAGCACTAATGCGAACGCACCTTAACAATACAGACAATTAATTATCAAACTTATAACCTTAAGCGCCGGGGGGTCGATGGCGTATACTGTATACTGTATAGGATAGAGCGGCTGCTATCTACGCTGGAGGCCTGGGATCGAATCCCGGCTCGGGCTAAAATCGACTGTCCTGGTATTTTAGGTAGGGAACAAATACCTTTGCATGCCGCCTTCCATCGGATGAGGAAGTAAAGCCGGTGGCCCCGTGTGCTGTCATTATGCGACGTGCACGTTAAAGAACTCTTAGTGGAGGTTGGAATTCCTTCAGTAGGACAAAATTCCTGGGTGTGTGTGTAGCCTGCCCTCAGCGTCGGTGATTGGCCTAAGTTGCGGAACTAGACCGACATAAAATAAACAAGTCAAAAAATAAAAATAATCTTAAGCGCCAATAACTGACATTGACGAGTGACAATACAGTCAACTGATTGTCAACTGATCATGTAGGACATAAATAAAATTTACATAAAAATATTTATTTTTATAGTTAAAAATCGACGTGTTCGAGGATTTTTTTAAATAGCAAATCCTCTCATGTTTCCGTTCTTTTTCACTGCACAAAAACTTGCCCGCGCGATTGAAAATCATAAAATATCCTAACCTTGGAGAAGATTGATGTTATGATTGCAAATTTCAAGTCTAGAGACGCACAATTAGACTCTGTAACATGGGCCGCTTATAAATGTCTTCTCAACCTTGGTATGTCTAAGAGAAGTTCTGTTTCTGATACCTCAGTGTTCTCCAAAAGTAAAGTGTTGTAAAGTGCACAACATGGAACAATGAAGCTACATCTTCAATTGAGGTCGATCTATTTTGGTGTTCAATACTGAATCGGTCAAAACATTCCAACATATCCTTTTCAAGTCCTGCATCACTCTTGTCGTTTTTTACGACAAATTTGTCTTTCTATTCGAATGTCGTAGTCCTCCGATTTTTTCGCAGGAAGATCTATTGCCTTTTTCTACAATATTCTATTCTCTATTTTTATAGCGTACTAATCAACACTCAAGCCTTTACTTTGCAATGCAATCTGAGCACAATATATTTCCCTTAGTACATCATTCCAAAAGAAAAGAGCAAAGAAATATGCAATCACACACAGCCGGCATAATGTTCTGTGCAGCACCTGTGGTGTCTAAATTTTCTTGTAGTTTACACAATTTCTAAATTGCAGCCACAATCCCATCAACATTTTCAGCAAATACTTTTACTGCAGCATAATGATCACTGCAACCCGTTGTTATAAAATGTCTCTATTGTTCCGAAAAATGTTACACAAGATATATTTTGTGCAAATGAGTGTTGGCCATATAATTTAATTAAATGATCTATACATCCAACAAAAAATTGAATATCCAATGACAATTTAAGGAAAAAAAACATTATTGGAAATCAGTGGAAAAAACGGTCTGATAGACGGTGTGTTTTGATTAGTTTTTTTTTATAATAAAAGATTGGTCAGGTATATTTTCCTTATTTCGGGATCTACCATAATGCAGAACTAACTATGCTATTGGGACCTATGACATGTTAAGTTCTTTATTTCAACTAGTCATCTTAAAAAAATGTAAAAAGGAACTTTAAAATAAAAGAAGAACAATAACATTAACTAAGAAAGCTAGCTTTATTTTCTTGTACCTGTTTCCAGGTTGACATCGATGATGGAATAACTACTTTCGACTTTTGGAATAACTACTTTCGACTTTCGACTCAGTGGCGTAGCTAAATATTCAGCGCCCTGGAGCAAGAAAAATCCCTGCGCTCCCTTGTTTTCGGAAGAGGTCTGGCATTCTAATAATAATAGTTATATTTATTTAGTTAAAAGAAACTAATAATCCTATTAAATGTGGTTTCTTTAGTACTAAACTTATCAGGTACTTTAAATTAGCCAATACATAAACCCGACATGATATTTTAAAAATACTTAGCGAACTACTGTTTTTTTATATCACTTGGTAGGCTGTTAAACATCTTCAGTGCTTTATAATAAAATGAATTCTTTAACAATTAATTTAGTCAACTAAAGAAGCGAATGCTAATTAATCCAGGTGAGGATAATTTTTGGAAAAAACACCTCCGCCTGGATTAGAACCGGGAACCCTCCAATTTCCGGTTGACAGCTCTCCCAGTGGAGCTACCGTGGCAGTGGAAATTTGTAGGTTCTATTTTTCAGTTCAGGACTTGCAATCCGCGTTTTCGAATTAAGAGGAATCCGTGCCCCCAACTTTCTACTGGAAAAACACGGAAAAGTTTTGAGGGGTTTTCTTAGCTATTAGTTGACAGAATCGTAAATACAATACACCAAATTAAAGATAAAAAGTATATAATTGTGCTTCTAGTGGTAGATTTTTGATATTTTTGTTTGTTTTTGATAAATCTGTTACTGAATCTGACATAAAATTGACTGATTTTACGATTTTTTAACGTAGAACTCATGTTAAAATTGAAATAAGTACCACTAGAATTGTTTAAGTTACGCCTTTTTCTATAAGTGTACAAAGTTTCAATTAAAAATATCAATACCCGATATGCTTTTTTCACTCAAAACTTTACCCTTACATGTGGTGCTCTGGCGTAAAAGTTGTTATTGTCGTGTTACGCACTCTAGCGGCATTCTTGGCGGCAGAGTTGGATAAACCAATGACGTTCAAGCGCGGCAATCGGGTACAGTCACTGAAAACAGAAACCGAAAAAGAAAGCGCATGATATCCGTCATCTCTCTTTTGCGAGGATTTTAGCGACTGGCTATTCGACGCCTGCATTCGACTGCCTATGGGTCGCATAGGAGCGCGTTTTAACTCGCTAAATTTGAAGCCGATATTTTTAATTTAATAACTTTTGCAATTAGTTTGATTCAAGTTACTAGTTATTTAACCAACAAGTATATTAAAAAGAGCGATTAATGATCAAGACTGTTTAACGCGCGAGCGAAGCGAGCGCGTTAATTGTCGAGATCATTAATCGCTGTTTAATATTCGAGTTGGTTACAAAATTTTTCCGTCGATCGTATTCTTCTAGCGACTTCAACATAGATTTTTCTTCGCCGATGTCTTTTTAGGTTATATGACAATTTATGTAACTTGACACTGACAGTTCTAGAGAGCGGTATGTTTTGATTGGAAGGTTTCATTTCACATATGTTCGATTGGCCAATCAAACAACGTCATTGCGTCTTGTGATTGGCTATAACAAATCATGCATTAATAGAAATCGTGCATTAATGGAGTACTTTAATAAACGATTTCCTATTCACTAAACTGACTCATAAATAAACGATCGACGGAAAATACATTTACAATACATGCTAGTAAAAGATTAGCTTACAGATGAGTGAATACTGTTTGGGTGTTCTGCAAACACATACATTATAGTGGTCGTATCCATCCACTAACGGTCTATCTATTACATTTTGGCATAGAAATAAAAGTACTTTACAACTAGAGGTAAACCAACACCACAGTTGGTATTACCAAATTCAAGGCCAACTTCACATTGCAAACCGGAAAGTGTGTTTATTAGGTGTATGGACTCAATCTGAGATGAAAATCGAGAAAATTCAGAGAGACGACACATTTTGGAAGTGCAAGATGGAGTCGAAACTTATTGCATTTTATATGGATTGTTTGTTGCCAGAACTAGTCGATCCTAGCTAGGCATACCAGGAATATGCAAATTCGAGATCCTCAGTATATAGTCGAAGCACAAAACAGAACAGGTGCATTTGATAATATGTAATTACCTTAAATTTCTTATTAACAATTCTTATTTTACTTTGCAGATTAACGTATTTCGAAATTTGATGTTATTCCGAGAATATTTTGCACATTAACTACCTACAAAATAAAAATTTAGCACTTTATATTTATTTTACTATTTATCCCATTTTATTATGAATTGACATTACATTTATGTTGATCTTACATTTATAATCAGTATCTCCAATATGTACCTATTTGGACAGTATTTTTGTGGCTCTACAAATTTATTTAAATTAAGTGAGTTATTTCGTTTTTATACATAATCTCAATTTTTAAAAAATTTTTAAATTCAAAAATATGCCAAGCGCCCAACAAAATTGGTAAATTTTTTTAATATTGTCTTTGATACACAATGCAAAAGGTTTCATAAAATACGGGTTTATTACCTAGGGCCCGGGAATTTACCATTTTGATTCTATAGCATCCACTAAAGTTGATTATTTATTAAACAAAAGGTAAGTACATATTTATATGTATTTATATTATACTGTAAATATTTTATATTGTTAAAAATACCTTTCTATAATATCCTATAACAAGATGTAGACAATTTTGTAAATATACAGTGTATGTGTGCATGAGTATATTGTATATGTATTATTTTTGTGTACTTTTTGTTTATTTATTGTCATACATAGGCCAATAGTTTTCATGAATTACTAATTCAATTTACAACAGCAATAACAGTCACTTTGTCATATATTTAAATTTGTATTATGCATATAGGAAATATTACAATATTTAATTATAAAAATGTTCAATGTCACCGCGTTTATTGTAAGGTAAAATATTATAATAGCGAGCGAGCTCTGTCCAAAGTTATATTTTGCCAACCGCCCGGGTAACCGGCAGGCGACAGCCCGCTCCGTCAGCAGTATCTTTTGTCTCTCTCCGACGTCCGCGATGAGTGAGAACACTGATATCGCACTTGTGGTGGAAGCGGGGTACGGGCGACCTGATGGCTAAGCGTGGCTAAGCTCTACTTCTTGCTTCGAATGTACACCCGCCGACTAGGCTCCGCCTTTGCCCGCTTCCTCTAAACACCCCCCCAGTGCCTAGAAACTGAGGCCCGATGAGTACGGATTGCTCTTAAACCCTTCCTCCATGAATTAAACAGACCCGTCGTGACATCTATTGGGGATGGATTTAACGATTTCTGATATCGACTAATAGAAATCGCTAAAATGGGAGTAGTGGCGCCATCAATGGTCGTTCTGTGAATTACAATTACATGGCGACAAGACAACCTTCCATAAAAAATAAACAACCATGGCTACGTACACAGGCTACGTCTATATTTTAACTATTCACAATGTATTATAATATAACCATTATAACCAACACCCCCGCCGGCCGCCCGGAATCTCATGGTCGGCTCTTCGAGTATTAAAAAAGCCTAGTGTAAAGTGGCGAAGTATATTTGCCATTTTGGAAAAGTTCAATAGTTCCTTATCAATCTCATATTTACATAAATACCTATCTATTGTTTGTCACGAATATCTTTATTTTTCATTCTAAACGCTTTCCGTTGCAAAATTCATGAACTGAAACTCCTCTTTGAACGTATTGTTTGTTTGCGAACCAGAACATTGCCGAGTAATTACTGCCATAAAATTTGATGATCTCACGCTCTAAATCTTTTCTTTCCGTTGAACCAGTTGTCGAGAATATGATGTAAATGTCGTACATCAAAACAAATCCTGCGGTAAAAAATAATATAGAAAGATGAAACTTTAAATAAACGGCCACTTCTTATTTGCATTTATTAGCAAATGTCAAGAACGCATGGTCTAACTAAGGGGATACAATGGAAGTACCTAAGTGTATTTAAAAGTACATAATTGTGCATAATAATTTATTGAATTAGTAAAGTTTCTATCCTTTCTTTCCAGCTAAGCAGTATTATAGTTTCCTACTCCATCAACACGAGCGACAAAGATAGAAAACCGATACCGCTTGGATACCGCAAGGCGTTTTGACGTTTGACAGTTTGCCCAAAACATGGAAGTTGCGTAGTTGTCAAAAGCAACAATATCACTGTTTTTGTTTTGAAAATGTTCATGTGCTTTTTGGAAAATTGCCTGTGATCACTAAAACAGAATGTATTTCCCGATCGGCTGGCCAAAGGTGCTCAAAATACCCGAGTTGGGTTCAGCGCACATTAAACAGGTCACTTGTAATCGAGATCGGGTTTTATTCGCTATTTTAACAGATGATTCTATAGCAGTTTGGTTTTGCAAGGTAAGCATTGTTTCCTTTATTTGCTGTCTCATCTAATAAAATTATTAATTCCAGCCATGCGTTCCTATCGTATACCACAAACGATCAAAAGAATCCATAGAAAAATTAGGTTCAAATTTAATAATAGAATGGAAACCGGACTCATCTATGTTAGTTATAGCTGTAAGTATCAAAATGAAAATAAATACGCACTAAATATAAGATTATTTTCTGTATTTTCTTCCAGACAACAGAAGGGCATCTTTTATTTTATAATTTAAACGTAAAACACGAACAAAAGGGTTTATATATACAAACAGATTCCCCTCATGCAAATTTTCGCAGAGACAGTGCAGAATTATTTATAAAGGAGACGATACCAGCATTGCAATTATCTCTGGTATGTTTTTAATTAGTTGTGAAAGTGTAATTAAACAATTAAACCTTCTATTCAGGCTGAAGAGGTTATGGTCTGGGATGGGGAAATTACAAGCATGGTGTGTATTACGATGACAGAATTGATGGTGGCGACAAGCCGAGGGCACGTTCTGCGTTACAGATGGGACGGGACGCAAAATCGGGATTATAATTTGGATTTGCGTCGGATTCCTTTTTGTATTAACCAACAGGTCTCGAAAGGTGATACAGATGAATCAATCGTATATGTACTTCGTTAATGTTAAAAATATGTATGGTAGTCGAAATAAATGTGATGTTAACTATCAGCAATGAAGAATATTGATATGACGGTAGTCAAAAAAGTATCAAAACAGTTTGCAATGATCATCTCATATCTTGCTTAAGTATTTAAGTAGTTATCTCTTATCTTGGTTAATTATTTACACAAGAAGCTGTAAGCACAACTTAAGATACATTACAAACTTATTTTGCAAAATTATCTCTACGTCAGGTGCATTAGTAATGTTGAATACGATTAGTTCATGACCAATTTGAAATTACTAAATAACTGATAAGTGTAATTTTTTTTATTATCCTGGCAAATGAAATGAATCAAAGTAGATAGTCATGTACTTTATGAGCCGAAAAAAGTCGAACACCTGTAACCAAATAAAAAAAAAAAATTTTATTTTTGGTTGACTTTGTAAATGGTTCTTTTATAACCTATACACTGTCATTCTGACATTAATGTTAAGTACAGAACAAGCATCAACTGTTAAATTGACAAACACACACACGCACGTAAAATATTTAAAGGGTTATAGAAGAAGCTATTTAGAACCTATTTAATTATATTTATGCATATCAAAACTATTACGGTTATCAAGGTATTACACAATTTTGTAAGTATGTTTTGCAATTTTTACAAACGTACAGCGAGCGAACCCGGAGATCTAGTAACTTCAGTTGGGCTCCAAAGTAAATCAGAAACAGTGTAATTTTTGGGGGACTATCGGGAAAAATTGTTCACTGGTGTGAAAATTGTGCGGATACGTTTCATTGTATCAGTATGTGCACTCATACACAAAAACAAACAGAAACGCTAAAACCTGTCTTGTTGAGCTACGTTTGAGAACGGATTTATTCAGTACAAAAACAACCGACAATATCTACTTACTATTTATAATTGGTTTAAAATAAGTTATTTTTCTGGAGAGACAATTCAAAATTGGGCTAATATGAATGATAGTATAAGTAATATTGATAATGCGAATGGAAAGTGGATTATTTGCACAAGTTTTTAATTTTTTTTTGGTATGATTGAAAATCTGAATTTAACCATGCCTATAGAGAGAAAATCTGATTTTCAACACTCAGAAGTTAACAAAATTTCACGATAGTTAACCTAAAAGTACAGGGTCTAGGATTTACTTTAGCAGTAATTTGAAATTTTTAAATCGCGTGTTCGGTTGCCATTTGATAGACGGCAAAATATACTTACAAAATTTCAAATAAAATTGTTAATATGTTGATAACGGTAATACTTTGTTTAAGAATTAAGCTGGTTAAATCGTTTCTAAATTATCTCGTTGTCACTTGAAGACTTTACATCGAACTACCAATTCACAGCAATATTAAAATTTACAATTGCATTACATTTTCGTTAAATTACAATTATCACAAAAAATAGTAACATTTTGTGTATGAATACTAGATGTAAATTGGAGCGAAGTAAAAGTTTATTACAGCCAACACATTATACAGGCTAATCTATTCAAAAAATTCGAGACAAAGCCATTCGAAAAACGTCAAAATTTACTAAGTTCAATGAACTTATGTGACTGATGAACTAGTGCATCTAATATCTTTTGATACTATCATCTACCTACTGGCTGTGACTATTGTCTCACATAGTTTAAAGGCAAAATCGGTCAAAAAGGCTGTTAGGTATATAGTTTTTAAACAGATCCTACAACGGGCATATTTTGGGAAAACAGTTGAATTTCTCTGGAACTATTAACAAATTTAGTAGTATTCATAATATAATAAAATATACAGGACGTTTGATTTAAATAAATGTACATAGTTTCTGTCACACCTAAATGCACCACCCTATATAAATGAAAATGGTTTTACGTTATTGAAAATGGCGAGTCAAACAACTTTTGTATAAAATATTTGTTTCTTTTTCAAACAATTTATTAACTATGGATTGCCGGGATACGAATAACTCATCCTGTATATATTTAATTTTTTTTTAACTGATTCTTTATTTTATCTTTAAATATTATTTATGAAAAAATTCTTGTGGGTTTTTATATTTCACAAATTTGTTTATGGCATTATCTGCTATGTAATAAATAATGTTCTGATAGTATATCAAAACAGCAAGATGATGAAAAAAGTGTACAGTACAACCTACTGACCACCAGATTATCTGTGCTCGTCATGATGGTGGCTGCATTGTTGAATAAACTAACAACTATTTTTCTGTTTTATATCTTGCAGTAATTCACCCAATGAATATATTTGCTGTGAGAAGATAATAATAAATATATGATAAAATATTTAAAATTTGTCAAAAAACGTACCTTAAATAATTTTTCAATGAACAAATAGAGAAATGATGACCTTTAAAATGCAAAAAAATGTTAATTTAATTTATTGTGTAATGAATTCTATTTTTTAAATAATTTCCATCCAGTCTTTCGTTTAAATCACAAACAGAACATAGGTGGGAGTGCATATTTTTCCACAGCACCTAGCCTCATGTATGGGCTCAACAATCAAATTTAATATTTTTTGTATCCAATTAGATGTTAAGCCCATACATGGGGCTAGGTGCTGTGGGAAAATCTGCACCCCTACCTTCCACATAAAATGTTGTCTACAAACGTGTAACTAACACATTTACATAATCAATTTCAGCGGTACCAATTGTGGAAGAGAACATTTATATTGTCGACATTGAGTATTCACCATTAGTAGGTGGATTTGCGATTGTTTTAAACGATGGCAGGGCAGCTTACCTAACTGCATCATCACTAAGATTTGATCCAAATGTACGTATGATTCGCAATTATATTCTTTAAATCCTGCATTATCTATTTGACTTTAATTTTCTTCCTTTTCGTTTTGATAACATTTTAGAATACATAGTTTTTATACTTTCAGCAAGTCCAAGGTATATGGGCCCAAGGTATAGAGGATGCTACCTGTGCCTCTGTGAACCACAAATACCGATTGATAACTTTTGGTAGAGCAAAGTATGTAACATAAATCAAATAATAATAAAATATTTCTTAGTATTTTTTTTATTTTTTAGTTCGGAGTGTATTGTGTATTGCGTTGATGAAACGACTGGTGGCTTGGCGGTCTCGCATTATTGCGTTCTGGGTAGTAAAGATTATCCGGGATGCCCAGGTTCTGTCAAAAGTATAAAATGGACGCCAGACGGTTGTGCTCTTGTGGCCGCTTGGAGCCGCGGGGGGATTGCTATGTGGTCGACGTTCGGAGCTCTTCTCACCTGTTCCCTCGGCTGGGATTACGGGTTAAACGTTGACCTCAATAATCTCAATCCTCTTCATATAATTTCCATGGTAAGAAATTTATTTTTATTGGTTCAGTTTTATTTTGGTTTTAAATTTATAATGTATTTTTTTGCTAAAGTGTTAAATTAATCAACAAAATAGAATATGGAAGTAAATTTGCTAGACACCAAGAATGATAATCAGACACAGAATAATATAATAAGAATAAACTAATCTAAAATATCTTCAAAATTTACGACTTTTTGATTCATGGTTTCTTATTAATCCTGAGAAACAGAATAGCAATCAAATGACAAGAAAGCAATTCTATAAAAAATATCATATTCATGTTACTGTTGAATGTATTATCATATTTGATATGTATCTGTTATATCCGGATTTTCTTTGCGATTGAACTTATTTCAGTATATTTTATCTCCTGTAACCAAGATTATATGTGAATAGTACCTCAAATATTGTTGAAAATCTTGAAATCACCATTACAGTATTAAAATGATAATATAGGCCATGCAATAGTTATTATAAATTTTAGTAAATCAAAAATAATTAATTATTCAATTTAGCATATGTAATTAGGGTTGCTAACATTGCATCGGTCCTGACCCGGAGAAAAATAATTTTGGTTAGTTTTATCAGCTACATTGATTTTGTCCCATAATGCCTGATTTCGGTGATTAGGATAGTTTTTTTTTTTTTTTTTTTTCGTTTTTTATTTATACACTAGCCTCCATAACATCATAATTTTGAGAGCTAAATATTTTTAAAAAAATCGCTTAGCATATCGTAAGGTTCACTAAAAAAACAATTGGACTTAGATTCTAATTGGACATAGATTCTTTAAGTCGTGTCAGATAAAAACCTGAACCTTGAAGATTGAAGGTTTGTAGAAATCATGTGACACTCCGTGAAGTTTTGAATGCCAGGTTTTTTAATAGGACACGTGAGAATTTTGGTCCCGGGTTTAACAGTAGTGAAATAACACTTCACATAGTCACTGGTAATCTCATTGTTGCATTGAAGTTCCAAGGTTCAAGATAAGATTTCAGCCTACCTAAAGAATGCAGTGCATTTTCTAATGTGACAAACATCATCAGTTTTATCTGTTTTGTGGAATTCACATAATGGAATGACAATGATTCTCTCTTCCACATTTCGCAAAACAACTCGAATCACAAGTTTTGTAAATATTTAGTACCCAATTGGTACCTCAAAGGAACGCTAAAAAATCGGGGGGGGGGGGGGGGGGGGAGATTGCGTGCATCACTTCAGTACAACTCGTAGTTAGGGTTGCCAACGTTGTGCCTATGCTGACCCGGAGAAAAATAATTATACTATGGAACATAAGTTTAAATTCCTGGGTGTGTGTAGCCTGCCCTCAGCATCAGTGATTGGCCTAAGTTGCGGAAATAGACCAACGTAAAAGAAACAAGTAAAAATAACATAAGTTTAAATTAATAACAGCCGCCACAAAAATGTGCGGCATCGACCCATACTTTTTAGTAATGCTGTGGTAGTAAATTTGGATATAGGTAGTGTATACGATGTGATCTAGATGCTAATTACTAAGTAAATTAATTTATTTTAATTAATGTCTACTAATTTTCCCTCTTTTCGTTGCTGCCAGTTATTGTCGATTTTTTACGACACAACCAACATGAGACAATGCCAATATTACCACCTAAACCAAGCATAATTTTGGTGTACTGAGAGAATTTTTTTAAGGGATCATGTGTTTTTCGCTTGAAGTAATTATCTACACGTTCCCTAACTAATTTTAAATTTAAATTTTATTCCGACAATTTTGGCATTTTGTATAAACCTCCATAACAAATCTGTCTCTAGTCAAAAAGGATAACTATATCTCTCACTCTTTGTAAATATATAGTCCAACTAATAATAAAATTTTTAAATAAAGGTATCGCTGTCGTCATCTCCATGATTTAAAAAATAGTGTTTTATGGCAGACCAGTATGATACTATTCGGTGAACTGCCTTGGACAAACTCAAACATATTGTTGGTTGGACTGGTTGCTTTTTATACATTAGTAAACAGAAGTACATTCAAGAATAGTCACATTTGTAAACAATTAATAACAAAAATTGTAAATGTGGTTTTAGTTGATATGGAAATTGGAAATTTCTTGGATCTGCACAAAATGCATTTGTCCGAATTTAACAGTTGTATCTCTTCAAATAAATGAGAAAAAACGACCACCTACTAAAGGTATCGGGATGAAAATTCATATTTAGAAGTTTCATGACTAAACTTGGTGTTGGAAGAAGTTGTGTTCAAAAGGGTCCAAAGGACTAAACGTCTTACCCCTTTTTTTACCAATGAGCCGCCATTTCTGTATGTTGTCAAAATAGTTAAACAATAAGTAGAGGAAATTTTGTATAATTTAAGTCTATGACATTTTTTAGTAAAATTAATAGTTTAGCTGCATGAGCAAATTCTATTTGATCAACATCGGTCGTGTCTGCATTAAAACTAGTTAGCCAGGATTTGACAGATATTTTGATTTTATTGACAGTATTGTCAAAAGATCACCATTTGACACAGTTTGACACTGCTGTATAGTATGATAAAGTAATGTACCTGGCTATATCAGATTTTTAAGAGTGGCACAGTAATACTAAAGAAAAAAAGGGAAAACTGTAGCATAAACTGCACGACCCACAACACTTTTAAATGAGTTTTTAAGGATGTTTTTACATTTGGATTTCGTTACCGTAACCCAAAGATTTTTTGTTGAAAACCGGAAACCTAGAGAATGACCTTGAAATCCGAAGTCTCCGGGTCAAAATAACAGGGGTTGCAAGCTTATATGTAATGCTAAAATATGTAATGTATTTTTTAAGGAATGGGCAACAGAAGGTTATCAATTGTGGATGGTACGCAAACAACATATAACTTCTCTTGATATTGACACAACCAATAAATCAAACGAAATTCCGGATTCCAACGGAAATACTCTTGATGACTCCGTAGTCACATCTATGCTTCAACTAGATTTTGTAAAGAGTGCTTTAACAATAAATCCATGTATGGTAAGTGACACAACGTAACCGTAAATTGAAGATTTTCTGCACACTGTGTTATTGCAGAGTCATCAAAGCAACCTGTATCTACAAGGCGAGGACAAACTGTACATAAACTCTACCGATACGCTCATTAAAATTTTCTCTGATCGCCAATCAAAAGACGATGGTGTCTTCAGCGAATCTGTATTCAATTTAGGGTCCAGTACCCTAGCGGAGGGCAGGCAATGGCTTGTTGTTCCAATTCCGTCCACTTACTCTGCTACTAACTGGCCTATAAGAGTAAGTAAACACAAAACAATGATATTTTTATTTTAATTTTAAATGATTTCTGTTACACTTAAATTACAATGCAAAAATATCAGATATTTAATTTTTAAAACTTAAATTTTGTTTTTCTTATTTTAATATATTACAGTATTCCGCTGTCGATAACTCGGGGCAAAACTTGGGTGTAGCTGGTCGTACGGGTATTGCCCATTACTCGATGTCAACTCGACGCTGGAAACTGTTTGGAAATGAGTCACAGGAGAAGGATTTTATAGTTTCTGGCGGACTGCTGTGGTGGCGTGATTACCTGGTGATGGGGTGCTATTGCATCCTGGACAATAGCGACGAGCTGAGGTTCTACTCGAAGGACTGTAAGCTGGATAATAAGTTTGCAAAAATCGTGAAGGTTTCTTCACCCGTCCTGCTGATAAATAGCCTGCAGGATCAACTGATCACTTTTGGATCAGACGCTCAAGTGACTATTTTCAATTTGAATTATGTCGACTCTGGTAAGTTTTTTGTGCTTGAAATTTGATATTCAGTATTTAGAAGTTTGTCCGAATTTGTTTTATTTATTTACAGTAGGACCTCAATAATACGAACTATTTATTGCGCTGCTTGATAGGGATATTCAAAATGTTCTATGTTATTGAAACAAACGGAAAATGTCCATCTTTCTTTTTTATCTACGAATTTCAATATTAAATAAAAATAAATGAAAATAAAGTAAAATTTAACCGGTTGACCCATCCCATAGGTAAGCCCGTTTATTTTTTTTTGCCAATTTTTGAAATATTTTTGAAGTTAGTATGACTTTCATTGTTTCCGGAAATAACGTCATCATTGAAATTTTAATTGACAACTTATATTATTTGTGTGATATTTTCAATCAGCATGACATTCTAAACACAATGGCGCATTCACCAGACAAACTGTTTGCAGACGCAATCGGTTTATGGTTGCAGTTGGGCCTGGTGAACGGCCTACATACGTTTTTCGACTGACACATAACAACAGAACATTTAGTGACAAAACTTGATGTGCACGTGATGAAGGTAGAAAACTGAATTTTGCGTTGAAAGTTTATATGGATGACGATAACTTCAACGTAAATGGTATCGTCCATTTCACATTACAATTGGGAGAGCCCATCCATCATGAAGACGTGTTTCTTCATGATAAAAGTCTACCAATTAGAAATTAAAATTCGGACATTTTGGAGGTTATGATGTTGAGCAAACGTTTGCAACACTAGCGTGATTTGATTAGTATTTGGCCAATAACTATTCGATAGAAAACATTTTTCTGCTAGCGTGGAAATCTCCTTTAAAGTAGGGATAAATTAACTTCAAAATAGTCCCTTACAATGACGGTTTGGATTTTTGGAAGTCTTGGTTAGTCTTGGTAAAGACATTGGAGATGAATAAAACATTACCAAGACACATATTTTGAAACTATATACTATACTGTATAAATAAATGTATGTAGAAAAATAAATTTTCATAAATAATATACGAGATAATAAAATCCTTCCATATGTAATCAAATGAAAATAATCCATTATCTAAATATCAAATAGAAATCATCTATCATATCTTAAATCAAATAAAATAAATTTAAAGCATTTTCTCGCAAACATGATTGGTATATTGAAGTATGTTGATACGGTTACCTGTAGTAAGTGGATGACATGATCATTTGCTTACTTTTGGTTACATCGAGAATATGAATAGTTAGTTATGTCCAGTGATAAATGTATGGATGGTGTAGGGTGGGTGTAGGAAAGGACGCGACATGGTAAATAAGTGAGGCAAATGCATTTGGAATGCAACCCGCAGTGCTGTGGGGTAGCCATCTCTTTCTATCTCATACGGTACTATGACCGTATGCAGTCTGACATTTGTATTTGATATGTTGTTTTCAATTAAAACACACTACTGCATTCCGCTATCTATTATAAAGTTTGCATGAAAATAAAATTGTCTTAGAATATACTTCTGTTTTAACGTTTTATTTTGTATCCGCCGAATATTAGTATACATATAGCTACGTACAGTTTTATGAACACAAAGTTTTCATAACATAATATAAACATAAAACTTTTTATTTACTTATTACACTTTTTATTACTACTTTATAAATACATATATACAAATTTAATATTAAAAACAAGAAAATATTCAGAAAATTATAATAAATTACCTACAATTGATGTATCCTAATGATTACAAAGTAACTATTACTACACCCAAAAGTAACGATTACATACGAGTACTCAAAAGTAACGAAATTTCCCAACTCTACTCCTAATTAGAAGCATTGTTTCTCGGATGTTATAGACTTTATTCGTAATACGTGGGTACCTGATCTGACGCTTATAAGCTTGGCTTATAACTACCTTCTCAGGAAATATGGTACTGAAGAGGACGATAATTTTTTTTGTGAAATATTCTAAATTTGAAGTCCAGGATTTCCAATCCACTTCTTGCAGACATTCTTTGAACTGAGAAAATCTGTGATTGGTGATTGGTGGACGTATTTTGAATGTGTCTACTCCGGGGCTCCAGTTGGCTACAATATTGTAGTGTACCCTTAATTGGTCTGAGAGTCCTGGATCCACAATCCTCAGTTAGTTATCCAAAGCATACATGTTCGTTATTATAGTTTATAGTTATGATAGTTTGGTTGGCCTTATCGGTGTGACCACTACCATCTGAATCTCTCTTTTTGAGTTACTGTCAGTTAGATAGTTGTTCTTTAAATCTGCACACAGTACCATAGGTGTATCGACTGGCAAGATATGCCAGCTCCAGTTGGTGGCCGATATATGGTGATTATGGTTGTATCGTCAATTTCTGCTGCAGCGATTTCAATGATTCTCCCAATGCTGCATTTTATTACTTATTTTAGTTCTTTGGTCGTTGTTGATGTTCTGACACATATTGTCGCATCACCATGAGTGAACTCAGTTCTGCAATATGCAGATACAGTCCTGTATCCAGCTGGCTGGTTCAGTATAAGCTGACTTTCGCCCATCTAATGTCAACTATGACATTGACCCCATCACGATACACATCCAGTTCATCGAGTTTGTTGTTTAAGCACTGAATATTAGCATAGAAAATTTCAAGACGAATGTTTGCGCCATCGGTCAATTTCCAGGATTGTACCGATGCACTGCGTCTATGACAGCTTTGTTGGTTACTTAAGTCCCGTAGGTCGCAGTTGGTTTCTGGGCCTCCCGGTGAAAAAACGAGTCATGTAAGTTCCATGCGACCATACTTCCGTGTTCATTGCCTTCTCGCCATTGACCAGGTCAATCATCACCTTGTACGATGAGTAATATTAATATTTGTTATGAGTAACATCATTTTATAAAAGACATGTTTGTTTTGTTTTAAATACAAAAAAAAACGTTTTTTATAACAACCGTGTATGTAATGCAGTTCATTTACCTCTGTACGAAAACTCAAATCTCTACACCTAAAAATAAATTAAGTACAGTAAACCTAAAGTGTGTCACACTGTATATTTATCACATTTTGGATCTATTGGTACTCCAGTCAAGTTAATTTTTACCAAAAAATATATATACATATATATAAAATAAAAAGCCTCACCAATACTGCCAAAAGTAAGTCTCAGAAACTAAACTTACCTTGAAAAAATAATGATTATAAACATAGTTTCTAAAATTTGTTATACAAATAGAGTGTATGTAATTTTGTTTGTTTGAATATGGTTAGCTATCTAAACCACCTACAATTTAGAAAGTAACAATATTAAATAGTTTTTGTTTACAAAAACAGAATGACATTTTCAGATATAATCACACTGTATTAAATTTTCCATTACAGCGGGTAACATGGACGTAACAAGAACGCAGATTGTTGATATCTCCTCGATGTACGTACCGCCTGCCTGCATAGTTTCCGTGACACTGACTTCATTGCGGACGGAGACTGTCCGGGGCCACAATTCTAACCTTGAAAGCATAGTCTTCAATATCAGCGGACGTCTGTTAATGGTGCAACGCGAAACTAACGACGGGGATAGGTTTACGTGTTCTATGCCCACGGTCCTCGCCGGGTATGTTGAAAACGTTTGGGTGCCCAACAGGAGAAAGCCTGATAAGGCGCACCTTACTGAGGCTCTTTGGTTATTCTGCGGGTCTTACGGAATGCGCGTCTGGTTGCCAATTTATCCAAGAGATGGGGATAAATCGCATACGTTTATGTCGAAGAGAATTATGTTACCATTCCATTTGAGGATCTACCCGTTAGGTAAATTTTTGTAATTTTTGTTGATGGATTATATTTTTAAATATTTTTTTTAGCAATACTTTTTGAAGATGCAATAATTTTGGGCGCTGAAAATGATACTGTTTTGTATACGTCTGATTTCAACTCGCCGTTTTCTCTGCCTTTTAGCGTCCTACAAAGAACTGTGAGTTTTTAATTTTTCTGATGTGTTGGAATATGTACAGGATAATTTTAAATGAGAAATACGTATACAGAGGTTTATAATAGACCAATTTTTGCCAATGCATAGAACACACTAGAAAACTTTGTTAGAAACAGTATAGGGAAAGTAGTAGGAAAATAAAAATTGGTACAAGAAGAAATAAGAAACAAACATTCTCTGTTGTTCTCATTAACTATTTTCTAAGATGGAGACAAAAAAAAACTTAAGACAAAATAACATTGTTTAAAAATAGCCTTCTTAAGGGTCGGTGTGAAACGAAAATAATACGTTTTTAAAAAGTTGGTAATATACATGGAGGAAGATGGAGTCGCTATACACTATAATATTTTTAGCAGCGAGAAAATGACCCCAGGAGGCGGAGCTAACATGATACTAAAGTACCCTGACAGTTGGCCGCCTGCCAGGCCCGGATTAACTCTGAAATTGGCCAGAAATTTCAAGAAATTTTTTATGTTATATATTGTAATGTGTGGAGTAGGTACAGTATATAAAAACACTATATGAACACTTTTAAGAATTTATTTAATAAAAATTTTTTAGTTAGCACGTAATAAACATATTTAAAAAAAGGTTCGTGCGTGTGGCCAGTAGAAATAATGTTGACATATACAGTCACACCGATGAAATGTTACCCCAGTCGAAATCTCGTTTATAGCTTTTTTTCTGCTGTTGCAGCTGTAAACAGTGCAATTAGACGTAATTTTTTTATGTTTATCTTCATACAATTTCACTATAATATCTTTGAACAAAGCAAAATAATTAAAATAAAAATACGTCAACGTTGCAAATGTCACTTTGACATTAAAAGTCCTCCGGAGTGGGGAAAGCGGTCCCATATCGGAGCGCTTATGACGACTCCTTCTTCCTCCATGGTAATATACTACCAACTGCACTATCTGTGGTGACCTTGAAACGATTTTCTCTACATTTTACCGTTCATTGTAATTGTTTATTCCCAAATTCTTTGCATTCACTTAATGAAACAAAACGAACAAAGATCGCAACAGACAGAACATATCTAAACTGTAATTACAGAACCAAAGTGTAGTGACAATTTGCACGACGAGATAACGCCAAGTTGTATATACCAATCGGTTTAGAAGAGCATGGATGTTAATATCTCTATTTTATTTCCATTGTATCTATTTTATGCGGTTATTTGATACTTAAAAATCATCAATAAATAGAGATAATTGAAATGAGATATTCATTAACAATCTTGCCAATTCAGATATTAATTTAATTGTCTCTTACGGACACCTTGTACATTTTTATTTTACATGATTTCTGTGTGGTCAGCTTAATCGGTTGCTTACCCAGTCAATGTTAACTCTAACTTCCAAACTTGTTCTGTGTTTCTGGATATTTTTTTATCTGCACGTGTTAGTTTATTGTTACCTCTGTAAGGTTTAAATATTTCCTCCTCATTTTAAATCATCCTGTATTTACTGTTTTCTCATTAGTACTTGTTTTATTGTTATTGTTTTCTAGAGTCAAGTGTATCTACATCAAATTTTACGACAACTAATTAGAAGAAATCTTGGCTACCATGCTTGGGAGATTGCTAGAAGTTGTACAAATTTACCATACTTTCCGCATTCTCTAGAGCTATTGTTACATGAGGTAAGTCATTATTGTTATTTTTAATTATTGAAATTGGTCAATGAAACCCAATTTTACATAGAGAAATTATGATAATGTCGAATAAAAACAGTATAATGAGTAATTACAAATTACTGTTTATGAAGAGAAATGTTGCTGATGTGTTTATACTATGACATACAGTTTAGACAGAAACTAATGTAACTGATGTAACAAAACAACAAAGAATGGTGAAAAATAGTAAATTATTCTATGAGCAAGTAATGTTAGCAATTTCTCACGAGAACGAAGGTTGCAGCACGAGCCGTAGGCAAGTGCTGCAAAATGTTCGAGTGAGAAATTGCCATTACTTGCGAATGGAATACTATACTTTTTCTACAACCATGCAATGAAATTTTCTAAATTAATTTATTGTATATAGGGACGGCTCTATGTCACTATGAGGGTTTACAGGATTTTGACAGATCAAAATTGTTTGGTGCGCTTGTCACTTAGAGACGTTGTCAATGCCTCGACAATGTCGCTAAGCAGTGTATCAAAACTCAAGGAAATGAAAAATCCATAGCTGTGATTGGTTCTAAGGCGGTGAGAAATGAAATATTTCTCACGACTCGCGGGGTGTGAGGAGCAAGGAATGAAATATTTGCCATGTGTATGGGGAATACTTAGTATTACTTGTCATAAATTGCCATACGAATGCAAAAAATAAATTATCTCATTTTTGTTTTAAATAAAACGTCCTAATAATTTGCAATTGTCAATAGTTCCATAAAAAACAAACAATGGTTTGATCAAAGAAATACTTTGACAAATACTTTTAGGTCCTTGAAGAAGAGGCGACGAGTAAGGAACCAATCCCAGATGCGCAACTCCCAAGCGTCATAGAATTCATCATGGAATTTCCCGTATACCTCCAGACTGTTGTCCAGTGTGCCAGAAAGACAGAGATTGCTCTCTGGCCATACTTATTCTCGGTTGCCGGCAAACCAAAAAACCTCTTCCAGGAGTGCATGTCAAAACGACAACTGGATACTGCAGCTTCGTATCTCATTATACTTCAGGTAAACTGGCTTTGTTTTATTTCTTATGTAGAAACTATCAGACATATATCGGATAAATGATACTCGACTTATCATTATGTAACTGTTGTAGGGCTTTACTTGAACGTGTCAGTCTGTATGTGCACAATTTCTGCTTACAGAATTTAGAGACATCAGCTGTTAGTAGGCAATACGCAACATTGCTTTTAGACACCGCTTTAGAACAGTCCAAGTGGGAACTAGCCAAGGAGTTAGTTAGGT
>OZ030391.1:52661495-52866495 GCA_964023965.1 Melinopterus prodromus | reverse complement strand
ATAATAAAGTATATTCCACAAACGTAATAAATTAGAAGAATACGTGCAGTTGTTTTTGTTTAACGATTAACGACTAGGAAACAATATTATTTTAATGAAACGGTATTTTTAAATATTTATTTTAATGGCATACGGTAATCACTAGAAAATGCATTAACCTTGGACTATAGTAGTTTTTTAATGTATGATATTCAATAACAGAACTGATAAGAACGAATAATTTAAATATATTTAATGCGCTTGTGTGACTGTACCGTCGTGTGACACAACTCGAACACAATTACCTAACTATTTAATTTATTGTTCATTTTCTTCTTTGCATTCACAATTATATTGACATATTGTAAACACCGACGCAGAATGTAAAAAAAATTACAATATGTTGGTGTTATATTCTGTAACACTGTTTTCGGCGTTAGCAAATTGGACCACTGTGTTTAGTAACTTTTAGGTTGGTAAAATTGGTGGCATTGATATCAAACGTCAAATGTTAAAGCGCGTACATAACCTTAAATTTTTTTGTTTAGATTAGGTACAAGGAGACTGACTGGGCCATGGGGCTTTGAGCATTACCTTCGTCCAGATTTCAGTCGTTCTGACATAGCCGAAATTTGTTTATGTAAGTAAACTTATATAACCCTCAACGGCTACCTAGCGGTACCTGATACCTACCGTCTTAAACGTTAACCGTTACAAAACTATTCTTTAGTGAGTAACTTCATAATTCAGTCGCCGCCAAACACGTTAAT
This sequence comes from Melinopterus prodromus, assembly GCA_964023965.1. Lineage (NCBI taxonomy): Eukaryota > Metazoa > Arthropoda > Insecta > Coleoptera > Scarabaeidae > Melinopterus > Melinopterus prodromus. The sequence goes on along the minus strand of OZ030391.1, from coordinate 52,865,746 downwards.
TCTGATTATTACAATTAAAGTAGATCACTATATTGTAGGTAACGTTATAGGTTTCTTTTACTTCTTTTCTAATTTTGAGATAAAGAAGTTACGAACAAATCGATTTAGGTTATTTTAAAAAATACAAAAACTACTACCTCTACTTCTACCTACTATACATATACATGCACATAGATTTTTTACTTATAGGTACTTTATTAGTACTTTATATCATTAATGCTTTTTGGTATACTGTGTAGTTTATTGAATGGATTCAAAATCTGTTTATGTGCTATCATTACCAGGTATCATTACCTAGGTCCATATACACACAGATAAATCGTTGTGTAGGTACTGTTAAGAAAATTACATTCTTAACATAATTTGTTTATTTTAAGACAATACATCCTTGTAATAAGAATATTTCTTTAATATAAAACAACCTAAATATTTGCTTTAAGAAAAGGATTATTTTGATTTAAGAAAGTCGTTGGTTTGAAAATAATGTGAAAGATTCCAATAGATGGCGCTTTAGTCGTCTCGTCGTAAGAAGAATCTCCTAGAGGGTATATAACCGCATGCATTTCTATGCAGTATCAGTGATTGTGCTATTATACAGCCAATGCGCGTGTAATGTTAAGAAAATGACAATAACATAATTTGTTTGTTTTAAAACAACACATTCTTGTAATAAAGAATATTTCTTTAATACAAAACAACCTAAATATTTTCTTTAAGAAAACGATTGTTTTGATTTAAGAACGTCATTGTTTTGAAAATTATGTGAACGGAGCCGAGATGCACAGAGAGAAAAGATTTCTTGTTTCAAAGAAATGTATTTGTTTGAATTTATTCTTTTGGGTCAAAACATATTTCTTTGACGCCAACAATATTTACTTCATTGAATACTCGAGTTTATTTGCTTGTAGAGATTAATTTATTTGAAATATTTATTTAAGTGGAATAAATATATATGGATACAACCAAAAATTACTTTCCTTTAAAGTAATATTTTAGTTTTGATTTTAAAAAAACGTTTCTTTACACCAATGAAATATAATTTTGATTCTAACATACAAATTTGTATATAAGGAGAGATTTATTTCGCTTAAAGTAATATTTTGTCTTTGGCTTAAAAATAGGTTTACTTCCGCCAAAGAAATCATATTTTGATTAATATAAATATATTTTTACACAAGAAGATATTTATTTCCTTCAAAGTAATATTTTTGTTTTGGCTTTAAAATAGGGTTCCTTCGACCAAAGAAATCATATTTTGATTCAAATAAATATATTTTTAATGTCATCCAACTGTATTGTTAGATGGCGCTGTAAACTCTCTCCTCGCACTTCGTACATATCGAGAGTATAAAGCCGCGTGATCGACAGTATAGAACTTATAGAGTACAGTGCCTGCAGGTTCAAGTTGCGATTACAAATCAGAGTACACTTTACTAACTTAACCTTGACTACATGTTGGGTTGGGAAGACCAAGCACTGGTCGAGGATGTGCGACATCCCAAAAAGGAGGTGACACATGGCGAGTCTTCCGAAAAATTCTTGTCTATTAATTCCTTCAACAAATTAATAATTTTAAGCATTTTAACTCGACCAACAATTTGTTAATTTAAAAAAATGTAATTCTTTCACTCAACACAATCATAATTATTTGAAGTAAATAAATCTCATTTCTTATAATACACAAATTGCAAACTTTTTAACTGGAAACATAAGTTGTTTGACGCAAATCAATGTTCTTTCTACCAAACAAATATTTCAAATAAATGCGTTTTTACCCGCAAATAAATATTTCTTTGCCTCTATTGAAACAACAAATTTCTTTGAGTCAATGCATATTTATTTGAATCAAACAAAAATTTCTCTCTGTGTGGAGCTGTAGTTTCTCATCGTAAGAGAGGTTTCTTAGAAAGTATATAACCGCATACATATCTATGCAGATTGCAGCATCAGTGATTGTGCCATACAGATTGTGTCCGCAAAAATTAGGCATAGGTCTATAGAAACTAGCGTATCACGCGACAACACAGCCAACGTCGGTTGAGTGGGGCAGCCAATTATAGTGGGACTGCCGACTGGTGGGAGAGCATCATTTAGTTGGTCCATTCTTTATCGATGGATCTCTTAATGCCCAGAAGTACCTTACTTTGCTGCAAGAGCAAGTACTTCCCGCCGCAACCTTCCGGGAGTAGATCAGGATGATATTTGGTTTCAGCAAGACGGCTGTCATGCTCATAACGCGGCCAGGGTGCGAGAGCTTTTAATAACCGCATTTCCTCACCGTCTTCTTAGTGGGACAGGCGACATTCGTTGGTCCCCCAAGATCACCTGATCTGTCTCCGAACGATTTTTTTTGTGGGGTTATCTTAAAAATACCATTTATGTTGATGAAGTCAATAGGGCACATAATTTACAGGAGTTGAGAGCAAAAATTACAGAAGCTGCCAACACTGTAACAGCCGAAACGCTCTCTGGCGTCAGGGACAACTTCTACAAACGGCTCGGATACTATCTTGCAGCGCAAGGCGGAGTCGTTGAGCCCGAGTTAAAATAATGTTTATTTAATTTTTAATTCGTAGTAGAATATCTATTAGTTAATTTATATTTTTTTGAGAATAGCGTTTTTATTTTTGCCTATTATTTTTTACAATAAAGAGAATATAGAAATTATATATGCACCATGTACGTGCATATTTAAAAGAAGCACAAAAGCGAGCGCACACAGTCCTGCGAACAACAAACTACTAGCTGTAGCTACCTAGCTACTACCTATACTACTAGCACACGAAGCGCGCACCGGGGAACCGCTTAGCCGCTGACCAATGCGCCGGATGGGGAGAGCGATGTTGCCGTTCTTCCGTAAATGCTATGCCTACCGTTCGAGGAAATATACTGGTATATATCATCAATGTACCTGACGTAGAAATGTCCAACAGCTCTAGTATTGATAAAAAGGGACTAAGAAGGGACACCGGGTATACCTTCTCCTGTTAGAAAATAACAATATTCTTCTTTGGATGTCTTAATTGCATTCCATGTAAAATAATATTGCTTTCATCATAACAAGATTCATATTCAAAATAAGTAGGTGATTGTTTAATCCAAGAATGTGAGCAAATTAATCTAACTACCCAGCTAATTTAAAATTCTTAACTCAAAAAAACGGTTTTCTTCAATGAACGATATATATTCTTGCGTATAGGTATATATAAAACAACCGTTGTTTTGGATTAACAAAGGTTGCTTTGAATTGAGACAACGTTTTGTTGTGTGTGTGTAAAATTGTAGATAGGTACAATCTAAAAATAGGACAACCAGTGAAAACAACGGTTTTCTTCAATAAATGTTCTATACCTATACCTAATATTCTTGCTTATCTATAAAACAACCGATGTTTTGGATTAACGAAGATTGCTTTGAATTAAAACAACGTTTCGTTGTGTGATACCCGCAAGTAATTACCAAACTGCCAAAATGCACAAAAATAGAATATTTTTTGCTTTTTAATTAAAAAATCTCTAAGTATCAAAAATCTTAATTGATTAAGCTATAGGTATTTGAAGAATAACTCAAAATAGTACTTATATCTCGCCGAAATATTATCTACTAATACATACATGCAGATGCTCCAATATATATCGAAAGTTTTTGGACAAGATTTTAAAACTGAACTTTTTTTGAGAATGTGGGTACCTATAAATAGGTACCTAACGGAAAAATTGGATTTCATAAAATTGTCAAATTCTCACAGAAAAGCTATAACTGAGCATGCAACACGGACCGCGTTTCTTAGTAGGTAGGTAGGTACCTACTATATAATATACCTAGCGTAGGTATACACGTGCTCTAAGAAAAAAAAAGTAACAACTTGGATATTTTGTAGACCGGATTCATATTCAGCACAAAAAAAATCTATTGAAATTGAGGTTGGCAAAAACAACTTTATTGACTGGCCGATGTTGTCGCACACATTAAAATTATTTACAAATTTGGGAACTTTTTTCAGTCCTGGGACTTCACCTTTGGTCCCAAAAATAAAATTATTGTGCCAAGTCCCGGGACTGGAAACCATACATGCAAGTGTGCAAGTTGCAAGGTCGCACACTACATCAAACACATCTCAATCCAGTGTATGACTCTGCAACTGAGGTCTTTAATCAGACCAAGTTTATTGTATTGACTTACATATACAATTCGATTCGATTTAGTTTGTGATGAATCGTGTTTATGTCCATTTGTCTCCTATTTTATATCGGGCACTCTGCGGGGTAAAGTAGGTACTATGGTGTGATCAATAACCAACAAAACGATAACAATTCATAAAGTGTAACCGATGATCGACTCGGTCGGTATAAGGCTATAGATTCACGATATTGCCACGAAAATAAACGAAGCAAGCGTTGGCTATATCGCGCAAATCGTCAGCGGCACCGGCGCGTATCTCCAAGGCACTCTCGATTCGATTGGATAGAGCGGTACAATAAAAACATATGATTACATATCAAGCAGGCTGCGTCCGCGGATCGCAGGCACCGCCCCTCCACTTCCTTCCCGCCACGCCCCCCGACGCCACCATTGGCCTCCGTTGCTGCAGGGTTGTAGTGGTGGGGGGAGAGCGAAGCGTGATCCCGGTCTGATCCTTCATCAGATTCGGATCAGCATTATTTAATCGACTGCGCCGTAGAGTGGTAGTCGGTGGTAACCTTAGGACTTTATCCCGTTTATTTTTATGTTGTCGGACATGTTAGTGCGAATGTCAACATAGGAAATCGGTGTGCTTTAGTGATTACAAAAAGGTGAACTAATTGACAACGGCCTCTTCAGCTCGGCTTATTTGTTTTCTCTTGTTGTGCGTGTGATAGCAGGGTGCTCCGGGAGCATTCTGCACTTTAGAACTAAATCAAAATTCGGGTTAAGAACGAACCGACTTGTGTCCACGATATGGAGATGGAACCGACCGAAAGGGATAGCGACGTTGGTGACGATAGCCCGGTAAGCATTTGTTTACGTTTACGACTACATAACCTCACAAAATCAGCAAAGTTACCTAAACAAAGCAACATCGCGTGTGCATGGTAAACAACCCAGAGCGATGTTCGAGTGTTTTGGGAAGCGGGCTTTACATTCAGTAGCATTCAGTTTGCGCCCGTGGATGTCACGAGTGATTTACAGTCTGTATTCTAACCTCACTAAAACTGCATACGTTTTTAGGTGCACATTCGAAAGTTCGATTAAAATTGAGTGCAATCCATAGGATTAACTTATGAAACAAGTTTATATGTTTGTTCAATTTTGATAATACCGAAGCATACCTGAATAACGTGTTTTAATGCGTTTTTAATGTCGCAAATCGGAAAGTATCGATGCATAATTATATTTTAACTATGTATTCGTAAATATTGGGAATAATTATTAACTACATTACCGAGGAATGTTAATGGAAATATTATCTAACTACTCTAATTCAATTTGTTAATTAATAATTTTTTATTATTCCATGTTAATGTTTGCTATTTTCCTCGAAGTGCCAAGGTATTATTAAAAAATAAGGCGCAACGTCTAGAGACAGATTTGTATAAAATTCATGTTATAAGTAGACGAACACAGTGAAAGATTCATTGAAATGAGACAGTGGAAAATTAGCGGCAGCAAAAATATGTTCTAGATTGTAGAATGACATGAAACATGTAGGTATGTAGGTAGTGTATGTACATAATGGCCACTTATACCATTATGTTGAGCGAATTCTTTGAAAAGTGCAATCACCAATGATACAACTTTATTCCTCTTCTGAAGAAGCTTGACCTTATTGAAATTCCTACTTCCGATCTAAGTGTAACATAAAACACATAGGTACGGTCAAAACTAGTTAGCAATGAGAGTGTGATATAGCTGAGTTTCAGTTACGTCATTTTGTACATTATTTATTAAAACGTTTGTAGTAGGTATCTATTATTACTATAAATTGTATTATTTAGTTCACTTAATTTAGCCAATACGTACCTATAGGCACATATAAACATTTATTGGGTGTATCAATATCTCTAGTGAATAGCAATAATCACTAAAAAAAAGTTGTGATGTACCTACAACAACTGATTATATTACTTCAGTTTTACTTGGTTAAATTGTATATTTTAAACAATACGTATGCCTAGGTAAATTAAGTAAGAGTGTTATATAACGTCATCCCAGAAGTTCGAAATAGATAAACAGAGTACATATTTCAATTTAAGAAATAAAGAACAAAAAGAGAAAAAAATTTCGTATAGACTCTTGTCCCGACAGAGCACACTCTTTAAAATATATTAGCGTATACAGAGTGTTACACAAGATTGCAAACTTATTTTTTAAAACACCTTAACAGCTTAGGTATATTTTCTTACATACCTATTTGAATTTCTTACAACGTCTTTCGGGTTGGTACGGACACTAAAAAAATGTTTTTATAGGCAAATTTTGTTATACTTAGTTCCGGACATTGAATTGTGATTACCTAAGTAGTTTCATTGCGGAAAACTGACCTATAGGGCATAAGTGATTAAATTATCTACTTACCTCCAGACATTAAGACTACCTCTAAGAACAATGTTCCATGGATATTATAAACATAAATAATCAAGTAAATAGTACCTAGCTAGTAATATCTAAAGAATAAAATATATAAGTAGAGGTACCTACTTTACAATACACTTTTTATTAACACACTTTGTTGAATTTACAACTTCTTCCAAAAATATTTCAAAACTTATTTTTAATTTCATCAAAAAATGTTCTGCATTTGACGTCTACTACCTAATAGGTACTTAGTAGGTAAGAACCTATATGTGACATGACAGATTTAACAATAAGAACGTTCTCGGTAAACGCTATGTACCTACCTACTATGGTAACCCTACCGTAATTAGTAAATGTGCATTCGCATAATAATAACTAGAAAATTGCACAAATTGCAAATGACCAATTCTATTTTGGTTGTTTGATTACGTCAGATAAATACGGTGATCCATCTCCTGGATAAAAATAAAGCACACTGAATAAAAGCTTTGTGCTGCACGGCAAAGCGAAAACAATTAAAATGTTTTATCAAAAGTGGCCAAGTTTTATATTCAAGGTGACACTTGACTAGAGTTTTGTGTTTTTGCGTTCGGTTTTGTTATATAGCTCTGAATTGTTGTTTAGTTAAACCGAAATAGGTCGCATTAATTACAACAAAATGAATCATTGTTCATTTTAATTGTTCGCGCCGCCTTGCTGTATGCTCACATATTATATTTAAACATAAATATATCTATAATATACCTATATATAAGACGGCTGATTAGGAACAACCTTATTTACAATCACGTACTGCATTAATAAACCACCGGTATAAATTAATATAAATCAAGTAGCCGTTCATTTTATCGATCTATTGTTTAGAAATTAATGGGTCTAAAAATAACCATCTTAAATTCTTCGGATTTGTCACACGTGGCATGTTAATAATAATTAATTCGTACTGAGCGTCTTAAAAATATGGATGATGCCTACGACTTTCTAAAAATATATTAAAGTCACCATTAATCTAATTCACGCATACGGAAAATAAATGATCAAAGCCTTATTTGCGGACGATATAATTAATTTTGTGATACATACATGAAGAAGAGCCCCTGGCCAAAAGTTCTGGTTGAACCCGCCACAGACCTATACACAATTAATAATATTGCTTCTATCTCCGGGAACGTTGTTATAATGAAATCATTTGTCCAAGTCACACAGAAATAGTAGGCCGCGTCTCCTAGCACGCTTCATTACAAACCCCACAAAAAAATCGGTAGGGACACTTTTATAAATATCCCAAAACACGCGTCATTAGAAATAAAAAATATATTATGACCGGTTGCACAAAGCCGATCCAATTTTCAAAGTAAACATATTCACTTTTACGTCAACCCACACATATCTACAGGGTGTGTCGTTCCCCGACCCAAATATTTAAAGGGACAATAGAACAAAAAATACATGAAGGCAAACATTTACTGTCTCTGATGCACATAACGAAACGTTGTTTCAGTTCAAAGCAACGTTAATCCAAAACAACGGTTGTTTTATATAGGTATACGCAAGAATATAGGTATATCGTTCATTGAAGCAAACCGTTGTTTTGATTGGTTGTCTTATTTTAAGATTGTACAATTTTAAATGGATACTTAACGTATTTGACTTAAGAATTTGTTCTTTTAAAACAAGAGGTTAGGTACCTGGATTATTCAGCTCACATTCTTGGATGAAACATTCACCTACTCCCTTTAAATACGAACATTTAGTTATTATGAAACCAATACTATTTTAATTTTAACGCATCCAAAGAAGAATATTGTTATTTTTAAACTAGAGAAGACTTCCGTGTCCCTTCTTAGTCTCTTTCCATCAATATTAGGATTATTAGGTAGAGGTGTTGGACATTTCTATACGTCAGGTACATTGACGGTATAATAGCACAATCACTCATGCTCAGGCTCTCACTCATGCTCTATGAGACATCTCTTACGACGAGACTAAAGTGTCATCTATCGGCACCCTTCACATTATTTTCAAAACAACGACTTTCTTAAATAAAAACAATTGTTTTCTTAAAACAAATATTTAGGTTGTTTTATATGGAAGAAATATTCTTATTTAAGTATGAGTTGTCTCAAAACAAGCAAATTATGTTAAAAATGCTATTTTCAACATTAGACAACTATTTTCTGCGTGTGAGATATAACGTAATAATATTTTTTCTGCAATTTTTAACTGCAACTTTTAGTACTAACTAGTAGGTAGGTACCTACTAATATTCGGGGTTATGTCTACAAAGGTCAACTGCTCTTCTTGGCTAAGTTACAGTAACACCATGTCTATACCAGACATGATGTTGTTTGACAAGTTTGCTTATAAAAAATTTCTATGGGCTATGAGTAAACGTTCTAGTAAACGTAGGTACCTGCGTCGCAAATGTGTCGATAGACATTAAACCGTGCTTCATACAATGTAAAAGCTCATAGGTAACAATTCCTCAGGCCATCCTTTAATCGAAGTGAGTTCATACCATGAAAATGGTGTACCATTTAAGTAAAAGACATCCACATGGCCGGCGGAGGCTGGGTTCAGCGCGTTCTACTAAACCCGACCCCGCGAATAAAAAAGAAACATAGTTCCCTATCAACAATCATGTAAACCATCCCGAAGAAATAAAAAACAAACACATCATAGAGACATGAAATATTCCAACAACAATAAGATGCGGCGCATCCATTTTTTATTTGTTCAAAAGTTATTGGGTTTGGGATTACTTTTGTTGTGTTGTTGATTGCTTTTACAATTTAGTATAAGCTAGTTTTCTAAATTGAACGGTGTTTTAATTGTAATTTAAATTTTTTGAGACAACTGAATTGATTTTTTTTTGTGGCGATTTTGTTAGATTTCTTTGCGCTGAACACGAATTCTGACACCAAAATTTCACCTATCGCGTTATGATTTTGCGGCAGAGAACATCACTTTAATATAAACGATAGCAGAGCCTCAAAATCACTTCAAAAAACATTTCTAAAATTCTAGGGACTTGTGTTGAGCCACGAGAAATAAGCAAAAAACATTTTTCACATCAACTTTTTCGAAAACTAAGTGATATTTTTGATGTTTCATTCTTATTCATTCACGTTATGAATTACACATATAGGTACCTAATAAATTTTGTACAAAAAGTATTTTTATTCCGTTTTTTGGTTATTTCTTGGTTTTTAGCTATAGGTACCTAAATGAACGATTTATTATTAGTAGGTATTCACAATAAATCAACCGAAGTAATATATTTAGATTTTCAAATGTTTTTCCTGATAATTTTCTGATGTAAGCCGAAAATAACCGAGCAAGGTTGCAATCAGAAAAAAAATCTGCTAGGTAAATTTAAGGGGGAAAAATATATACCGCTATTTTAAGGAATAGATAGTTCCTATAGCAAGTTATAAGTAGAAGTGACTAACAAAAGAAAAATGCTACCTATAACTTGCAGCAGTACCCAGCTATTACCAAAAGTACATTTAATTTCCTAAAGATTTTTGTTAGAAAAACAACATTGAAACATCATAGAAAAGAATATATTTGTTTTTCTTATTTTTCAAAAGTGAAAATCAGCGGTTGTCGTATCGAAGAGGATGCAAAAATGTGTGTGTTTATTAACGTCGGTAAAAACAGTAAAACAATAACTTGATCGGACAATCTCAAAGGTTTTACTGAAACAAGTTTCTGTTGTTTAGTGTAGAATACAAAAGTTATTATCTGTCTGTCTAGATCAAAAATCAAGTTTAAATTTTTTAGTGGTGATACTTTGCCCATTTTGCTACCACGTTGATATCGAACTGACAGCGTGAAGTGTAATACACTGTATAATACATATGTAAATTACATACAGTAGGGCGTCGATAATCCGACCCTCGGTAATCCAAACGTTCGCTAATCCGAACGCCCAAAAAGAAATAATAATACAATAAATCACTGACTAACGGAGGGAAAAGCCACTTTATCGATTCCTCTTTACAGAAAAATGTTGCTTTTGTTTTATATCTTGTATCCATTACTCGTATTTTCTACTATGTATTTAGCTGCACTATTTGATAATCCGAATCACCTGTGGTCTCAATTAGTTCGGATTAGCGACGCTCTACTGTAATGCAATAATGTGTTTCTAATAAGTAAATGATTTGGAAATGTTTTATAGCCCCAAGACATATTCAACCCGGCCCCGAAAAAGGTAACGCCAGCTCTGGACAATTACAAAACAAAGTACGAAAAAGAGACGATTGGCTAAGATATACTATCATAAGACACAATATTCTGAACAACACATCTAGTATTTTACGATACACAGACATTTTGTTCACTTTACTATACTACTCGTTTACCTACTGTCGTAAAAAAACTCGATTGATTTTAATAAATATTCCCAGTGTAAATACCGCAAATTGCTTGTAGATTGCGTCGCTTCTTCACACAATGACGTGGTCCCCAGTTTATATGTAGGTAGGCCGATCCCGATTTTGGTGAGCGTATGATGGCCTTCTCTATATAATATGCAAAGCCACAGTGGAGTGAATTATATATTAAATACCTATAAGTCCTTTGGTTGGGACAATCAAGGCAGAGTCTGTGCGTTATGCGTCCGAACGTGATACTCTACGTCTAGATTCTAGAAAGTGCGAAAGCCGGAAATATGACAACTCTTTGTTAAGAAAAAATCCATTCTTTAATGACACGAACTAACCTTTAAAATAATATATTTTAATTCAGTCAGCAATTTCATTAGTTCAAACTTGTACACTCATCACAATAGGAAAACAATATTTCAATATATACCTACCTACAATTTCTAAATTGGTGGCAATATAATAGAGGATTTTGTAATGCCTGCATTAGTTAGTACACCAATTACTTACCTACCATTACTTCGTTATAATATCGCCGTTAATTATATTGTTTGTAATGCGTATGAACAATTATCAATAATAATTGCTGTGTTGTTTCGATTTATTTGTTTTAAAACTTGTGAAATGTTCACGTCTACGGCGATTCCTTTGTTTATATCACAGAACTAATAAAGAAATGCGTTAATATTTTAATTAAATAAATTAATTATGTAAAAAATGCCACATGAGGGGAGACGACAAATTTCTATTACCTCTGCCGCATAACGGAACAGAAGCGAACATGGGCATACAGCCGTCATATAAAACTAAAATGCGTATAATTGAATTAGTGACACTTCGCGATATGCCGATATTTTCCATAGGCGTAATGCCATTTTCTTAAGAGTTCCATTATAAAATCGCTGCTTCCTCATAAGCCATTATAAGCCTATAAATAGATAAAATCTCACGCATTTCAATTAATTGCACATAGAATAGTTTTCCGTGGGTACCTACCTATATGTTTTATTGTGAAGCATTTGTATTTATTATAATATTCCCAGTTTCTTCAAAAACGGTCAGTAGGTAACGAAAATTAAGAACAATGAGGAATAATTGCAAAAATTCTGGTTTTGATATCGCTTACAAATTTCCGTTTCTAATTTAATAAATGTGTTGTTGAAGAAGTAGGTAGGTACAGTCTTGGAACTAAGTAAGTTCGTATCAGTATTTCAGCACTGTGTCGATGATACATCCATGTACGAGTTTTTGTTATTCTAGTCGACTGCTCGGCCGCTATGTGCAAAAAAATTTCCATTTACGCTGCATACTCTTATATCGGAAATTCCTACATTGCATTGTAATTGTGTTTTTATTAAATATAACGTTAATTTTATATTAATAAACACAAAAGTTTTCGATTACATGAAATGAAAATCTCATTTCAAGATATTGCATAAAACACAACAAATTATACAAACTTATTGCATCTAATAGCTTTTTTGCGTTAATAAATACAAAAATCAATTTCGTGTTGTCAATATTTTTACTGAAGGTTATTTCAGAACTAACGTTATTCATTAACATTTATTCACAAACTAGCTTGTGGAAGCAAGCTCTAAATTTTCGACGAATTTTGATGGAATGTAAATATGTAATTTCTTGATTGTTTCCCTTAATATCACAGCGGCATTTGAAAATTGCAGTTTTTTTTGTTAATAGGTAGACCATTATGTGGTTTATGGTTAAACAAACTAAATCCCATAAAAGATAAAATAAAAAAAAAATTAACAAGGTGTTATAATGAACCCGTTTGTGTATGCTTAAGTGGAACACAGTTTATATTACCTATAGGTTAATAAATAATATGGTGACATACAGGTGGGATGTCCTGGACTTGAACCAGGGACCTTTGCGTCGCTAGCACAATGCTCTCCCAAAGGGCCTTGGTTCGAATCCAGGTTGTGGCTGTAATTTTTGATTTATTTAAAATTTACATCCCGTCTGTATGTCACCATATTATTAACCTATAATATTACTTTGACAAAGTATGCCGTTCAACATTTTCAGTTATAGTTTATATTTTTGGAAATTAAAAAGAGCGTTATTTTTTTTGTAATAGCATGTTAATTAATCTTACAGTAGACAATTCATAAGTCAAAATGTTATTTTAAACTTATTATCGTTGTTAATGCGCGCCTCTTAATTTATTTAGAAATAAAATTTCCAAAAATATGCCAACTAATATATTGTAAATGATAAATCTGTGCTGAACTGGAACTATATTACAATAAAACTTATATAGAGCCCTTTGAGCCTCTTGAAAAATAAAAAGTCCGTTTTGTTATCAAACAATGAAAAACCAAAAATGTAACACAATAAATACATACTACAACAATAAAAAATTATTAACACATGAACCAAAGAAAACACCAAAATGTTTTGTTTTCTTATTCTAGAAAGTAGAAAGTAATAAGTTTTATATGGTCTTATTGTTTTTCTCTGTTCCTTCAGAAGTTGCAGTCGTTTAAAATAATATATTGTTAATAATTCAAACGGTTATAACTTTTTAATGAATTAAAAAAGTAATTTACTTTCTGAAATGTTTTGCGGAACAAACATGTGACACCTCTATATATTATTGCTATAATTTTCATTATTTTGGTTGTCAAGCATGTATTAGTTCTCCGAAAGATAATTGAAACAATGACTGCTGTAAAGTACCTAAATAGGTACAGTTAAAATATTTCCATTGTCCTTCATACAAAATACATGCTCCGTTCTAAATATAAATTTAAATTAAATTTAGAGTAGGTATTTATTTACATTTGGTGATTATATTTTAATATTACAAATCTGAAATAGTCTATATTCAGTGATAATCCTTGGAAACTTGATTTGTGCGTTTACTTCCTTTCTTACTTAAGCCCACTGCTGGGCAAAGGCTTATTAATTAGTACGTAATTAGTATGTGTATTTGATAAAATAAATTTAAATAATGTGTCGTGAAATTACGCAATAACTTAAAATGAGCTTTTCGTAGGTATCATAGTATCAAATTTCATGTTTATTAATATTATTATAAAATATAATTCTATATTTAATTAAATGGATTAGCTACTCGTAAACTGTAGTGGTCATATTACATTTATTACATTGCAATGAAGGTATTACATTAAGGAAAAGGCCATTATTTTTACCCAACTACCTATTAATTGTAATTTCGAGCTGGTATCTATAACCGGTTTTTTAAATTTAAAAACCGTGTTTCAAAGGTCTTTTCGAATATAAACCTGTTTAAAAAAAAACGCAATCAACAGATAACTTCTAAATTGAACCGATTTTGATATGCAATCTGTTGTATTCGACGTATATTTTTCCATATGTTTTGTTTTTAGTTACGTTTTTATTTTAACTATAGTTAGTAACTTGTCATCATTTAGACAACCCAACAGCCCCACGATTCGATACTATCGATACATGATTGATGATAGGTAGATATTTGTCACTAACTTCAATGTGATTCAAATCTGATTCGGATCGGAATAAAAATCGGATAACACTCAAACCGATAGAAGCACTATCAACAGCAGCGACGATTTTTACCAATATAGTCATATTACAATACTTTTTTACCAAATAGGTATTGCAAGGTGCAATGTAAATATGTACATGCATTCGATTTTCCTTGTTGGAAGAGATGTTATCTGTAGTTACAGCACAGAGGGCGTTGCCGAGCAATCGCGAGCTTAAAAAGCTGCCGTATCGGCGCCGCTCTCTTTTGATATCGCATTGTTCCCATCGCAGTGCACCGTGGCCGAGATTCCAGCTTGCCGATTGGCCGAATATCTTAATAACCACGCCCCATCGCATCACTATTGGATTCAGAGCGCGATTAAATCGCTATTGCCGTGAAATATCCATGGAGTGAAGCGTCCGAAATGGAAACCTAATTATTTTAAACGGGCCGAAAATGCGCTTTTATCAGCTGTAGACATCACCTAATAACCGAAACGTGAATAAGTGAGGTTAGGGTTTTGTTATGGTAACTAAGAATTATTGTGCGCCGGAAATGGGTAAACACTAAAAGGTGTTCCATGCACAACCGTAAAATTGCTGTTCAGTTGTTTTTAGCCGTCTTTGTCGTCCGCACTGTAATTGCACCTTACGCCAGGCGCGGACCCGTTGGTGCTATAATTGTTGCTAATTGCCGCTTATTTATAGGTTATGTTTGTCGCGCCCGATAGGAAATACTAGCACAATTCAAATTCCACTTACAGGTTGAATAAACTTGCCGTATACAAGCGTTTTCGTCTATCGAATCTCACCGAAATGAGTCACCACATATAGCGCTTCTATTCATGTAAACTGTCAAACAAACCTATCATTGTTTTTATTCGTCATATAGGTGTCGCTCCCATGGACTCAGTTGT
The DNA here is from genome assembly GCA_964023965.1 of Melinopterus prodromus. Lineage (NCBI taxonomy): Eukaryota > Metazoa > Arthropoda > Insecta > Coleoptera > Scarabaeidae > Melinopterus > Melinopterus prodromus. The sequence continues at coordinate 52,850,388 of OZ030391.1, read as the reverse complement.
CGATTGCAATTAAAATATGTTTCTGCTTTGCGTTCGTTAAAAACTCATAACGAAATCGCTTTGGATGTCGTTATGAAAACACTAGATCACAAACTTTTAGTAACGTTTAGTTTTCTGGCTCGGTTTCTGGCTATTCGCTCGCCTCAATTTGTGTCAATTTGTGCATTTTAACACAACTACCAACTGTTGACGATAAAACTACTCTAGATTGCAAGATGACCACCACAATTTTTGAAATTTTAGTAAAATTAATGTTGCAAAGTAGAAAAAATAGTACCTATATAATACTCGTTTTACCTATAAGACGTTTTGTAGCACTCGTTCCAAAACAACTCGTGCGCCAATTTTGGCTTATAAAACTTGTATTACTATATACCATTCATGCTAAGGTCATGAATAACGTCTATTGTAAAGGAGTGTTTGCCGATCTCATTAATACCTATTATTTTAATACACCTCATGTGATCCGAAGCCGCTAATTGATGATTTTGTCCATTTTCTTCGACTTTCATCGTGTTTACATTATTTATAAGTGGACACGTTTCTGATTGAATAATAGAGTTCTAATTAATACGCAACATCCGATTGACGCACGACGATGCTTATCCGATATCTTAGAATCTTCCCTTTCTGGCATCAGTGTTTAACATGTTAACCGAGTCAATTATCAAGCATAACCTATTGTCTGGTCTACGGCTTAGGGTTGATGATCACGATACGATCCGTTTTATTCCAAGTCCATACCAAAAACGTTCTGAAAAATTTGATTATTGTACGTAGACATAGGATCATAAATATCTGAACGTTATGTGGCCGGAACGTACCTACCTACCTAATATGTTGGTATCGGTTCTCAGGGCCGGCTCTAGTTGGTAGGAAAGGTAGGCAATTGCATACGGCGACAAAATTTAGGGACGGCAAAACCAATTGAACTAGGATAACAAACAAAATTAAAAAAATATAGGGTCTTTCACGACGAGTTGTCATTGTATATGGAGAACCGAATCAAATCAGAGATTGTAAATTTGTAAACTTATGTTGTTTGTCACGCGATGTTTTTAACTAAAGTATTTCAGTCTACTTCGTTTTACGGGAAATGGTGTCAACTTTCTTATTCAAATAGAACTGCCTATATTTTACAGCATTTCTGAAATCTTCGTAAAATTTTAGGTTAATTGTATGTTACATACCCTATACCTAAAGCATGTGTTATTTTAAAGATATTCAATTCTTTCAATGAAAAATGACAGCTGCAAGATCACTTTCAATTATTTATCAAATATTTGCTGTGGCCATTGGAGAAAAGTTGTTTAGCAAAATTATTGTGAAGGCAACAATATTATTGACAGATATGCATGATGAGTTTTTCAAAAATTTATACTGGGTGTAAAATTATAAGACAACTCGAAAATCGAAAAGTCGATGTTTTCAAATAGCAACCCGTCATATGAATGCATTTTGAAATTCTATGGAAAATTTTAGATCAACTTTGTGTAAAATGTGCTATGGTACCTAAAATACATTTTTGCCTACTTACTATTGATTATTAAACATCACAATAGAAATTGAAATCATTGCAAATCTGGATTGCACTAAAAAACAACTGAACAATTCTAAATAAACATAAATATTTTGAACTTTAGGTTTTTAGAAGTCGAAAAATGCTGAACTTTAGTTTTTTAAGTTATTATTAAAGTAAGTAAGAATATAGGTGGAATGCGGAATGCTCCACTGGATTTTTACATTTGGGGATCTACGGAGTCATTTGTATTGATTGAACGTCACGTGACTACCGATCTCGGCAACTCAATATACACATAATGGCAGCAATAAATTCCGTTCCGTTAATAAATAGGGCAGTGTCGTACCATATTATTTTTATTAAGGGAACGTGGTCAAACCATTAATTGGTGATTAGTGATTACCAAAGTCAATAAAGAGCCCCAAATTTTTTTTGTTCTAATACACTGCGAATCACCTTCTTGATGAGACCTAAAACTCGAAACGACACAAACTACCAGCAAGAAAAATGAAGAAAAACAAACGCGCGCGTCTACGGAAATATGACACGTGTTTCATTAATATTCACGAAGCGCACGCAAGTGCTGCAAACGCCAGAAAAACAAATTTGTTGAGAAAAATAACTAGCCCAAACATTATAAATGAGCCATTAAAACACTCAAAATTCAATAAAAATTACACTGTATTAAAGACAAAGCGTATGAGGATCTAGCAACTGATAAGGAGAACATGCAAGATAGAGTTCGAGCTGCGTTCAATAAGTTATGTGCTAACTCTATTAGATAAGCCGCACCAACAGTATGTCACAATGAATCGAAACATGTTTAGGAGAAAACGGCAATGTTTTGGAACATTTACTAAAACAGAAATAAACGGTTTTTGGAATTTACTTAATCGGTGTCCTTTAATTTTAAATTTTGTCTTGTGTCATTGTTGGCACTCTTATAAATCTATAAAGACTAATTTAATCAGATTAATCAAAGACTTAAAATTTTCTCTAAAATTCTAAAATGCATTACTATTCCATTATAAACCATTCCTATTTGAAAAAAAAAACTACTCTAACGAATAGTAAAACATACAACATTAATTGACATGCTTCTGGCCATTCCTACAATTCACAGTGGGCAAGAACTGATAAGCATAAATAGCCCATTATTTTCTTTAAGAATTCATTTGAATGAAAATCCTTTGACAACGTTAACTTAGAAGTTAGCTAACGAAATAGACGTACATAAAAACTGTGAAGCGTCTACACCACGGCATCGTGATCGATGTAAAAAAACAAAATATGTCATAGGAAAGTGTAGACGAACCTATGCATGATTCAAAATGGAAATATAAAATAGATTTTTTCGTGCTATAGAGTTGCCGATCGCTGCACTGGAACTAGGATTCAACCTATTGAATAGTGATGCTGGTACTCTTGAGTTTTTATACAATGCCACACATTGGAAGACATGTGTAGGTAAAAATAAATTGCTGATCTAGAAAACGTCCTAACACATGGGGATTTATCCGATCTTAACGCTTACCTAAGAATTAGCTGACAAAATAGACATTGTTTCTTCACTTAGGAAAAGAAGGTCCAGTTGACGTATTTAAATGTATTACCTCGGTCAACACTGGGCCAGTTTTAAGCATTACTTTAAGAATTTTGATAACCCTGCTCATAATTGTTGAAAGATCTTTTTCTAAACTAAAAGTAATAAAAAAATACTTAAGAACCATGTCTACCCAAAATCGTCTTAAATGGTTAGAAACGTTGGCATTGGAACCTGAATTAAGTAAAAAAAAAATCATTTTATGTATTTGTATTCAGAAAATCTTATTTAATTAGTTGACAAATGTTCAAATTTATGTTTTGTGTTTGATTCATTTGTTCTTTGTGTGCCCTTTGTGGTTTTTTTTTGTCGAATCGGGTTAAGTGCTAGAGTAGGTATATTGTTCTGAACTTCGCCCGAGCTAAGCAGTTAATATTTTGTCGGTTTATATATTGGGTGTGAAATAAAGTCTATTATTATTATTATTATTATTATTATTATAACCTAAATTAGATTTGAACGAAGTTATTCCCGATTTTGGCAGACAAAAAGGGTTCGAAAGAGATTATTTTAATTTATGACCTTTTGTGACTTGAATTTGAATTTATATTTGATATTTGATGATTTTCACTTGGTTATTGTTCCGCCGTTTTAGTTGTTTTATATTTTGACTACGGTCACGTGGCCGCGTCCTTGTCTGTCGTCAGCTGTTATTCTCGCAGACCACGCTTTTCGTTGTGCGTCGATGCTGTTTTGTTCTCATCTGCTGCGGACTTTTGCTTTGAGGTTGCAACTTGAGCATCCATAAGTGAGTTAATTGAAGTTTACTGCTTTCTTTGATATCTATTAATTTCTTGTTTTCGTCTGTATATTCCGTTTTGTGTTTTCATCAAAGTTGCCACATTTTGTTTGTTCCCCGGGCTGTGCTACACCTATCATGTTCACTTTGATTTGACGGTTTTTGACGGTGTGTTTGTTTTATTACATTCTGATCTGTTTTTATATGTATGTTATTGGTAGATTTCTACTTGCTGATGTTGGGCTCATACCCCGAAACGCGTCCGAAGTAAAGTAAATTAAATAATATTTTGCAAAAAATGAGGGTTTTATTCTATTTAATTAATTTAATTTAGGTTTATTCCTTGTATTTTATACTAGCACCTATTCTTTATTCTTTGATATTTTAAAAGTAATGTTTGTACTAAGTTTAGGTCCAAATTTTTTGTTTTTATATAGAAAAATCATAGGTATTGAATGAGTGTTATTGTCTTTATTCAATTAGATTAGACGACTGATTCCCAATCGGTGGGCTGCGACCCCCAAGGAGCGGTGCGGAACGTATCTAAACGTATCTGCTCCAGTTCAAATACAGGTCCTTTAGCGAGAATCAACCTTTAGCTGGTATAGGTATACCGACTGTGCCTGTCTAATAGCTATATAGGTACTAAACGTGTATCTACCAATTTCAGCAAAAGCAATCTACTCACTTCGGCATAAATTAAATTGAACAACATTGTTGTGAAATGTGCATATCTGATGGAGAAGATCAGTTTACAGATCCTTGTATTAAATTTTATTTTTAATAATATCTAAATATATTAAAACAGGCTATTAGACAAAAATATAATACTATTCTTTACTCAGAAATAAAGTATTAACAACAGAACCATGATTCATAAACACGTTGTACATTACATTTGTGATTTTACCTAATTGTAATTCGACTCTAATTCTATTTTTAAGTTAGTTCACAATTATTTCTTTGACAATTAGTAGAAAAAGATAGTCAGAAACAATAATACGTTTTCATTTTGGGATCTACTTCTTCAAAATATCTGCATCTTTTAGGAAATTAATAAATAGGGATCACATCCAAGATTTTCCAACGTAAAAGTTTAAACATTAGATAGTCCCCATGTGGATTGGGATTTGGGTAGTTTGCAGGGTAACAAAGATTTGTATATAAGGGTGATAATCAGAAATAATAACTCGTTTTCATTTTGGGTCCTATTCATCAAAATATTTGCATCTTTAAGGAAAGTAATAAGTTGGGATCACATCCAAGACTTTCTAACTTAAAAGTTTAAAATTAGATAGTCCCCATGTGGATTGGGACTGGGGTAGTTTGCAGCCTAACAAAGATTTTTATATAAGGGTGATAGTGTTATTGTTATACACTTCACAGTTACTGTAACAACCGTAAAACTAATAAAAGAATCGTCAGGATTTTGTTAAAATGTTGTTTTATATTGGTACATATTATTGAACCATTGTCACTTGGATTGGTTTTGTCCGTCAGTAGCAAAGCTTCGTTAGTCTAATAATATAAGTATTAGATTTTATTGTCAGTATGTCTATTTTATATTATTACCATTGTTATGTTGATTTTACTTCTTGACTTCGGCATAAATTAAATTGACCAACATTTTTGTGAAATGTGCATAAGTGATTGAGCAGATCCGTTTACACATGCTTGTTATTTAATTTTATTTTTAATAATATCTAAATATATCAAAACAGTAACCCATGGCTATTAGGCAAAAATTTAATACCATTCTTTACTCAGAAATAAAGTATTAACCACAGTACCATGATTCATAAACACATGGTACACTTCTTTTGTGGTTTTACTTAATTGTAATTCGACTCTAATTCTATTTTTAAGTTATTTCACAATTATTTCTTGGGCAATTAGTAGAAAAAATATAGAAATAATAATTCGATTTCATTTTGGGACCGACTTCTTCAAAATATTTGCATCTTTAAGGAAATTAATAAATAGGGATCACATCCAAGTTTTTCCAACGTAAAAGTTTAAACATTAGATAGTCCCCATGTGGATTGGGATTGGGGTAGTTTGCAGGGTAACAAAGATTTGTAGGTATATAAGGGTGATAATCAGAAATAATAATTCGCGGTCATTTTGGGACCTACTTCTTCAAAATATTTGCATCTTTAAGGAAAGTAATAAATAGCGATCACATCCAAGACTTTCTAACGTAAAAGTTTAAACATTAGATAGTCCCCATGTGGATTGGGATTGGGGCAGTTTGCAGGCTAACAAAGATTTGTATATAAGGGTGATAGTGTTATTGTTATACACTTTACAGTTACTGTAACAACCGTAAAACTAATAAAATAATCGTCAGTATTTTGTTAAAAACTTGTTTTATGTTGGTATTATTGTTCCCATTGTCACTTGGATTGGTTTTGTCCGGCAGTAGCAAAGCTTCGCTAATCTAATAATATAAGTATTAGATTGTATTGTCAGTATGTCTATTTCATATTATTATCATTGTTATGTTGATTTTACTTCTTGATTGCGGCATAAATTAAATTGACCAACATTGTTGTGAAATGTGCATAAGTGCTAGAGCAGATCCGGTTACACATTCTTGTTATTAAATTTTATTTGTAATAATATCGAAATATATCAACACAGTAACCCATGGCTATTAGGCAAAAATATAATACCATTCTTTACTCAGAAATAAAGTATTAACAACACAACCATGATTCATAAACACGTTGTACACTTCTTTTGTGATTTTACTTAATTGTAATTCGACCCTAATTCTATTTTTAAGTTATTTCACAATTATTTCTTGGACAATTAGTAGAAAAAGTATAGAAATAATAATTCGTTTTCATTTTGCGACCTACTTCTTCAAAATATTTGCATCTTTAAGGAAATTAATAATAATGGATCACATCCAAGAGTTTCCAACGTAAAAGTTTAAACATTAGATAGTCACCATGTGTATTGGGATTGGGGTAGTTTACAGGCTAACAAAGATTTGGATAATAGGGCGATAATCAGAAATAATAATTCGTTTCAATTTTGGGACCCGCTTCTTCATATTATTTGCATCTTTAAGGAAAGTAATAAATAGCGATCACATCCAAGACTTTCTAACGTAAAAGGTTAAACATTAGATAGTCCCCATGTGAACTGGGATTGGGGTATAGTTTACAGAATAACACAGATTTGTATATAGGGGTGATAGTGTTATTGTTATACACTTCACAGTTCCTGTAACAACCGTAAAACTAAAAACAATCGTCAGTATTTTGTTAAAACTTGTTTTATGTTGGTATTATTGTTCCCATTGTCACTTGGATTGGTTTTGTCCTGCAGTAGCAAGACTTCGATAATCTAATAATATAGGTATTAGATTTTATTGTCAGTATGTTTATTTTATATTATTACCATTGTTATGTGGATTTTAAACAAATTTGAAAGGCGCTGGAGAATTAAATATTATCTGTACCTGCATATTCCGACCGTAAACCGAAAATAATATAAAACAAGCTAACCTCACGAAATCGGTTCAAAATCCTTTAGGCAATTTTAGAAGTATCATTTCTCGGCTCGAATTATTTCGTCTCACGAAAGGCAAAACGGATGGCCGTCCCGTCTCGATTCTACATATAATTTCGCGCCTGCAAAAAGTTTTTCTGCAGTTGCAATTATCCACTTTTGCGAAATAAAACGATAAATGACGGTAATTTTACGTATTCTCCAAATTGCAATAGATTAACTTCTTTTTCTTCGACTAAATTTTTCTTTGCACCTATCTATACATATCTGATTATATATATTTTTTCTTGGCCCGGTAAAAAAACAAGATAATTTCGTATCACATAAATTTTCCATGAACGACTCACAAATTACAAATTAAACCCGCCTAATTTATTTTATCGAAAGCAATTACGAATCAATTACCGAATAGAATTTTAGGAAAATCTGGCGAAGTCAATCACAATAATAATTATAAGAAATTAGATCTGGGCCTGCCAGAAACTGCAACGTCACTCTAACAATTAATAATAATTGTCTTGCCAGATTTCTGGCGACAATTAATCGCCGGGCTATCAATTTCAATTGAAACTTGTGTGTGTCGAGGCCAAATCCATTTGTTTGATTTGGGTGACTTCCGCCACATTTCGGAGGTTGGCCCTCTTCACTAACCTTTTAATGGCATGTCTATTGGCCTTTCATCCACTTTGCACCCAGCGGTGGTCCATTGAATCCATCCGAGCGGGAGGATATCTTCAAGGAGCGCAGGCAATTTTAAATTCATGCTTATTAAGGACGATAGCCTCCTTAGTGACAGTGTCGCCACTATCGACACGTGTTTTTAACAAAAGGACGCCGGTTTATCCCTAGAGTCTGATTTTGATGGGACAGCTTTCCCGGAACTCTACGGTACCGTTTTATTGTGTATGGTCTTTGCTCAGGCACAAATCCTTACTACATGTGGCTCCAAGATTTCTCTTTTCGGTATTATTGATTTCTGGTGAATTTTGAGGACTTGGACTTCCCGTGAGTTTCCGGTCCATTATACGCAGTGTAGATAAGACACATCACAATTGGCTTGGCAGAAAGCTTTAAAGTAAAATTAATTATTTTTTATGGCAAGCGGATTTCTCATGCATGAAGAAATATTTACCTAGCATTTACTACTGTAATTATATTATTTATTGAGTAGATATTAATATAGATATTAATTTTCTAATATAAAAACTTGTGTCAGGTGAAACTATGTAGTTCTTAAAACCAATAACCAAAAGAAGAGTTCCAGCTACTGTAGAAGTTCTCCTCTAATAGTATAAAACTATAAAAACTTTTTTAAGTTTCATATTGCTCCTTTATATTTATTGCTTTTAAGCGAAATTGTACCATTTCTATTGTGTTGTGTTGAATTGAAGGTTCATTTATAGAACTCTTCTGGGAAAGCAGTTGTAGCACCCACTGCCTGAGCTTAGAAATATTCGCCCTTCTAGGACACGAACACAAAAACTTCATAGACACTTTATAAGAAGTAAATAAAAAAAGATTTAGTCGCGTGGTGTACTTGCGCACACTACAGAACGAAACTGTTCTATATAGTGTGTGTAAACGTATACAGCAGGTAGGTATAAATCAATCTTATGTCTAACCCTTTTTAGGGAGACGGCCGATGTCTCAATTTTGTCTTTTTTTCGACGTATTTAAAATTGACTTTTCTCTGTGTTTACATGTATAGTAATATAGTATGGCAACTCTGAGTATCAGATTCCTGTTATAACAATAACATTTACCTCAACGTATTACAACAATTGGTGCATCATTTCAAGATTTCAACACCATTTGATGGCTATTAGTTTATTTATTATTATTTTTAACTTTTTTTCGATTTTTTTTTGTATTTTAATAAATTGGTGTTTTTATGACAAGTTTACACAATAAGTACACTTTTTTCCACTTATTCAACATCTGATTCTGTGTTTCTCAATTTGGCAAGGATATTCATGTTTTTTTTTGTATAGATGTATCAATAGAAGAAAAACCTATATTATTCTATGAGCAAGTAATGTAAGCAATTACTCACGAGAATTAAGATTACAGCACGAGCCGTAGGCGAGTAGGGAAATTCCTCAGTTCTTCCGTGAAACATCACCTGCATATCAACTGAAAAAGGGTTTACAAACAGTTGCGTATGAATTTGTACAAAAATATGCTTCACATCAAATCGTTCTATTGCTAATTCCGAACCTTTTCCGACGTTCGACAATACACCCATTAAACAAAACAATCCACAACAATCCTTTGGGTGACTCACCATGAGTATATATTAGGTGGACCTTAGTTACTCTTAACGCATTTTTTAAAAAAATTAGATGCACGTCACTCCTGGAAACTAAGTCCCTCCAAATTTTAAGTTGATCGGAGAATGGGAAGACCTGCCACCCACAAGGGCTTTTGATTATGCAACGAAAATAAACTTTATCAACGCTTTATAAAAAATGTACTAAAAATGAATCATTTCAGCCACTTGTCTGCTTTGAAGAATAACCAACAAGATGTCGTAAAAATTGCCACAATGGACTACTAAGCAAATTTTCGGTTAAATTTTAAAATGGTACATATCTCGTAAAGTAAGAATAGGAATTTGTTATTCTAATGCTATAATTCTAATAATAATAATAATAACAAAAACATTTACAATTAAACTACAATTAAAAGTTGGAAATTTAAAACTCTGTTTTTATTCATCAACAAAAACATAACTTAATAGACAAAAACTGAAATATTTATGTTTTGGGTACCCAGTTCGGTATTAATACTGAATCTTTTAAAAACAATAATATTGTTATGATATATATCATGAATGTTAAGATTTAGAATATTTTTGTTTGGTACATATTTTAATTTTTTTGCCGTAAGTTACTGATACATACATTTCGGAGCTTTTTCACCAAATTTCTTTGTCATGAAAAATGTCCGTATCGAAAAAGTATAGCGCCGCATTCTCTGGCGACAATTACCACAAATTGTTTTTGATTTCGCTACGTCGTGTTTATATTAATTTATTTTTTCATATTCGGTAATCTTTTTGATGAAATTTAATTCAATATCGCCACGATTATTGCAGTCAATGGGGTGCGAATCCACGCTTCAATATACAGAGTGAATTATAACTCGAGGAAAAATGAAAAAAGTCAAATATCTCGAAACCAATGACCGATTGTATAAAATGTGTGGTACGTAATTTTTGGTTCGAGTTAGGAATTACCAATATACACTGTGGGCAAAAAAAAAACGGTAGGTACACATTTTTAATCTATCGTATTTCCAATAATAATTAGCAAATTCCAATATTTCTTTAAAAAACCAATTGCTTGTAGTCTGAAAATTCAAATCATACCATATTTGCAATAACAGAACGTTTCAATCCAAAGTTATGTTGCTTTTTGTTTGGCTATGCAATATTTCTGATAATATCGGGTCAATTTAAAGTGAAATGAAAGGTATATTAAATTCAATGGGTAATGACATTTGCCCAGTGGAATATGACGTTTGCAACAAAAGCATTGCAGCGTCAACAGAAATCTAACTGTATACATGAGTTATCTTTAATGATCGTGGCGAAACCATTAGTGTTATTATAGGCGGCATGTTTGAATTTATCATTTTAGGTGTTACATATTTTCGTCCGTTTCAATTATGATGTGTTATTTAGCTGTAAATTTTAGACGTATGTTACTCGTTCTTGTTATTTTGCTTGTTTTTGCAAAGATTGAATTGGAGCTGGAATCAACGTCTTTTGAGTATGTCACATCACTTCAAACCAAGTCTTCTTTTTTATTTTTATGTCATGTTTAAATAAACAGCACATCCAACATCAGCCTGAAGCCAGCCTGAATACATTGTGTTGTTCCTTTTTTTACATATTTTTTATTTGCAGATGTAATTTTTACGTAAAAACAAACAGCAAAGACCTGACCGTCAGACAAGTGAAAGCAAACTGCGATAATTTTAGTTTAATAAAAAACGATGTTGATTTTAGTTCCAAATGACTTCAAAAGCAAAATTTCATGTTTTGGTTGCAAAAACATAATAATTTACAAAAAATCTACAGCCCAATAACTGTAGTACAATATGGAAAACAGGTAAGAAAAATCCATTAAAAATTAGAAAATCCAATATGGCGCCTATAAGAAAACTAAACGTTGGATGGTTTCTCTACGATCTTTAACGATAAGTCAAGTTCGCAATTGGACTTTTAATGCCTATGCGATGGAATCGTTTTTTTTTTCTATGCAAACGTCCATTCAAATTATTTTTTGGGTAAAAACAGCAAAAAACGACGTTTCAAAATTTCATCCTGTATGCTAAAAAACAATCATTCATTACCTACAAATTTCATTACCCCTTCCATTTCAAATTAAATTGACCCGATATTATCAGAAATATTCCATAGCCATACATAGAGCATATTGCATACATATTGCAATTATGGTATGTTTTCAATCTTCCAGTATAAGCAATTAATTTACCAAATCTTTGGAAATACGACCAATTGAAAATTTGTACCCTTTTTTTGGCCCACAGTGTATATTATATGCTGGATGCAGTGAGGGATTTAGGTCAATTGAGTCAATAGGGGGTGAGCAATAGAGGGCCTAAAAGAGAGGGGTGTTCCTAGTGAGACGGGACATCCGGACGCATATGCGTGGGCCTACAAACACTTATAAATTTGTCATAAATAATGCACTGGTCTCCACAGGGTACCGGGGACACTATTAGTGGCCGAGATGTACGGAATTGATTTATCATGGCGAGCAGTAGGGGTCCACAGGACAGCATTACATTCATATTAATATACAGTTTCATTTTAATATTGTCACCAAACTATTTATAGCGGTCATTTGAATATCTGTCTGCTGTGGCGCGACAATGCCAAGACTACGTATGTAGGTACGTACGGGCCTTGTCCTTTTGTGCAGGAGTGACGCTTCTACCGCTCACACCCCCCACCACACGCCTGAATAATTGAATTTATAAAATAGGTGGTAAATTTTATCTCGGCATGGGGTCGGGCCACAGGTCGGATGTCACTGTGTTTGTTTTTGGTACTGCTTTGTAACGCATCAGTTTCTTTTATCGATATTAACATTTTCTGAGACATATTATAATTAGAACATTGAATATCATTTGTTATTTTCTTTTCTGATTATGGATGTTTGCGGTAAAATGCAACAAATTTGCAAGCGATCACAGTTATAATGTTTTTGATTTGATTATTATTTACATTTTTAAGCTGAGCATGTTGCATATTTTGCAACGTATGCTAAATATGGTTAACAGAATTGATCTTTTAAACGTATCTGTTCGATGTCACGCGTTATTAAAGTATCAACTGGGTACACGTTAATTTATTAAATTACACTGTGTTACAAAGAAATAAAAACCAAATATACTTTTCACGAGACATATCGGAAGTTGTTGAGCTGGTAGAGGAGAACATAATGGCATAGCTGAAATTTTCTAAACACCCCAAAAATCTCGATTTAAACAAAAAATTAATTTTGTGTACTGGCACGTGTATAAAAGTTCATAACTCCACCATTTTGTGCTCGATTTCCAAAATAAAAAATGGAAATGCAAGGGGAAGTATAGACATGTTGCAGCCCATTTCACCGTAGGCACTCAAAAATTCTTGTATTACATTTGCGTACTTTTATCATTTCCAAGAAAGATATCGCTCAATGAAATAAAACTATTCCAGGCTCGTCTTTCCACATCATTCAGTTTAGTTGCAAAATCGTTCTCCCGCATAATTTTCCGAATTTATGCCCCAACAAATATTCCTGAAAATATATCAGTTGAAATATCAAAATTCTTACTATCAACGATTGAAAATGTAAGGTACCCTACCTACTTTAATTTTGGCTTCACTCAATCTAGGAAATGTTACTTTAAGATGACGGAATGCTTTGCTGTCGACGTCTAATTGTTTCAAAAACTGCTTCATGTATCCAAGCTTCGAATGATACTTAATGATTTTACGTTATTTGGGTACAAGTCGAATAGTACTTAATAACATATTAGATAGACTAAAAGCCAACAAAACAAGGTAATAAACAAACAAAATAATGTCTAATTAATGTGAATCAAGAGTACGGATTTATTGCGGTCGGGCCATAGGTATATTCCTTCTGCATAGTGTGAATGGCAAGATGGTGATTAAACTTCGATAACTCAGTCAAATTTCAACCGATTCTAATAAACAAACTTGTATTAAACGCAAATTTAAATGGGCTTTCAATATCAAAATAGAAATAAAGTATTATGGATTGAAACAGGTCATCAAACTGTTGTTATAGTTCAGAAAATCTGAAAATAATGGGAAACTTCTGAATTTGAACGTTCATAACTTTTCGACTTTTTATTGGATCTGACCGAACAGTACATCCTTATAATGGTCTGTGTTCTCACTTTCAATTATTTTGGAAATCGAATGGAAAATGTCGGAGTTCTGCATTTTTATACACATGCAAGTACCCAAAAACAGTTTTTTTGAAAAAAGTCGATATTTTGGGGATGTTTGGAAAATTTCGTATATGCCATTATGTTCAGTTCTACCAGCTCAACAACTTGCACTATGTCTCAACAATAATCTTGACCCTCTCAATCAAGTCATTTTTGCTGGAACGTTTAACAACATGTCAAATTGCAGACGTTTACTTCCTGCAAAAGATCAGATATTGGAACAAATCTGAAAACAGAATCTTGAGAATGTACAGGATTTTGTAATAAAGCACATCAGAAAACTCAATCATAATGATTGGCCCGGTGTAATCAAGTGTATAATTTTCTGGATAATCTTGATGAATTTTTTTACAATGTATATACCGTGGGTGTTTTGTAGTTAATTTTTTCTGTGTTATTGTGATCTGTGTTTTGGCCGTTTCTCTGAGAGTCTCGTACCTCAGAGCCGGCGCAAAAAAATACACGTTTTGTAAAAATTGTGTGCGACAAAACAGTGCGGTTTTAATGTTGAGAAACTTGCTCGACTTTTTAAACTGTATTTTGTTTGTATACAATACAAATTTTAAGCCTTCCAACATAAAGCATGAAAACCGCTCGACATGACAATATTTTAGTTGCTAAGTACTAAATTGGCGCTAATGTGTGCCTCAAATCTTGTCTGCAAATATTTATTCTTGGCGAAAATTACCCTGTGTAAATATGAGTTATTGACAGCAGCCAACACCAAATTTCTATCGATATTTCTTTATTAGCCAGTATTGTTTGTAATAAAAATTATGTTTGAATGTGAACAAAATTGAATTGAATAGATTGTCTGTAATTCTTTGCAGTTTCAGCCACCGAGATGGCCCAGTCACCCACTCTTGGAGGCATATCGAAGCGCGACGCCACAAAACGGTGGCTCCATTCCCCATCGAGTAAGAAAATCCATGTTTTATTGCCTGCAACACAAATTTGCATGTATCTCCTATTTGTTTGTATTACTTCTTAAACGGATCTGGTCTTCGTTTCCTTCTTCTTTATTATCAGTAAAACCCAGTACGCAAATTGGTGATGAATATACGAGTACGAAAGAAAAGAACGTCTGCACATCGAAACCGGTATAAAGTAAATTAAATAAATTATTAAGTCAAAAAAGGTTTTCTCTATCATACTCGTATATTCGTTCCTTTTAATCTCTTTTTTTCCGATAACCAATTCGCTTGTTTTTTGCATGCCACGTAATAGAACACGTATTATTAATCGTACAGCCTCAATCTGGACAACAAATCTGCCCGGTCTAACAGTTTTTAATTCATGCCTCACGATTCCACGATGGATTATAAATCTGCCTCAATACACGACAACGACGGAGGTCTTCCTCTGGTAAATATTATATCCTCACGATGTCAACTTTTGAAATAGAATCAATTAGTCAGTGATGGAGAGAGAGAGACGGCTGTGTACGTATCGGTGTAGATTGGATGGATAAACTGGTCCATCGGTATTCAATGTTGTGGTTGTTTCGACGATTTGTATCGTGGCCAGGGGCCGAACCCTGCGTGGGGCACTCGCGATTTTAGATACAGATTAAATAAATCGACTTTTCCTGGGCGCTATTGATATATTTCGCCGGAGGGGATCTAATAAATTTTAATATAAAGCAGTCTTGGATTGTGTCTCACTTCTGTTGATCGTAAACATAAATTTTATTTTTGTGAGCGATGACATCGCCCAGGGTTCTAACAAATATTCAAATTAAGCTCCAGAAAAGTCTTGTTTAATAAAATCTTAGTCTTTTACTAATTTCTATTTTTATAGTTTTTGTTTGAGTTGTTTGAAGACTGAACAGTATTTCGTTTTCCTTCCCTTGTAAATCTGGGATTATAGAGAATAAAAACTTAGTTTTACTTATTTTGCTCTATTTTAGTTAGTAGTTATTAATGTAGATTTAGATGCTTTAAATCAGTTCATACATGTTTGATAAAAGTTTTTATTGTGCATTTTATTAAAAGGTATACTGATTACTGATCATAACTGGAAAAATGTTTTACATTGATATTATAGTTGAAGAACTAGCAACGGTTTTGTTAAGTTATTTATAATCAGGCCAGAACTTTCAGAATCTGTACCTTGTAGCGTATCACAGATAGAAAATTTTGTTTAATTCAAATAAATATGTATCGACTCAAAGAAATCTGGTGTTTCAATAGAGGTAAACAAGTGATGTGTTTTGTAGAAAAACCGTTTATTACTGTCAAACAACTCAATGATTTAAGTTAAAATTTACAATTTGTATAGTTATCATAACAAACGAGATTTATGTAGGTCAAATAATTATAATTGTGTTGAGTGAAAGAATTATATTTTTTTGAAGTTAACAAAATTGTTGGGTGACTTAAAATACTATATTTTAAGGTTGCGATAAATGGTTCTTTGACTAAAGAAATTATTATTAGTTTGTTGAAGGAATTAATGTGGACCAATTATTGACTCGAAC
This sequence comes from Melinopterus prodromus, assembly GCA_964023965.1. Classification (NCBI taxonomy): domain Eukaryota; kingdom Metazoa; phylum Arthropoda; class Insecta; order Coleoptera; family Scarabaeidae; genus Melinopterus; species Melinopterus prodromus. Next base: position 52,834,025 of record OZ030391.1, on the reverse strand, counting down.
TTTTCGGTGGGTAAAGTAGAGCAAAATCTCCACGTGTCACCGCCATTAGGGTTGTCACACATTCTCGACCAGTGGTTGGTTTTCTTAGACCTACATATAATCAAGGTTAGGGTACCAACGTGTACGCTGGCTAATTCAGAATCGGAACTTGTACCTGCAATTTAGCCAGACGCTTGACATCAACTGAGCAGTAGGCATTCATCAGTCTACTATTTATACTCCAGATTAGGTCAAACTGCGAGGAGAGTGTTTACAGCGCCATGTAACAATCCAGTTGAATGTGGTATTCACAGTCAAAATATATTTATTTGAATCAAAATATGATTTCTTTGGCGGAAGTAAACCTATTTTTAAGCCAAATCAAAAATATTTCTTGGAAAGAAATAAATCTCATCTTGTATACAAATATATTTGGTTGAATCAAACTTAGATTTCTTTGGTGCAAGAGTTGTATTTATAAATCAACACAAAAATATTACTTTAAAGGAAACTAATTTTTGTTTGTATCCAAGTACATATATTGATTTGACTTAAATAAATGATCCAAATAAATTATCTCTAGAGTATTTAATGAAGTAAATAATTTCGGCGTCAAAGAAATATGTATGATCCAAAAAAATAAAATCAAGAGAAAATATTTCTTAAAAACAAGAAATCTTTTCTAGATCTGTAATAATATATCGCAAGTCCGACCACCTTCCAGGGGTGACTTTTGACGGGTAAAAGAAACACCATTAAAATCAGTCTGTTGCTTTGGGATACCAAAGTTGAGAGAACGTTTCAAGTGAAGAAAAAAATCGCCAGACCAGTGGGCAAAGGGAGGCCGAATTGGACACAAAGTTCCACTATTTACAATAAAATAATCAAGTTGGGTTTGATGTCTTAACTGAGTCTCCACAAAGTAATCGTGCCGATGAAAGACTGAAATTCCGGTGGAAACACCCACCAGACCCACAAAACCTCCCACCTGACTGCGGGTAAGACACTATTATGTACGTGCGAGTAAGACCACCGCAATTATGGTCTGGTAGCAGGAAGATTGTGGGGATGTATTTATGAATAATCGATCAAACCCAACCTGATTATTTTACTGTATATAGTGCAATTTTGTGCGCTACTTCGGCCCCTTTTGCACCCACTCTCCACCAACCCACCGGTCTGGCGATTTTTTCTTCTGTTAAAACGTCCTCAACTTTGATATCCCAAAGCGACAGACTGATTATAACAATGTATTTCTTTGAATTTTTATTTCGTCCTTTAAAAATCCGGGTGTGCAAAAGTCACCCCCGAAATGCTGCCACACTTGCGATTATCTTATTGTTGCGCTACAAGGAACAGATTCTGTACGTTCTAGCCAGGGTTTGAAAAAATCCGCCTTTTTAACCCAACCCACTGGGTCCAAGTTTTTTTTTTGTTTTTAGATTTTTTTTCGCGGGTTTTCGGGTGAAAGTGGACAATAGTAAATATTAACCAAAACCATACCGTAACCGATTTTTTTATTGTGTAAAACCCGTATCCGTAACCTAACCAAAACATAAAATACTGAAACTGAAACCTCAACCTTAGCAGATATTCAAAACCTTGGTAAAATCAAAACGTATCTATTGAAAATTCGACAGTAGGTACTTATTGTATGTTAAACGTAAATGGACAAAATTAATGTGTTCGAGATCAAAGTCAAAACCAGAACTGAAATCGTTTCAGTACGTGCATAACCAAGATAACCAAAACGTCTGTTGGACGAAAAAACCAAAACAACAGCCCAACCAGGTTGAAAAAGCAGTTAGATTGGTGCAAGTGTATAGATATTTGCTTGACATGTTTTGTTCTTTTCTAACCACAGTTATTCACAAGACTGAGTGAATAAGAATACAACTTAAGTTTTGTTCTGAATTGTTAACTGAAAGTGTCTAATATTTTTGTTTGCGTTTTAAAAGTAAAATAATAATTGTATTACCCTTGAAATTTACTTTTGCCCGTAACGAGTTTTCAATAAACACCTTTGTTTATTGTAAGCCAGCGCAACTCAAAAAACTCTAAATTATTTCAAAATGGTGCGCTCCGAATAAACCCACTGGGTTTTTTCAGGTCCGGCCCATTCAGGCGAACCCTAGTTCTAGCCCTATTCTCTATGGTGTAACGAAGTCCGTTGCTGACTCTTGGACTATTATATAAGATAAGGAATGTAAAAATTCTTTTTTTCTGTTAATGTTATTATATTATATTTTAGATATTTTGCAAGATAGGAAATTGAGATTGATATACATACAATTTCATTAGAAAAAAACTTTTTAAGATTTTTTTACCAAACCTGTTTTTTAGATATTCAAATTAATGAGAACTTATAGTACCTGTTGAAAACTTCAGTTTAAAAAATGACCAATGCCTATAGTTGTGTTTTTAGAACATAGATGGGTACTATTAAAGGAGCATCATCCTTTTCAATTTTCAGTACATGCAGAAACTAGATTTGTAATAAACTCTATTAAAGTAAAATGAGTTAGATGACAGTTGCATTAAAATACCGTGAGAGCATACGAGAGCGAAACAGATCTCGGCAATCCAAAGCTGCTCAAACATCTCTCGCTCGCTCTCACAAAATAGTAATGCAAGTGTCTTTTTCTAACCCGTAAGTTCACTTAGCGTTGCTTTGTATTGCCGGTCATATGTACGTATTAAAACTGATTGATATTTATTTATTTTATTTATTATTATTATATTATATATTATTATTATATTTATTTATTTATTTATTATATACTGATTTATTTGTTTATAACAATGTACCAATAGGCCTACTACAACAAACTACTTATTTGTTACAATAACATTATCATATGTTAGGCCAAATAAAAATACTTCTTAATAAAACCAATTTTAAAATTATTTGTTTGGAATAAAATAGATTAAAAGTTGTTTTTTATTTAGAGCTGGAAATAATATTTTTTTCTGGTAAGTTTCACGTATTATCACTCGTTTATATTTTAGTTATGAAGAGAGACAAACAAAATTTGCACGAATGACAAAGACTTCCGGTTTAGCTGGATTAATAAACAAAAGCCATTTTGATCAATGCTCTAGTAATAAAAATTGCCAAAAATTGATATACATGTTTAGAGTTTAGAACCTTATCATGATTGAAAATATCACAGAAATAAAGTAACGTGGAATTTTAATTTTCAAAGATCACGTCATTTCCTGAAAATCCGGAAGTTATGCTACCCTCAAGAGGATTCCAAAAATTGCCTTTTTGCTTATTAAAACTCAAAAACGTCATTTCCTGAAAAGCCGGAAGTTATGCTAACCTCAAGAATAATCCAAAAATTGTTTTTTTGGCTTATTAAAACTCGTCGGAGTTTTATTCATCTAGTTTACTAATTAAAAAATAAACGGTTCATGTGGTGTGAATGGCCAATTTTTTATTAACAGTAAAAATATACACAACAGAAAATCGGTGGCTGTGATTAATACTGATATAAAGGCACAATAAACGCGAGTTCCTAGTTTCTGAGCTACTCCATATATACGGTGCATAACTATACAACTTGGTACTTACTGTATTAGGATTTGCGTCGAGAATCCACCAACTTTTGTAAAGAAAAACATTTTCTGTGAAATCAATAATAAATAAGTATCCCATTTCTTGCAAACTTACGTTGTATATTATTTTCATTTGTGGCATTACAAGTTATTTATATTTAGAACTAAAAGAAATTAAAATTGGAGCAGTTTCGATTAAAAATTATAAAGCCAGTTGGACTTTATTTTCCATGGCATCTTTAAGCAGTAGCTCAAGTATTTTCTGTAATTTGACTACAACTCTTGATTTATTATTATGATTATATGATTATGATTTATTATTATATTATGATTTATTAACTGTTTAATCGAATAAAAAATGTATTTTTTAAAAGAAAAAAGTAGATACATTTAACTTTTCTTGATTTTATTCATTTTCTTCGAGCTTCCACGATTATTTCAAAATTTATAATGTACAACTGTGAATTAAATATGCGTTAAAAAGTTACAGTTATATATAATTGCCACTGTGTGTTAAGAAAAGAAATAACGCAAGCGTTATTATTGCTACACATTGTGTAATCGTTTAGTAATTAAGGAAAAAATCACATATTCACAAGTAATTGTCAAATGCTTGATGACTAACTGCGCTCTTTATTGCCTTAGGTGTCGTAAACTTGGATAGTGGATAACATTCTGGAACTCATTAGATACGAATAATAAACGCGTAAAACGTTCCTTATAATAAAAGCCACTGTTTTTGTCAGTCCCGGCGAAAGATAGTAATTGATACTAATTTACTTAAATAACGCCTCGTTGGAATAATGTATCCGAAATTAGGTTCCGAATGCTAAGCCTAGCATTAAAATCGGTCCTCTTGTTTCAAATAGAAAGTTCCACTAGAGTACAATAAATAATTGTACCTCGCGTATAAGGCCCGTTATTCCGACAATTAACGCTAATTGTTTACTCATATAGAGGCAAAATATGAAAGCAGCATGCCTTCTAACCAAAGCACGCACTATGCGTACACTAATCTTGGATATATAGATGCAGTATTAAACTTTTTTTGATTGTTTACAGGTGCCCCTTCTAGCCAGTTGTCATGTAGAGGCGATCATTGGAAACGGGCATACGAACGGGGAAGACTCGAACAATGACGATGTAAATATCAAAATTTATAATTTTCTAACCTTTCTGGCCTTTACTAACAAAATTTTCGCCTTTGGTATGTCCATAATAATGAAGCTTCCAAAACTTCACGTATTCCAAATGCCATAGGGATCATGCAATGCATATGCATACCAGATCATAAAAGATACCCCATTTTTTTACCAAAAAACTATTTTTTTGCTGTGTTAGTTTTCTAAATATCCGGGCGCCGCTGACATGCCGGCAACTCGGTGGCGCATTCTGTAAAAACAAATAAATTTGAAAAAAGTAAACAGCCGGTATTTTTTTGCTATTTTTGCTATTTTTTACTAAACATTTTTTTTTTTACTTTGTAAGTTTTTGAGATATAGGGGTGCGCTGTTGACATGCCGGCAACTCAACGGCGCAATAGATAAAAGCGAATGAATCTGAAAAAGTGAACAGCAAGTATTTTTTTGCTTATTTTTTTCTATTTTTAACTAAATAATTTTTTTGCATTGTTAGTTTCCGTGATATAGGTACAGGTGTCCTACTCTAGATGCAAAGTCTAGCCTTAAAAAAATACACCATTCTTCAATATAGAAAAGTTGTGGATAAGCATTCTCTCCACAGAAAGATATTTTCATGTGTACAGTATGTTCTACAACGACGCGACGTACCAACACAAACTGACGTTCCGTTTTTTTTTTTTTTTAATGGAACACTATGTATATTATTGCAGTTTTGATTAAGATACGTATCCTTATCGTTTTGACAACAGCAACAAGTGAAACAAGAAAGAAAGGAACTCATTTTGGATAGTAAAAACATCGATCTTTTCGACAGTTACTATTATCTGCGATTCTTATCCCGAATAACTGGAGGTATGCTAAATGTCACATAACTTAAGAATTAGAACTTGAACAGATTGTATGTCTTGACATTCTGCAACTGATCGATAAATCAGGTTTCCTAAAATACGTAGATCGGTAGGTCTATCGTCAACAGCTAAGAAGTTATTAAGCTTCTAATTTGACATTTATAAGTTACACAATAATTCATAGATTAATACATATTAAATATCTAGATGGGACGATGATATTCAACATACAAATGTAATAATAATCATCCATCTCTTCATCCAGCAGCTTTTAGTAATGGAATTCTGCAATATTGCTTTACACAATCATAAAATTTGTGATTTTATTTTTCTTTGAAGTCAAAATTGTTCCACTTCAAAATTGTTTAATTAATATTTATAAAATACGCTAAATTGTTCATGGTAGCCCAAAGGTTTGGCAAACTAGATCGCCTGGTTTAACCTCGTTTGATTTCTTACTGTGGAGACATTGAGGAAGAAATTTATGGGAGTATAACAACTAAGACGAACATGAAGAGTAAGGGGACATTTTCAAATCATATTTTTGTAGAAATAATGGATAATTAATAAATATAATGCAATAAACGCATTTACCTGAGAGGGCAAATAAGAACACTAATTATTATTTATTCAGTTTACAGTTATCTATTTATTTAATTATTTATTTTTAAAACAGTGGTGTTATATGTACAAAAATACCAGAGTTTCTACAGAAAGCACCCCATATCTACTAAAGCACTCCCTGATTTTGTTCTTTGTAGTAATTGGAATATCCCCATAATGTTCTTCCTGAACATTTCCCGAAATAACTCAATAGAACAGGCGAGTTAGCTGGCAATGGCGGTGGACCACTGCAACCAACCCAAGAACTGTTTAATATTCTTTAAATAATTTAGACCATAGACCAGTAACAAAAATGTTAAATAATTGTTGACTGGTACTTAAAAAACTAGTTACAGGGTATTCCATTTAAGAATTTTGAAGTTATTTGACATTTAGCAAACCTACAATTATGCGGGATGAGTCATATTGGAATCGCAAATCTATAGTAACTGTCGAAAAGTACAATATTTTTAATATCCAAAATTCTTTCTGTTTTTTGTTTATACTAGTTAGTTTTCAGACATTCAGAATTCCCCGAATTATATTTTGAAATGTGCACGCTTTTTACATTAATTTCGCAATATCTCAGAAACAGTTAATAAAAGACAAATCATGCGTTTATGTTGGTACGTCGTTGTGAGACACTCTGTATGCATGAAAATATTTTCTGTCTGGTGAGCGAATGATAATCTAGAACTTTCAATATGGAAGAATCGTCTATTTCGATTTCTTACGACCATTAACTTTGCGTCTTTGTGACTGCCTCTTTCCTGAGAGGACAGCCCCTCGAATACTCGAAAGCTTAAAACGCTCTCAAAAAATTTTTTTTTATACAAAATTAGGTAAAAATTAGGAGCAAAATACTACCTGTTTACTTTTTCTAAGTTGGTGGCACGTCAGGGGTGCACCCCTATATCTCGGATCGGTAACAACACAAAAAATCTCTTTTGGTAAAAAATATAGACTGCTCAAATTTTTTAAATTCATTTGATTTTACATATTGCGACGCTGAGTTGTCGGCACGTCAGCGGTGCAATATTTTGGATACTAAACATGCAAAAAATATGTTTTTTTCTGTGACGTTTGACATTTTATCTCTGTTGACAGGTAATAAAATGTCACTTTTTATGAGATTACTTTTTTCCCCGGGAGAAAAGTGAGTACTTTTTTCCCGGTTTTCAATATAATATCTTCATTTTTCCCGGTCACAGAAAAAAATAGTGTACATATTATACACGGGATTTTTTTTATATTTTAGCTCTCGGTTTTTTTCTCCCTCCGCTTGGCGTCGGAAGACAACACAACCTCGAGCTAAAATCTAATACTTTTTTCCCTTGTATAATAAATAACTATTTTTGTTAAAAATTACTGTGTGTCACTGCCTAGATGCCGCGCAAAAATAATTCTTTGAAGGAAATAAATCTCTTCTTGGTTACAAAGATATTTGTTTGAATCAAATTTAGATTTCTTTGGTGTAAAGAAACGTGTTTTTAAATTAAAACAAAAATATTACCTTAAAGGAAAGTATCTTTTATTTCTATCAAAATAAATATTCAAAATCAATTAATCTCTACAAGGAAATAAGCTGATGAAGTAAATATTGTTTGCGTCAAAGAAATATGTTTTGATCCAAAATAATACATTCAAAAAATATATTTCTTAAAAACAAGAAATCTTTTCTATCTGCTCGCTAATAATTAGTAATTATATAGTTAACAATTGAATTCCCACATAACCACGTTTTTTGAAAGCAGCAGTTTTTCTTTTTGATTAATTTCCGAGCTCTTAATTTTTGAGTAGAGCTGTTGTTACGCGACAGACTACTAATGTTGCCAGATCGACTGTTTTAACAGCATATACTCATCTTCTGTTTGATGTAATGTCTACAGGTTTAGGACAAATATCTAATGGTTTTTTGAAACACTTTGCAAAGATGCTTCTCCAGAACCACATTTGACTTTTTATAGTTTATAAGGATTAGATGAGTTGGTTTCGGCTTGTAACAGTTAAGAAAATTAAGTTTGCATTAAAAAAGTTAAAAAATATTATAAAAAAAAATCTGATGTGGCCAGGCACATGACTTTATCATACAAAATATAAAATCAATAGTTTAGCTGCATGCGAATTTACTTGATTGAGATAAATCGTGTCTGCATTAAAATTAAACTAGTTAGCCAGGGACAGATATTTTGATAGTCAATAGTATCATAGTAGGTTTTGTCAAAGCATCAGCATTTGACACTACCTACTGTCATCAGAATAATAGTTATTTATTTCACAAGTCCCGAAAGTACGGTATAGCGCGACGAGCGGTGATGCGACGTGTCACCGAAGGCGGAGCGTCGTCGTCGCACGTGAGCGAGTCGCGCTATGTAGTTTTCGGCAGGAGTGACACCAACGTTTTTTGTGTGGCTTGTTGAGAAATGCGTATTTAAAAAAAATATTTCAAAATGGTTATATTTCTGTCTACGAAACGTCAAGTTTAAAACGCTAATTCAAATTCTGACTAAAATATAACTACACTCATCGCTATACTTTATTTACAATTTTCTCAATGTATCGTTTGTACAATTAGATATAACAACGGGTTGATATTTCTTATCAACAAACAATCAAATTGGTGATCTTATTTTATTTGAATTCTGTATTTTGTACGTTGCCGCACTATATATATAGAGCGGCAACGTTCCATAGCGGTTCTCCATCAGCTGGTTTCGAGTGTGACAGCCATAGACATTTCTGTGGTGACAGCATAAAAAACTATTTGTCATATCCAGGCTACTATGTAGTTTCGTATCAATGCAGATGCGACCGATTTCGATCAAATAGAATTTGCTCTTGAAGCTAAACTATTAATTTTGTCGAAAAATATCATAGGCATAAGTTATTCAAAATTTCCTCTACTTTAATTTATTATTTAACTATTTTGACGAAATTACAGAAATGGCAGCCCTGGCTACTAGTTTTTGTGCAGACACGATCTCGATCAGATAGAATTAGCTCTTGAAGCTAAACTATTAATTTTACCAAAAAATGTCATAGGCACAAATTATTAAAAATTTCCTCTACTTTAATTTATTAATTAACTATTTTGTCGAAATTACAGAAATGGCGGCTCATTTGCAAAATCCTTCGAAAAGGCTTAGAATAAACTACCAGTTCCTTTGGACCCTTTTCAACCAAAAGCTTTTCAGCTCTAAGTTAGGTCATGAAACTTCTAAATATGAACTTTCGTCCCGATACCTTTAGTAGTTTCTCCGGAATCGTCGCCACAAAAATCGTTTACACACATACACACACACACACACACACAGACATTTTTTTGTACCTTGGTCAAAAATGTTCAGGGGACCCATAAAGACCTATTTCCGCTAAAATCTCAATTTTTTTTTCGGCATGATTACAATACTTTAGCATACTGCGTATGATAAAGTAAAAATTGTACATCATTTTTATCTGTGACTTACATAATAGGGTCATATTAACACTTTTTTCTCTGATCGCAAACGCTGATCCGGCACAAGTGGCCCACGCATTCCAGAAACATACCAGCATTTTTTTCAAAGCGGTTAATATTTTTTGCTCGTTCTTTGACGGTAAAATTTTTGATATTTTTAGTAAAAACAGTAAAAGTTAGTTTTTTTTTCTGGCTGCGTAACTAATGCGTTCTAAGGGTCGCTCGTCGATGAAAAGTCATCATAAAGGACCAAAAACTCAAAATCAATACCAAAAAGTGGTGCTAGTTCAAACGCCAGGGGGGAAGGGGTGGGGGTTAACATGCGTGCTTTCGGGCAAAACAGTCACTGTCACTCACAGTGCGATTTTTGCTAAAGTTGAAAAGAGGTGTTCAGGTGCTGCTTTTTAACGTTTACTTTTATCACTTCCTTTTGCACAATTGAATGTGGGCCGTTTCCGGTGAGATTGTAGGGGAGCAGGGAGTGGTTGTATCAAAATACTATGCAGCGTCTTGGGAAGTTTGTGCGACGCAGCAAAGTTCTCAGTTTATTACTCGTCTGTCCTATAATATTGGTCACGCGTTGTTAAGTTAGACAAACCTCTTGATGGGGTCATCAACAACACTCCAATAGATTAGTTATTATTAGCACTTTGTTCCCGTGCTAGCACCATAGCAAGGGACCCGAAAGTCCACAAGCGCCCCTTTAGCCCTTACTGTACCCTCAGAAAGTAAGTCATAATTTGATCCCAGATTTTATATACATATGTACCTACATCTCAATTCTTTACCAATGGTGTTAATATTTGTATGGCAAGTGCACTTAACGATTATTTACAAATGTGTGTCATCATAGGACATACCTTTATATTATTGATATCCTTCCGAAGGACACACAGAAAGGTACCTACCCTTGAAGATTGTAAAGTACGGTCCATTCAAATGTATTTCAAGCACTTTCCACAAGTCATGCATGCATAATAATTAATAAAATTATTAGGAAAAAAGCGTGACCAATCTTTTATTTCAAGAATCTAAAATCAGAGTTTCCATTGGAAAATTCCAATCTTTATACGGAGTGAACCAGTTTATATAATATCATGGCACTATTCAAGGCACCTACCTTAGGTAAATGTTGGTTTAAACACGAGACAGTTTTTTTTAAATAGTCTATAGTATCATAGGGCAAAACATGTAAATTTTGAAGTATAGTTTGTCCCACACATTGCTAACCATTCCAATGACTTTGGTCCATATTTATTGAGGTAAGTTAACTGTCATTATTATTGAACATAATTGCTGCATCGCACAAACTTCCCAAGACGCTGCACAATATTTTGTTGCAACCCCCCCGCCCCCTCTCACCGCCAATAACACTGGAAACGGCCCTCATCAGCTTGTGCTTAAGGAAGTGATAAAAGTAAACATTAAAAAGCAGCACCTGAACACTTCTTGTCAACTTTGTTAAAAATCCCGCTGTGAGTGACAGTGACTATGTTTCCGAAGTGCCACGACGGAAGGTGGGTGCCGCATGAGCTAAGGGGTGCTTTTGGGTTCTGGGCTCGCTTGGTTTTGTGTTAGCAAGTGAGCAGAGCTGCACAAACACTGCTTCCTTTTGCCCGAAAAACGCATTTTACCCCCACCCTTTCCCCTTGGCGTTTGAACTAGGACCAGGTTTCGATTTTGAGTTTGTGGTGTTTTATGATGACTTTTCATAGTCTAGCGACCCTTTGAACGCATTAGTAACGCAGCGAGAAAAACACAAACGTTACGTGTTTTCACCCAAAAATTTTAAAATTTACCGTCAAGGATGGGCAAGGCTGGGTCACCTTCCCCGGGTAAGCGTTTCCGATCAGAGTAAAAGGTGTTTAAATGACCTACTCTATTACATCATAAATGTATATAATAAGTTGATTGTGTACGTATCTATGACTATATGTATAATCCGTAGCATGATACACGTTGATGATTATGGTGACTGTAGCTTTGAATAATAATGACAGTTTGTTTCAATAGGTTCTTCTGAAGTTGTTATATCACCTACGCGGTTGACAGTTTATTGACAGTTCGCATCGCCATCATTGACAAACGCATCCAAAATATTTCATCAAAAATTGAATTTATGAGTCGTAGATAAAAAGTCGTATTAAACACATTACATTTTTGTCTTTCTGAATCATTCATTTAGCATTGATTTAGCTTGGATTATTGATTTTTTTTTACAAATTAAGTACAATTTGCTGGAATCTACATTCGCAAGCCCACTGATTTTGTTTGAATAAGTTGGTAATTGTGAAGTTAAAATTAACTGTACTTAAAAAATTTCAATATATTTTTAAATAACAAAAAACAGTATTGTCTTTTTACAATGTTAACAATTTTAATTTTACACCACACCCGCTCTCCCGCGGGTTACTTTGTCAAGATATGGCCTGTTTGTACGGTTGGGTTTTTCCCAAAAGCAAACATGTCCGGTTACTCTATTTTTTATTGAGATGGCATCCCTAAGCTACATTGACTTAAGCTTAAGCTACTAAGCTACGGTCATCGAGATAAATAATTTGTAAAATTTAAAAGTACATAATTGATTGGGCTTTCAGTGTGGTCGCACCTTTATTGGGCTTTCACTGTACATATATATTTGCTCTTGCATGATGTCGCACGATCTTCTTTCCCTTCCATTCGCCACTCGTTTCCTCCGCTCAGTGTCATTTTCTTCCACTATTTTACCGCGCGTTCCCTTCTCCAAATCTAAATCCCAATGTTCACCTTTAAAACATAAACGGTTTCTTGGAATATAGCTTTGTCTATATAGGTACAAAATGTAACTAAATGTTCTATTTTCACCTCCTTGGATAAGGATTTTTGAAAAATCCTTCTTTAGTTAGTCACTCAATGAGGTCACTTACTTTTCCCACTTTTTCCGCTCTTTTTTCAGTGTCTAAGTAAATGTCATTCTTAGTAATAGGTTCCTTATAAAACGCATCTTGCTAGTAATTTTTGCTGTGTATTATACGGTATTTACGGAATGTTATAAAGTTTTCTCCTGCCATTTGACAAGGGTGACTTTAATGCCTATTTGTATTTACTACTTGATTGCATTTGGACCACATTTAGTGAAAAGCCATTTAGTTTTTATTAAATAAACATACTGAAGAAGATATTCATCAAGAAAAGAAATGTTGGTATATTAAGTGTTTCCTTCTACCGGTGGTGTTGAGTTTTCTTTCACCGTTTAGTGTCAAATAACAGGGGAGGCAGATAAAAGGGTACAAGCTCACGCGCCAGTTTGTGGACGTATTTCGGTGGACGTGTACAATGCCAGTCAGTCCACTAGACAAGCAAAACACCAGTTAATCTTTTTGTCACAATAAATGCCTACGTGTCGGGTCTCTACCGCTACACGGTTACCTCACCCAAACGTACAATACATCTACCTGTATACACCCTCTTTCACAGGTTACCTAATATAAAGAAAGACATAACATGATAGGTAGATTCAAGGGATTCTAATAACCGATAATTCCTGGAAACCAATAATAGAATTATACGATTATTATCTGGCATGGTATTCAATGAAAAACTAGAAACTTTTTTTCCTCTTATTGCTTCCACATCCCTCATTGCTTGTGTATCCTTGTTTGACATCTCGATCCTCTTGTTTTAGCAATACAAATTGCGATTTTTCTTTCAGCAATCTGCACCTTCCCCAAGGACCGAGTCCAGTTTTCAACAATCGATAACACCAACCAGAAACCAAAGTACCTACCAGCAATCGAGTACTGGTTCCCCATCATTCAGGGGAATAAATGGTGTTGCTGAGCGTGTTGGGCACTTAGCAATCAGACGGCCATCCTCACCAGAAAGGGTAAGTACCTACTCTTAGGAGTACCTACTATATCAATTACTAAATCGCGCAATTTACATATTACTTTATCATACGCAGTATGATGAAGTATTGTAATAATGCCGAAAAAAAATATTGAGATTTTAGCGGAAATAGGTCTTTATGGGTCCCCTGAACATTTTTGACCAAGGCACAAAAAAATGTCTGTGTGTGTGTGTGTGTGTCTGTGCGTGTGTGTGTAAACGATTTTTGTGGCGACGATTCCGGAAAAACTACCAAAGGTATCGGGACGAAACTTCATATTTAGAAGTTTTATGACCAAACTTAGAGCTGAAAAGCTTTTGGTTCCAAGGGGTCCAAAGGAACTGGCCGTTTCCTCTAAGCATTTTTCAAGGATTTTGCAAATGAGCTGCCTTTTCTGTAATTTGGGCAAAATAGTTGAATAATAAATTAAAGTAGAGGAAATTTTGAATAATTTATGCCTATGATATTTTTTGGTAAAATTAATATTTTAGATTAAAGAGCAAATTCTGTTTGATCGAGATCGGTCGCATCTGCATTGATATGAAACTACATAGTAGCCTGGATTTGACAAATATTTTTTGTGCTGTCACCACAGAAATATCTATGGCTGTCACACTCGAAAACAGCTTATTTCATCAGAGGTTGGAGAATCGCTATGGAACGTTGCCGCTCTAGTGCAGCAAAGTACAAAATAATAAATTTCAAATAAAATAAGATCACCTATTTTATTGTTTGTTGATAAGAAATATCAACCCGTTTTATATCTAATTGTAAAAACGATAAATTGAGAAAATTGTAAATAAAGTGTAGCGACAAGTGTAGTTATATTTTACTATGTTGGTATACGGATGTGACATCTACAGTGTCATGAACGAATATAAATCTGTCAGAATTTGAATTACCTTTTTAAACTTGACGTTTCGTAGAACTGAACAACCTACATTTCCTATACAGAAATATAACCATTTTAGAATTTTTTTTTAAAACGTATTTCTCAAAAAGCAACACAAAAAGCATTGATGTTACTCCTGCCGAAAAATACATAGCGCGACTCTCTCACATGCGACTGCGACGCTCCGCCATCGGTGACGCGCCGCATCACCGCTCGTCGCGCTATTCCGTACTTTCGGCACTTGTGAGATAAATAACTATTATTCTGATGACAGTAGGTAGTATCAAATGCTGAGGCTTTGACAATACCTACTATTGATACTATTGTCTATCAAAATATCTGTCAAATCCTGGCTAACTAGTTTAATTTGAATACAGACACGATTTATCTCAATCAAATAGATTCTCGTGCAGCTGAACTATTAATTTTATATTTTGTATGATAAAGTCATGTGCCTGGCCACATCAGATTTTTTTTTACTAATTACTGGTTTGTTCAATTCATTGAAAAGTTCGCCATATACATACAAAAGAAACATGTTTGTTTTTAATATTTACTCCTCTGGTTTACAGTGAAATTTAAATTCAATCATTGGTTAATTTTGTCGCGTGGTATTTTTTCGACGGGCCAATCTTGTAGGGGAGCCAAGATGATCCGTTAATTTGAAATTAACCCGAATGTAAAACAGACGACGACCGTCGTCGCAGGCAGATCAAAAGAAGACGGCGGGAATCTAAAATTAATGTGCTCCGCGCGCTCGCGACTTTGTTAAATTAATTTCAGGGAATCGCGTGCGTATCAATTTTAAAATAGCAGCGCTCTACTGATGCGCCCTCTGCCAGCGCGCGAGCGAGACGCCACATAAACGAATTTCAAACAAACCGGCAATTATAGTCCACTCGATTTTCTCGGAATGGGTATATATGTATACGTATATATAAATTTAGAGGAAAGGATGGGGGCAGTATGTTAGTTAGGTGGATCTGATTAATGCCCCTTATAAAAAGTGTCCGTCGCACCAGTGGTGGCGAAATGTGGCGCGTACTCCGAGAGAGGTTATTTTCGGTTTTATTAATAAGTCACCCGAATGGTGTTGTCTATCAGGCTCGGCATCACACATGTTCCTACAGCGGGGGATTATTCACGATGGTATATTCTTGAAATCTTAATTGATAGCCAACTGTGTCCGTACACTTCCAGGTAATTTATCAATCACACCGGAATAAATTAAACAATACTTACGCAGACATTGTATAACTCCACCTATTTAATACCTCTATTAATTATTGCCCAACGTACTAATTTTAATGCTCTGGAATGAAAACACGATAGTTTTCATATATATTTCTGTGCGACCCTTCTTCCTATTTGTATCTACTAGTCAATTCCCTCGGCTCAGACTTGAGCGGTAAAGTTATGTGGTACCACCAATTGTTTGTATACTGCGGTAAACAGGAGATTACCAAATCGACAGATTGTTCTACAAGCGTCGCGAACAGCTGTTAAGGCAATACCAAAATCTGTTGAGAGATTAGGAACGTTGGCAAAACTCCAGCTGACGAAGACAAACCATATTGTTGTACTTTTTCCTTAAATTTGGGTTGTGATATAATTCTGTAAGTGGGCTCAAATAAAAGCTTCAATGTTTTTTTTAAGTACACTCAAAGTTGTGGCGATAAACACTGGGAAACGAAGTGAGTTGTACAGCACTGTCCAACGTAACTGCTTCCCAGAGTTATCACTATATGTATATATATATATATATATATATATATATATATATATATATATATATATATATATATATATATATATATATATGCAGTGTTATAAGATCTTATTTAATGTGCATTTGATTTCCACGTGATACTGAAACAACATACTCGGATCTCAAAATATATAGAAATGTCACGATAGACCTTCCTTCTATGACCAGTCTTATATTAAGACTTGCATGGGTCAGAACAATAACATAAGCTTATATACCTTCCTATTCCTTCTGGAAAAAAAATTTCAGAACATTATCTTAACCTACCTCAAAATATTAAGATTTCCGTATGTAATACATGCACACACCACTCCATCCACACTGTTGTCCTTTGAATCATCTGTTTAGAATTGTTAAAATGGCACATGTAGCAATTTCTCAAACAGGCATAAAAGGCCCATCTTACAAATTGCGCGACACTTCGTAGCGACATCATCGCGGCATCGGCAAGTTGTGGATATGCCTGTGGAACACGGTGATCTCCATTTGTCAGGTTGGTTAGAGCCTGGGTAAAGTAGAGTAGGAAGCGTGCGAGGGCCCGTGGGAAAGCGGCCTCAGGGGGGCTCCTATAACGTATCAATATCTGTCCGCGCCGGACACAGAATCGAGCCCCACCATGTCGTCCTGTGTAGCAAATTCATCTCTCCAGCCCGGGAATAATCAATGACAATGATCGGGCAGAGAGTTTGTTTACGCGCTCTTCGCCTGCCATAGAGTTGGCCTGGTGAATAATTGCCACCAGTGGACTTTAATGCCCGCTGAACGATGACCGAGCTATCCCAGGAATCTAAGCAATGTTAACGTTGAGATGAGCTGCTTTGATATCAATTGTACTCGCGATACCACCGCTGACAATCGTATCGATTAAATATCAGAATTGTATAGGGTATTAATCTTTTGTTTCATAATATCTATCCTCAATTGAGAAACCTCGTGATGGAAAACTTGTCAATATAACCAGTTCGTTGACGTCTACATCAATATTGGAATATGGGACAATGAAAATAATGTGCTAGGTATTAAAGTTATTTGGTTTTAAATTTTTTGGTTCAAATGGTTTGGTACGATTTTAATCAACTGCCAATTGCTTATGAAACATTTTAAATTACATCAACAAATGTATAAATTTATAAAAAAATAATATAGAAAAAAGGTAAGAAATGACTGCCAAACTCTCGCGTGTAGTCTTAAAACAAATACGTTTGGTTAACGAACGTTATTTCCATGACATTTGACAAACATTTTTATGCGTGCAGTTATATTTTTGTTGGGTTGGAGTCTCGCCCTTGTAAAATAATCTCCTCCGTCGAGCAGGTTGAAGAAAAGAGAATCGAAATATATATATATTTTTTTGTTTGAAGTGGTCAAGCCAGGCACCAGATCACGTATTCCTGCTCGGTGTGTCTGAGCGTGGACGTTGGTCCGTCCTGGTGTTGTTTAGCCAAGATATCAAACGAAACCCGAGCCGCAAGCATCCACAGTTCAAATAAATCTGTTTAATTTAATGCGCGCCCAATATTTGATTATTTAATTTGTGTCCGCCTTGGTCCACCACACGAATGAAACCGGGCAATTATGGGTGTGGTTGCCCTCTTTGATTTTCCTCCTTCTATCCACGGATGCCTTCTTCGATTATTAACTTAGGATAAGTACGCTCCTTCTCGTCCTTCACTCGCTTCTTCTTCGTTTTGTTCTCTCCTCCGGCCACCTTGTTTATACAAGTAGAAATCTTGTATACACTAATTTCGATTTATCTTCCGCCCCGAGAAGAAGAATGCGTCAACCGGTAAACACGTGGGTCAATATTTGCGGAATTATCAATGAGGGGTGGACCACCCCGTTCAATTTCTGGAATTCGTCGGCATTAACTGAGAGACGAATCCGCTTCCTTTTATATTAAACCGGTTGATTGCTACGATTATCCGCTGGTGCCAACCTGTCAGACCAAAATCGCCCAAGGTAATTTTGTACACACGCGATGCTTTTGGCTCAGCACAGTAGCCCCTTGTAATAAACGAATAAAGCAAAAAAGTACCACCATAATTAAATATGCCTGATACCGAGGTGTTTCTCCATAGTATCGGCATTAAGAATTATTTTAATTTATGATTGGATTTCTTTTCATCTGCTTATATGAATTATTATTACATACAATTTTAGATTTTTTTAAATCCTATCTAAATTAAGTCGTAACGGGCCAGCTTGTCGTTGTTGCAATGCGCAGTTGACCACTGCGAACGTCATTACTGTAATTTTTGACAGTAATCGTAGGCCTAACTTTAAGAATAACTTAAAATTAATCGTAAGTTCGATCGTAAGTTCGTTTGCACCGCATGTTTGTAGCATACACCTAGCTGAAGTCATACGTGATTTGACAACAAGGTAAAAACCTAGTAATATTGAGAGAGGTTGATGCCAATCTCAGCTTATTTCTGTCAATTGTCGGTCACCTTTAGTCATACGCCATGCCTGCTCTCAGAAAATGTAGTATATAACGGGTGATCTAAAATGATACACGCACACACAGTTTGAATTTCCCGCCACAGTTTTGAACGTATTTACTTTTACTAAGATGGTATGCGTGCAGGATACAGGTTATGATCGCTGTCAGATACCATAGTGGACTCGTCAGTAAGGGTTATGTTCTTCTGCAACAATATGTTATCTGTTCGAGATTTAACTCGTTATAAATACTACATTTATTTTATTTGATTTAAGATATGAGAGACGATGATGAGATGAGGATTTTATTATTTTTTATATTATGTTGATATTATACATAAAAAATTTGTTTAGTTTTGAAAATATGCTGTCTTGCTAACGTTTTATTCATGTATAGTGTCTTTACGAAGACTTACTAAATTTCTAAACCCTTAATGGTTTCAATTTAATAATTATAATTATAATCAGAGAATGAATCCCTTTACAAGAAGGAACGCCTACGCCACTGGACCAAAATAACAGCTGTCATTTGCAACCATTGCCAACATCACAATGATTCAAATTGGCGGAAAATTCAACCTGTCCTCAGTCATTTTAGATCACCGTGTATGTGTTTTACTATTTGTACGTTTTTTTGATAAAGTTATGTTTTTGAAACTACTGAAACTGTTTGATTTTTATTTATAATACATGAAATTATGAAACTGTTAATTGAGTAATGTTTTTCAAACGATTTTTGTCCTTGTTATTAAAATGCTTCATGAGTTTAGTTAAGCTTGACTCTTGTTGAGAATCTACATTGTGCCTTTGAGGTTTTGATGGTTCAAGTAGAATGCATGGATTTCACAGTCACTCGATATTTGCTTTTCCAAATAAAAAACAAAACAAAACATTTTTATAATCTGATTTAGCTGTTTTTGTATTTATTTTTTGAATTTGCATCCCGCCTTCATGTCAATTACATTTGAATAAACTTTAGTGCTCCAGTAAACGCTGGTTTAGAATTGAGAAAAACATAATTACGACATTTTTTAAAACTATTTTTTTATTGTGGGGAATTTGAACAAATAGAAATAGAGTTAACCGATTTTACCCATTTACGAACATCCGTCCTTTCTTTTTTAAGAGATAAGCTTGTATACCAAGTTTCAGATCAATTACTTCAAAATTACGGCAGTTATCGTACACACAGACAGACAGACAGCCGGACAAACGGACGGACACGCTTCCTGAACGCTCCGTCTTAAAAACATCGCAACTCCGACACGAAATATTTAGTTTCGACGTTTTTTTTTTTTTTTGCTGGGAGTGGTCAGCCTGTCTGTCCCCCGCCAATTAATCCGTAGTTACCAGTTATAGGCGGTGTTTAAAGCTCCTAACGTATGCTGTGTACACCAGGCAGCAGTAATATGGGCAAATAAGTACATTTCTGGCAATTCCGCTTTAGTATCGCAATTATAATGTTTGGGTTAAAATTGTACTTTCTGGTCAAAATTCGATAATTTAAATAAAGTGAGAATATTGCATCCATGTAATAAGCCCAACCAATGGATCAACGTTGCAAATTGTAGAAAATTAACAGTATTCATTGGAAACGAAGCAGTAAAAAACAAAATGACAAAAAAGGAGAAATTAAAAGATATGGCAGTGAAAGAATATTCATGTTTTTGTTTCAGTTTTTGATCAATGATCTGCAGGACTAAACTTAACAAAAAACATTTGCCCAGGAGAGCAGAGGCCGAAGTAATTATGTCACATGTTTTTTCACATTAATTATTTATTTATATAATTAAATAGAAATAGTAATGTTTGAAAACTAACAATGAACACGTTTTTTATTTTGTTATCTGAGAATATTACTACATTTTTGTTATTTTAGCTTTATGAAGTTTAAATTTTTAAACCAACCATAAGGTGCGAAAAAGCTATGTGTGTATGGAATATGTATCAATAAAATTGGAGCGGGCATTTTTCGCCTTCAAGTTTTAAATTCGAATACACACGAACACTACTTTGTGTTCTTAAAAATTCACAACAGAATGTAACCAACATGTAATACAAAATAGTTTATGTTAACCTACCTGCAGTAATTGTCTACATTTTCTACAGCGCGACAATCAATAAAATATGATTGGCAAATCAGCGTCTCCTTTTGTTTTTAGTAGAAACGGCAGATGGAGCGAGAGAACCCATCGACTGCAATTATCAACTACCATTTCTTAGCAACATTAAAATCGAGCACGCATGCTATGCATACGGTTTCCAATCGGTCAAATCGTTTAAAGACGTTGCTGTGGTACACGACCAACTGTACGGTATGGCTGGCGTATCCGTCCGGGGCCTTAATTTCGCAATTTTTCCGAGCGTACGGAACAAGAGTCGGGCAATTTCTCGCACGCAACATTGTGGCACCTTCGCTAAGCGCATAGACCGAGGCATGGGGGCACCCAGTGCGAGCACAATGACAGAAACAATACACACTGCTTGCGCGTCTCACATTTCGATATATGCCGATGTAACAGTAGCCGTAAAAATGTCCGTAATACGTGGACCCCATAATGCACTACGGTGAACAATAAGTGGGCATTATTAGGAAGTTGAACTTGTAACGTGATTGCCACACGGTTCAGAGCACCATTAAAGAACAACAAATATATATACTTTATTTTTAAACGACACTGAACTCGCATAAATAATGGATGCCGTGGAATGTGAAGGTACGCATAGCTGAACTTTGAAAGAAAAATATGACGAAAATCATTAATTTTGACCCGCAGTTGTGAATGTGACAAAAATCTTTTCTATCCCATTAAGAATCAGAGTCTGTTTTATGATTTTATTTATACAACGAAATGTATCTGTTTAATTTATATTTATTATTTTAATATGTTTCTAACGTCACTAAGGTTTTAGGTTTACGATATTGTATCGATATATATGTCGTAGGCAAATGGTTATTTTAGGCAAAAGGCTTTTGCCTAAAATTGCCTAAAATTGCCTGGGCAAATAGATATTGACCCTTTATTTATATTTTTAAAGCTATTTGCCTAGGCAAATGTATTTGCCAAGACCGTTGTCAGGCAAATAGCATTTAGTTTTCAATCGCTTTTGTTTTAAAATTATGTGAGGTTATGTGCAATCCGTGCGCATGTTCATTCTCGATACGTCATAATTATTATTTAGTCGTTGATTACTTTTGAGTAATATCGTATTCTAATCATCATGACTCTAATGTAGTGGCCTGTATTGTTGTGTTAAGAATGTTTAGTTTCCCTTTTACCAGGAACAGGTTATACTAGACTGGAAAACACAAATTTCTGAATTCTTGTTGACTGGTCGATTTTACGCATCACTTAATTATTATTTGGCATACGGAAATCATGCGAAACTATTGTACAACTCAGTGAACATATGGTATGTTAAAAAGTTTGCATGTCTTCATAATGGTTCACCGATATGCTGCGGAAGTTGTTACAGTGATGTTCCAAACATAGTAGCTGAACCAAGTGCCTATATAGTTGTGATAAAAAACGAAGATGAACTTAACAACGCTGTCAACAATCACATAACCTCACATAATTTGAAAATCCAACAGTATGCTGCTATGCGTACTGTCACTTGCGATTGCGGTTACACTCTGTTCGCTAAAACCATTCGGTTACGTCATAATTTGTTCTCCGTATGAATCAAATCGGCACAGAAAAATAAAAAAAATATATTTGCTGCAATCTGTATGGCAATACCTGCCGTCAAAGACTTTTTGTTATACAAATGAGCATAACGGACAGAGACGAAAGACGAGAGACCCCCATTTATTGATGACTCTACCTAGTCTTGATGACTCTCTATCTTCTCTACCCGTACGGATTGTATTTTAGCGTAGCGAAACGTAACCGATCGATTTCTAAAGAAAATGCTATTTGCCTAACAACGGCTTGGGCAAATACATTTGCCTAGGCAAATAGCTTTAAACATATAAAAGCAGACTCAATATCTATTTGCCATGGCAAATAGCTTTTGCCTAGGCAAAAGCCTTTTGCCAGAAATAACCATTTGCCTACGACATATAGATACAAGGTGAGATAATGCTATTAACTTGATACATATTAAGCAGTAAGTAACCGCACTATTCACAAATAAAAATTATTGTGAGTGTTTTTGGAAAAAAATCTATTTGCAACGGAAACTATCACGGGCAATCACGTAAAAGTTAAACTTAACCTTTCTGATTTTTATGTTCTACCCCCGAGTCACTCAAAACTATGTTAACTGCAAAGTTTTAAATACACTAAGGGTTTTTTGTGACTCTAATAAACTTTCCGGGTGCAATACTACATCAAAAATAAACTGTAAACGTTTCATATCCATACAAACGTATTAACAATCTGCGATGTACTTCCGGTAATACAAGGAAAGCTGAAATGATTATTCGCAATTTTCCAAGCCGAATTGTAATATGTGTGGATGTGTTTCGAGCATTTACGCACAGGGTGTTGTTATGTAACATTTTCAATGGTTTTTACTTTATCTTACACAGTATGTCTGTGTGTAGTGTGTATGTGTACCCGATTTTTGTGGCGACGATTCCGGAGAAACTACTAAAGGTATCGGGACGAAAGGTCATATTTAGAACTTTTATGACCCAACTTAGAGCTGAAAAGCTTTTGGTTCAAAAGGGTCCAAAGGAACTGGATGTTTGTTTCCTCTAAGCATTTTTCAAGAATTTTGCAAATGAGCTGCCATTTCTGTAATTTCGTCAAAATAGTTAAATAATAAATTAAAGTAGAGGAAATTTTGTATAATTTATGACTATGGAATTGTTTGGTAAAATTAATAGTTTAGCAAATTCTTTTGATCGAGATCGTGTCTGCATTAAAACTTAGTTAGCCAGGATTTGACAACTATTTTCATTCTGACAGTAGGTAGTGTCAAACATTTGGTCAAACGTAGTGGTTTTTTGACAATACCTACTGTCAATATTATCAAAATATCTGTCAAATCCTGCCTAAATTACAAATGAAAATGTTTAACGACGTATTTTAGTCAAATCAATATTATAGGTTAATAATATGGTGATATACAGGAGTTATGTAATGTGGCTGTAATTTTTGATTTATTTAAAATTTACATCCCTCCTGTATATCACCATATTATTAACCTGCCTAAATTGTTTTGTTTTAATGCAGACACGATCGATCTCGATCAAATAGAATCTCATGCAGCTAAACTATTAATATTATATATTGTATGATACAGTCATGTGCCTGGCCACATCAGATTTTTTTACCTATTGTTTACGTATTGTCTATTGGTCGACGACTTTTTTTATCAAAAATGATTGCGGCCAAATCACAGCCTCTGGACCATCGCTCAATGTCATTCAGTACTGACATTAATTGCATGTTCATTTTCAAAAAAGAATGGTCCAATGAAGAAACCGTAAGTTCGTTGAATTGAACTCTAAACTACAAAGAATTGCTTGTACGCCCTTAACATACAAGCTATGTATTTGTGATTAAATAGTGATATTTATACGTATTATATTAATTTTACTTTATAATGCTTAAATGATTACTTACTTATTTATTTATTGCAAGGTTATTAATCATAATAACCTACATCAAAAATAAACTGTAAACGTTTCATATCCATACAAGCGTATTAATCAAGGTTATTAATAATAAGAACCTTTATTTTAATGTATAAATTAAAAAAATCTAAAATATGTTTCATAAGTTTTATTATTTACTTATGTTTCTGACATTTGAAGTGGGATTCACCTGTTCCAGATTGTATTGGTACGATGGAGATATTTTGTTAGTAGCTTGACATGGAATGAACAAATCGAGCTGAGATGAACAAAATTGTTCATTACTGCGTACTTACCAGATGTCAATATCATCTTTGTTGACCACATTCTACTTTGTCTGATTACTGTCTGATTACATATCATTCGAACAGGAACTCTAAGGAAGAAATGAACCGTGGTAATCCAATCGAAAATCGATTGTCGTCGTGATCTAGAAATCCAAGACGGCTATACGGTTAAGAAGTCCTACACGTTTCCTTTTAATATTAAATGGTTCACCCCTTCATGCGGCGATCGAGATTTAGAACCTCTAATGCAATTACGTGGGTGAAACCGTATCAATTTCTCTGTAGTCAGGCCATTATTTCATACTGGCTCAAACTTCGACCACATTCAGGATAATTCACCGTGAAGGGATATAGGATAATAAATTCTTGGGGTGTGCACTTGAAATGATACTTGACGTTTTTCGGGTGATCGAGGAACAAAACAGTAGACGGCCTATATCAACCATTGGCGCCTTAAGGTCCTTGCGCGCTGTTTGAGTCCAGGAAGTGGAAGAATCAAAAGCTGGCCTTCGACGTTCTAGCCCTTGTGATATATTATGGATTCGGTGCCAGTTAGAGAGAGGCAGGTTCAGGATTTCGGAATCCGTACAAAGGGATATCAAGCTCCTGTAGTTTCAGTACGTGATCAATGAATAGCCCAAAAAAATACAGATGTGCCTCCTGGCTTGGTGGTCGCAGAAATCCGCAATAATTCATGCAGACTACACGATGATTAAGGTTGTTTTAAATAAATTGAATAGCATAAAACAGACGATGAGGATAGTCTAAAACACTCGCGACGATTTAAAATCGTCAACGACCTTGCCCAAAATTGTTTATCTCAATTTTTATTTATCTTGGAGCCAGATGATGATTCGGTACTCTGTAGGAGGACGAAATGCGTGTTCCACTGCACGCCACATGTCTCCTTAACCTAGCCCAACCCTCCGAATTTACATTTTGTGGAAGTAGGCTGATTCGGTACGAATATAAATTCAAAGCAGCAGTCCCAAAACAAACTCCAGCGACGTAGGGTCGCTCAAATAGGACGCGTTTTGCATCCCATAAAAAGCTTGTCGAATTACTTAATCGCGCTATACTTAATATGCGACTAGTTATAAGAGTTTATTTATTTTAAATCTTCTCTTCATGCTTGGCTAAGAAACGTTTTATTTCGTTGGTGACATGCGGGACACTGGGGACGTACGTATACTTACGTAATTTGGAAATGAACAGCGTTTAAAATTGGAAAGCTGGGTACGTAGTAATGTTGAAGTCTCTATTAAGGCTAGTACAAACAAAATAACGACCAATATGTCCCGCTTTCCATTGCAGTTGCAAAGTTGGCGATTTACTGTGCGATAAAACGAGAAAAGATTAAAAAGAGCGCTGAAGCTATAATTAGTATTGGAGCAACTTGTATACTTAAGTCATAATTAATATCATCATTAGTAAGTTTTAATCAATATTGTAATTCGATGTACAAAAACTCTTAATTTTTATTATTAATTATTAAAACATTAGTCCTGTTCTATTAGGTTTTACATGTTGAAACGGTAAAACTTTTGAGTACCGCTAGTATAAATCTGGTCTCCTTCCGTGAAATAAGGGCCATATGGGCCCCAATCCGAGCTCGACGTAAACAGAAAAAGCTGCTACCGATACTTCCACCAAATTAATTGAAGTAAGCCAGTCGGGTCGTTAGTTTACAGCCGGCAAATGAAATAAACGCCATAAAACGCGGCCAATAAAATTCGGAATAGATCAGTAATTGAAATACATCTACCGTTGCAAAATTTGTATTAAAACCCACCAAATCAACAAACAACAAACGGTTCTAGCAATAAGCATAACCTAGTATTTTTGACAGATCTCGGTATGGTCTCGTTAAAAGCCCCGCGAGGCGTTGCGCAGTGGTAATTCGAACCGAGTGAGTGTGTATGCATCTTAATTTATATCGTAAATGTCGATGTTTATAAAACATAGGAAGTAATGCGCGTTGTTCGAACACACTCTCGCATAAGGCAGACGTCGAAAGCGTTTGATTTAAACCCCATTACGGACAGGTTCTTATATGCGGCACTCGTCGCATTTTATAGCGATTTACGCTTCTATTCTTGTATGTAGTATGTCTCTCAACCAGCATTACGTTCACATACATTGTTGCGATCGACCAATAATCGGTTTATTCTTCTGAGAACAATTGAAATAAAAGAGCGACATACACAACATCACAATCCCACTTCTTACTTCTGCCAGAGGCAAGTTATATTGTTATCAACTCAAAGCGTGGTTCACAGTGGAAATTTTCGTTTTATGCGAAAATCTCCAAACTTGCCAAACTATTACTCATTTTATTGAAATAAATCATTTTGGATATAACTTTATAGTGGGAGGAGGGAGCACTGTCCCGCAGCGCAGCCCGCAGCTCTCAAAACTCAGGGGTGGTCCACTAACTTTCCATAAACACACCCCTGAATTTGTATACGCCACATTATATACCACTACTGGCGTCGACTCCTACTGTTACCCTATTTAAAAATCAATTTATGACAATCTGTTGCTTCAATCAAGTACAGTCAATCCGTTCGCATCAACTCAACTATATCCCTCTTTCTCTTTCATCGCAAGACAACGAAAGCACTCTCTTCCACTTTGAATTGCTAATCGGCACTCAGCACTTACTGAATAATTGTGTATAAAAAATGACCTGGTCGTCTAGCCGGGGACCGTGAAGCATGTTTTCCTCGATATAATGCGTTCTAAACAGAAGTGCGTGTGCTGGGTTATCTCTGACGTCACTTCCGACCTACCCTAACCGGGCGCAGCACGTGACACGTTTAAAAATATCTACCAACTATCTCTCTCTTTGGTTGAAGTGAGATCGAAGATTTTTATAGGGTGGATTTTGCCTGTTCCAGGGATTGTGATTCGAGGGGTTGGAATTTTAATGGATATTTTCGTATAGAGAAATATCTTTATCAAAATTCTTTTAGTCACTGGATGATTACGTGACTAATCCGTAGAAGTTTTACAACATTTGATTTGATTCTGTGTGAATACAAAATAATAATAGAGATTAGTTAACTATATACAATAGTTTGTATTTCCTTAAAAAAAATGTTGGTCCTAATAATTTCTGCCACAAAGAGTTGATGAATCTCCAAGATTTCCATCTTCTACGCAGTAAAACAAATAGATTATTGTGTAAGTTTTTGCAGATAAAATATATATATAATTAATCAATAAGAAATATTTTCACATAGTTCAGTACTTTATGATTTATTGAACTACACAAATATAACAAAATATGATCAGACAACACAAAATGGTCAAATTAAAAATAAATGATAAATATAATTAAAAAACAAACCATAATGTGTACTGAAAAGGATTACTTAATATGGTTCTTATTCTAGATCAACAATTCTTTGATTTGTTTTTTCAGTTTTTTCAAATAATGAAATTTCTATTCAGCGAACAATTACTTCTTTAGATTTTTTTTCTACGGGCATTTCCTTCATAATAATAGTCTTACATCTATTAAATTGCAAGTTTGCTAGGTATATTTTTGGTAAATTTTGCAGAAGAAATTTTTGAACACTATGTTACGCACTTGTGCAAAATAGCTCATATGCACAAGTTTTTCATTTTAAAAGCTCGTCGGACACGTCGATTTTTAATTATCAATAATTTACATCAAATTTATATATCTACCTTTAATTATTTTCTACTTATTACGACATCGACACTTTTTTTAAAATGGAAACCCATATTTTTTAGTGATATTGATAGATCTGTTAATTGTCAAAGGTAATTCACAAGTTTTATCGCGTTACATGCCAAATTTTCGAGAGAAACGCAGCTGAAAACTAGGGTAAGATTGATAAATTTTGTTTATTTGTGGAAAGCGAATAAGCGTTTAGGGTTGATTTATTTGCGCTGAATGCGAATCTGGGCTCAAAAGTTACATATCACGTTAGGTTATTGCGTTATTTTAGTTACTTTTATGGAGCCGTCAGCAACCCCACTTACAGGATCACTGTAAATGCTTAAAAAACATTTGGTAACAAACTGTTGGGATTTCCGGTACAAGTGCAAATATTAAGGTTTACTATGAGACCGGTTGATCTGGTATAAATTTGTCAAAATTACAAAAACAGCGTTTTTTTTTTTCATCCCAATTTTTTCGAAACCTTGTGCAATAGAAAATGTTTGAGCCCAGATTTGCTTTCCAGGCAATTAATTCTACCCAAAACGCAATTTCGTATTCAATTCACAAACGCTATTTTCCCTAACGTTATCAATATTTTACCATTTTCTCATGCAACGACATGAAATATTTTTGATACCATTTAGAAATTAACCATCTATGAAAAATAGTAAGAAAAATGGGGTTGCCTTTTCAAAGAAGGGTCGATGACGTCATAACTAACTAACTAAGTAACAATTTATGTTCGGAAATTTAACTTTTTATTGAAATGTTTTAATTTTAATAATTAAGAATCGACGTGTTGGAGGATTTTTTGAAATAGCAAGCCGTTTCAGAGATATTCGCATGTTTCCATACTTTACGAGCTCACTTTATGGTAATATATTTATTAGACCTTGTTACCATACTAAAAATTTATTCATTATAACTAACTAGGGTCTAATATCTAGACCAGAAGCCTATAGTGCCGCCCTGAGGCCGGTATTACAATATGGGATTGTTTAATATGATGGTCATTAATTGGTTAATACCAAATATCGATTTAAGGTAAACATAGTAATGGAAAATAAAACTATCGCTGTATAGTCTGGGGTAATTTATTCCACTACGAAGTCATAAACTAAGCCGACGTTTCCCTCGGTTGGTCTCCGGCTTCCTCAGGGCAAGTTAAGTACACGCGGAGGTAGTCAGTTTTATTTAAGCGCATATTTAAGCGCAAAATGAAACCGCTTACCTTGCTCTGAGGATCCCCGGAGATCAACCGAGCGAAACGTCGGCTTAGTTTATGACTTCGTAGAGGACTAAATTACCCCAGGCTATACAGCGACAGTTTTATATTCCGTCACCATCTATAGTCGAAAACCCAAAGCAACATAAAACATAGTAATGTTTTAAATCAAATGGCTCATTATTATTACATATGAATTCGACGATGTAGAACAGTTTTTTATTTTATATTTAAAACCCGATTTTAGTACATTCCATAAAAAAGGTTTTTAAAAAATCGCCATACCATACCCGTGATTAATGTAAATGTATGAGCTTAGCAGTAAAAGCTTTCATAATACAACTGTAAAAGTGCGTATAGATAACGATTTTTTATGTTAATAATTTCATGATCACATCAGATATGTATTTTACCATTAAATGTAGTGTAGTTCATGATTTACATGAATAATCGTGTATTCTTTCCAATTAAAGTAATGTGAAATTTTATTTATTTTGTACTGTGTAGTATTAAGTCTCGTAAACAATAAATCGATATGTCGCCCACAGTGCAAGACATTTTGTATACCTACCTCGTACACGATGTTCTACACCATCTGATTTACGCCGTAATCCAATTTTGCTAGAAAATTGCATTATATATCGTGTGCTTTATAATCGAATAATATAAACATGAAACCATGAGGAAAAGAAGCCCAATAAAAAGATTTAAGAAAAGTACATATTGAAGTCTTGCAACTTGAATTCTAATGTGTAGTAAATATTTCACAATTTTATTTCTTCTTGTTTCAGCCTAACGAGAACGATGATGATTCTGACGAGGATGAAGATAGCGAAGAAGCGAGGAAACTAGCCGAGGAACAATTAGACGTCATGGCTAGGTTGCAGATGCAAGTGCGAGGAATCAGAGTCCCAGTAAGTTTTATGAATTAAAGCCTTTGAGAGTGAGATTTGTGAGACAATCTGTCTGAACATATCAATTCAAGCAACCTGGAAAGAAGATTTATCCCAATTCGGCAATGTTTTTGCAATTTAGACCACCATATTACATCCGCCATTATGAATTTTGACAATGTGGAACCAGGGAGTTGTAAATATCACAGAAAATAAGATTCATGTAAAGTCGTACATTTTTTGTCGCCATTTTAAATTTTGAATATCTGCCTTCAGATTTGAATTCAGGTTTCTCAGAAATAAGATTCTTGCGAGACTGACGACTTTTTAAATTTTTTGTCTTGGCCGTGTTTTTTTTACATATTGATTCCGCCAGTTTATATTTTGACAATTTGACTTCAAATTTAGAATAATTGAGATTCAAATATCACTTAAAATAAGATTTATGCAAAGACGAATTTTTGATTTTTTGTAGCTACAAATTTGAACTCTAGACCAGCGATCAAAGGTTGGGTCGCGACCCAAAACTGGGTCGCGCCGTAGTTTTTATGGGTCGAAAAATTATATGTAAACATCAGTTTTAGCGTAAACTTAGTGATTGACATAACAACACGTGCACGAGTGAAATACTATCCTGACAATGCTGAAAGAATCAGTACAGGCAAACCAATAGCGAAATGCTAGAAGAGACTATAACAATTTCACTTATAGTTGGTTATTAAGAAAAAATATATTACGTTCGAATTTACATTTAAAAGAGAACAATGAATTACTATAGTGTGTAGGTAATCTGTGGAAATATATTGGCCAACGCTTGAGTAAAAACTAATAAACTAATGGAATAATAAAGATAAACCTATTTTTTTAAGAAAACGCCATGAATGCAAATCGTATGTAAATGAATTTTGATACTATTTATATCTAGTACCAATAAACAAGTATTAAAATGTTCATATTTGACATGACAGGCGCTAAATGGAAGAGATCTTATAGGATTGGAGAAACATTGTTAAGGCCTTGAAATGAATGATATTAGCAGAGAATTATTTGGCAAGGAATTTACAATAAAAATGAGTGTTATACCCATGTCAAATAACACGGTTAGTCGCCAAATAGAAGACTAGTCTATTGATATTGAATTGCAATTAGTAGAAAATGCACAGAAACCACAAAACCAACAGACATTTCAAATTACGCAATATTGTTAAGGTCTGTATCAACACACAGAGAACACCGTTCGGGTACAATACAATGTATTGGACCGGATGTGTCAGCGCCACTTTTTCTCATGGAGTTGTCGATCGTAACATAACTGGTCCATCACAAAAACAAACAAAAATATCCGAAGAGAAAAATTAGGTACTTATGAATTCTTATTCAATACTGGCAATTGCATATATTCTGATGAGGCTCCAAAAAGATGAATGAAGATTTACTGATGTCCTTAACCAATGTGTCGAAATAGTGAACTATATTAGAAAGTCTGCTGTAGAATACCGTATATTTAGTATAATGTTTGACGATAATGGCTTCAGCTCATAACAGGTGATTCACATATCAGATGGCTGATGGCTTCCAAGAGGAACATTTTTTACACGATTGTTCGAACTTCCGAGTGGAAATTGAAATATGGAGACCAGGAGTCAACTCTAACTGCTAAGTGGCGTACCTACGTAGCCGATATATTTTATCTTATGAACGACTAACTTATTTCTGCAGGGTAAACAGACAAACCTGTTTATTTTGAATAATAAAATATAAGCCTTTATTAAAACAAACTGGAATTCTGAGCAATAAAAGTCAAACACGAAAAAAATTGCTATATTTCCACCATTTACAATCAGTATGTGGGGGACAAAATAATCAACAAGAAACTTCCATTGTGCAAGAGGTGATAGCATTGATTAAAGGCAAAAGAACAACTTATTCCACCCAAATAAGATGATATTCGTTTCAGATATATTTGGATAATAAATAAATCCCTTTAAAGGGGACAGTTCAAATAATTTAACTTTAGAAGACCAAAAGCTGATTGAACTATTAATGGATTGGAAATAATTGTTAAAGAACATCAACTAGATTTTAGTTACATGTTTAGGATGAATATAAAATTTTTACCGAAAAAGCGATTACATTATTGCTTCCGTTTGCGACAACGTATCTGGCAGAAAGTTTATTTTCAACCATGATTATAACAGGAAAGGGGGGGGGGGGTCGCCAAACAATTCAATTCAACTAATAATTGGCACTTAGTTAATACAAGACAGACATCAACATCGGAGCCACTAAATGCCGTTTATTTTATTTATAACTTAATCTGTGTTTTTTTTATATAAAATTATAGTTTTGTTTTGACAATATGTTAATATTGTTTGCTATAGATAAAATTATAATAAAATCAAATTTTGAAAAATAACTATCTTTTATTTTCGAACACTTTTATGGCTGAAAATTCCGAAGTATTATAATACTTATAATGGCTGTGTCGCGACTTGTGTACAAACAATTTTGTTGGGTCGCCATGTTAAAAAGTTTAAAAAACGCTGCTCTAGACTAGGGGTTGGCGACCTTGGAAATTTGTGATCGATCGTCGATCACAAATTGGAGATCGAAAAGATCGATCTTTTAGTGTATCTTTCAGATATGAAGATCAACGATCGATCTTCTCTAGACTTTTCAAAGGGCACAGCAAATAAGTTATATAACATTTTTGGTTGATATAAAATCTGCCACGTTAAATTTTGAAAATCTCATATGATATTTGGGAGTATCACGGGATATTTTTATTTAGCTTAATGGAAATCAAACATTTTTTACATGTTTTTTCAATCTTCAAATTCGATGTTTGGACGCGATTTTTAATAAACAAATGTTTTTGGAAAATCATGTCTGTCTTTATGAATCCAAATATACCACCAAAATAATTTCTCTCAAAAAGTAATTTTTCTTCTCAAGTTGAAACATTTTAACAATGGGGTGTGAAATAAAAGTATAAAAGGATTATTACACTAATGTTACTAACTTCGCTTAAAATTGAGTAACTACTAAATAATCATACTAAAGTTGATATCAAGCCCTTTTCCGCTGTTTTGACATTGAGCTCAAAAACAGTACATGTCCAAGATGATCGTTTATAACACAGCTCTGATTGTATGCTACCATTATATTTTGTCTGGGTACAATAAAGCTAAGTGCTACTTTTAAAGATATTTTCGAATTCAATTTTTTTTTAATCTACCATGAGCAACAAATCAATACTTATTTCATACTTCTTTGATTTCCAGGAGCATTTCGACGCTAACAGTATCATCGCTAGTTTGCAACAGCGGCCATTTGACTACCCCATACCGAACGCTGTGAATTTTGGTCAATTGGCGCAGCAGCAAGCAGGCACATCCTCAGCTCCACCACATTTACCTAGCGCGTTAACATCAACTTCTTCCCATGCTGGAATGCCCGCAACACAAAATGGCCAAAACGGACAGACGGGACCTGACAATAGCCCTCGATCTTCTGACGGAGGCAGTGGAAATTCAGCAAACTTCGCATACGAGGAGCAGTTTCGTCAGGTATGTCAACATCTCACTTAAGTTATCACATTAGGGGAAGTCATATTTAGAGAAGTGAATGATAAGTGATAAAATAAAAACAAACGGGATTACAAATGTAAATGAAAAAAGATCCAAATGATTAGCGAAGAAAATTAAGTAACATGGGTTTGTGGGTAGTATGTAGGTGTTTGTTATTGTAATATGTGACCAAAGTGAAGCGACGAAATTACTAGTTCCTGTTTCTGTACATGTAATGCGGAATGAGGAGAAGGAAGATTTACAGTTGTTTACAGGGCTCGTGCCGTGGCCACTGGTGACTTTGTGTAATGAAATCTTTTGTTTTGGTTACGCTGGTTGAAGCGGGATTTAAGTGCCGAGCGGCGCGCTCGTTTGTTTATTAGATCAAAGATGACGCGTCGCAACTATCAAAGAAAACTATCATTTGATGAATTAAGACCCCTCCTCTCCAGGATACAGTTGTGGTGCGATGCGCCTTCTCCTCTTTACGACTTCTCTTGTTTTCGTTTTTGTTTTCCCGAACGAAGGAGTACGCGCGGCGCAGCGCTGTTTGTTTGATTTTCGGGTGATTGACGGGCGAACGCGAAATTTGACGATTAAAAATTTTACGCCTTTTTTAAATTATCCGCGCCCCCGTAAGGGCCCTTTGATAAGCGGAACTATAAAAAGCCTTTCCACTCCTTTGATGTGGACGATCTCAAAACAAATTCTCGTCGGTTTATGTCTTTCGCCGTCGTAAAATTTTTATATAAAACGTTTGACACTATTAAATGGTTACTTTTAGACCGTTGCCCCTCAAGTATTTTAAATCTACGTAGCGATTGTAATCTGGTGGTAATCCGGATGAAGCGTTCGAAAATCCTTGGTAGGAAATTTATTGAGAATCAATATGACATTTGTCAGTTTCGACTTGGCACGCAATTTCCGGTGCTGTATTAAACATATGCTTGCCAGCAGTTGTTCCGACTTCGATTTTCGCATCAAAAATAGACGCTGAGGGGGCAGATTCGGTGCTACGGGACGTGTTAATGATACACTTTAATAAATCAACGAGATGTGACGACTATTTTACAATTATAATACCAAATATTGATGATATTATTTACTACAACTTTGTACAACAATACTCTTTAGGAAAATAACAATATCAAAATGTTAACTGTTTCGCTTCTTAATAATTATGACTAATTAAAGTTTAAACAATGATTTATATGCAATATATACATGGATCGTTCTTTTACAAATAGTACGGGCTACGCCAAAAAAAAATCTCTTTTTTTAAATTACACCAAACTTTTTATGGCATTTCCTCGGAAATTTAGTAGATACCTGTATCGAAAATTCATTAAAAAATATATTTTCAGAGATATGAAGGCTTAAAGTTTGGATAATTTACGATTATTTGCCAAACCTTGCCATATTCAAAATTCACTATCTTTGGTTCTAGTAATTGTATCGGACTCATTTTTTTTTATTTTATATATGCAAAAAATAATAAAAAACAATTGAATCGAAAAAATTTATATAGTGTCCGCCACACATTTACCTACAAAATCCAATTTTTTCTAGGATGGAGTCTCTTATAGTTCAAAAGATATTAAATTTTATCTGACGTGAGACGCGCGCGGCGTGTCGAAATTCAATGAAAATGCAGCAAGCGACTACTTCAGGCGTGTGCGCGACGTTCTTGAACATCTCGCAGACAGCAGGCTGGTTCAATATGCTAGTGCAGTTTGTGTTTTAGGAACGGAGTGAGTAGAAGTGCTTATTTATTAGGTGCTAAATATATTTATTTATTAAACGCTTTTAAAAATGCCGAAGTCTTTTAACCATATCAAATGTTCTAAAATTTCAACCGATAGATGTTTCAATCCATTGAATTTGCCTCCGCATCCAAATATAAATAATGCAAATAAAGCATAGTTCTCAGAAATTTCACAGATAACAATGCACTCATCTTCTTGCAAAGATTGCTTTTTTTGCTGTTTATATAACCATTTTACCTTTTCACTAAGTATGAATGTAATCATAGTTTTTCTAAACCGGTCTTCAATTTTTGTAAATATTCATCAACTATTTCCATTGTCTATAAGTGATTCGAAACATTTTCCAAAATAACAATTTGTTGATGCTTGAACGAAAATCATACGTTTTAAGCAGTCGTGATAACTTTTACCTAAATGTTATAGGTATATTTAGTGCCAATAATTGGTATTTTATTCCTTTTCTGAGAGCTCTTTATTCTTTATATTTGGATGCGGTGGCAAAATGAATGGATTGAAACATCTATCGGGTTGAAATTTAGAACTTTGATATGTTTAGAAGACTTTGGCATTTTTAAAAGCGTTTAATAAATAAATATTTTTATCACCTAATAAATAAGCAGTTCCTTCCACTCACTCCGTTCTTATAAAACTAACTGCACTAGCATGTAAAACCAGCCTGATATCTGTGAGATGTTCAAGAACGTCGTTGCGCACACGCCTGAAGTAGTCGCTTGTTGCGTTTTTCATTGAGTTTCGACACGCCACGCGTGACTCACGTCAGATAAAATTTAATATCTTTTGAACTATAAGAGACTCCATCCTATAAAAAGATGGGTTTAGTACGTAAAAGTGTAGCGGATATTTTATTTTCGATTATATCCATTGTGGGGGCGAATATGTAGTAATTATTCAAAAAATTCAATTGTTTTTATTTTTTACATATATAAAGGAAAATAATGTTTGTACGCAGTTAGCTAGCAAATATTACAACCTTTAAAATAAAACAAAAAGGTTTGGGAAATAATCGTAAATAATCCAAACTTAAAACTTTCATATCTCTGAAAATAAATACGATTTGTAAAAGAACGACCCACATGTGAGAAAGTTGGCCCATTATTATCGAAGACAGGTAGCATTCAGAACAATACAAAAACTGTTCCTATTTTTTTTTATTGTGTCTAATTGTCTACCTCTATAATTGGCTATCCAAAATTCGTATTAGGTCCATTTTAGAACATAATAAAGCTGAAAATGAAGTCATAATTAGACGGCATAAAGACCAGATTGTAGGTTGATTACGGTGTGCCTTTCGGTCCGGACTGTTTTGTTCGGATTAACATAAAAGTGAAATAAATCCGTGAAGGGACCAACCGGGTCCGTAACAATAAATACAGCGCCGCGCCGCTTTTACAAGTATAATGTGAAAACTATAACATAAATCCGGGCAAGGATCGCGGATATTAAGCCGCATAAAAAAGTCGTATATACCCATTCCGAGTTGAATTAAATCTAGGTGATTTATGCGCGCGCCCCGCCAGCAGTATATCAAACCGTGTAAAGGTGGCTTGATATTAAAATATAATAACACCTACATTCGGGACACAATGCTGGACGAGAGTGCGGTTCAACAACACCACGTTTTCGTTTTGACAGCGGGGAGTTCGCATTCAATTACATTACTCATCTCAAATTGCACACGTCTCGACGCAATTTCTCATAGCACGCTCGCAAAATTCAGGAATTAAGCTAAATTTTTACAGTTTATGTTGTTTTTTTGACGTTTCTCCAAAAAGGCACAATTAATCGGTAAAATTTACCGTTCTTTTATAGTGTTCTCTCATTTAGTTTACTTGCAGTGCAATAAGTTTACGCGATCGATAAATTAACCTCGATCGGTAACATAATATATCAAAGTAATGACACAGTTGAAATTAGTTGTATATGTAACAAAATAACATTGAATCCTGCGGAATAACCTAACAAAAGACTAAAAGAGATAGTCGGGTGTACTTTTCAGAATTAATTACCCAATGTATCTGTGACCAAAGCGTGTATAATAACAATTTGTGTTCTAGCCGAGGACAAAATGAAACATTTAAATTAACCTTCCAACATATTAACATCAATAAAGTCGAAAACGTGCAATTTTTATAGGGGTGACGTGCCGCAGGCTTTGTCGGCGCGCGGGCTCAAAATTTAGTAGTATTTTGACTACTTTCGGCAGGCAAGAAACCGATAAATTTCACCGGTAGACTAAATCGACGTCTACAGTCGGCAATAATGTAACTTTTCCGTTTTTTATTAATGCCCGAGAATTACCGGGTTGGTTTACGAGTGTTTCTGGGTGCGCGCATGCGCGCCGATTGTCGATTTTTATAGCGCATAATTTCATCAGCGCGGACCCGAAGGTTTGGGGGATAAATTTCCGCGCAGTCGTAAAAGAGTCTCTGTCTCGCTCTCGCCCCCTATTATTAACGTAAACGGCATACGATAAAGGCCCATTATAGAACTCGAGAATTCGTTCTGTTCTTATTTATTCTCGTTGGCGAGATGCAAGGGAATTGTACTTTTTCTTGGTAGTATTGTAATTTGCCTTGATGCCGTTCGGCTTTTACGACTCCACCGAGTGATTTATAGTTATTAAAAATTAATACCTAAAACATTTTTTACGACCGGAGAACCCATCGTAATAATTGGATTACTAAAATCAAAACCCGCAAACTTTTCATGCCACCACAATGCTTCATTCAATAACACGTCGCAAATTAGTTAGTTATTCACAATTGCTCAAATCCTAAACTCACATTCAAGTTTACAACATTTCCAGTCACCCTTTCTTAACAGTGGATATTTTATTTCTCAGCTAAATTCAAACATCTTTGTTGCCTTCGTCCTTCTCAGTTGGTCTGCTCAATCTGTCATGTGCTCTCAATTTCTACCATGATTTTTACCACAGTTTTCCAATTGCTTCTGCAAGAACATTCCGAATCAACCGTCTTTCCACCGCATCGCACGGATTCTCCTTGAATCGTGCTTCAGTTCCGTGTCTGCTTCTAGTTTTTTGGTCCATGCTTTTCGCTTTCTTCATTCGTTTGATTTTTCCATACATTTAGTTGGTTGCAAATTCCATCATATTGTAACCTCCTTCCATGTTTGCTGCAAGTTTGTCCATAAATATTCTGGTTTTGCTTATCATAATTGTCTTGCGCTAAGTTTTCTATGATTCTTTCCATGTGTTCTAAGGGCATCACTTCTTCAATACGTTGTTCTGCATGCCAAACATGTGAATGATAATTATAGGTTTTCTCGGGTAAAAACTGGTCGATCCCACTTCTAATATATGTAGAAACCATTTACGAGGGTTATTAGGTCACACAATTTTGCACTTTTGTCTTATGAAAAGGGTATAAATTGAATCATGGTTTACTAAATTTTGTATTCGTGCTTTGGAGATATGGGATCGGCAATAATTAAAAGAGGTTAATTCACAATGCATGGAAAGCAATTTTCTGCCACGGCGGTCCGTTCCAGGCGCTCCGTTTTAGCGGTTTATCCGGGTCGGTATATTAGCAGTAAAGTTTTTATGTCCGTGAGAAAAACGGCAGATTTCCCGATTGTAAAACCCTAACCTGAAATTGCGTTTTCCGTACGGCTTACCGTCGAAATAAAACTCTCCACCTTACCGAGGCGGCGACGTAACTCGAGCAAAAAGGAGGCCAACAAATAATCCTAGCAGGATAAATGATTGAATTTGGGGGCTCTTTTCCACGGCAGCAAATCTATCGTCGATAAGTCCGTGAAAGAACCGGCCGATTTACCTCGTAATGTCCGTTTCCGCTCCCATACAACTTCATTATCTACTAGATTGAGTCATTACTACTACAGCCCCTACCGGCGATCTATGAGATTAATACATGTGTTGTGGGATTATGGCCACATTAGGGCCTTAGATTTATCCCTTACATCGACCACGTCATCCTACCGATGCACGTTAGGCGATACCTAAATTTAAAATCCTCCATCGCACCCTTATTATTAATTATAACCCCCAAAAATAAATCCGTAAACGCGTAAAATGTCCCTGCGATATCAATCAATGATGTCAGAGAATTTCCAAATGTCTTCTATTTTTGGAAAAAGGGGGATTTTTAAATACACCCATAAGTGCGCATAAAATCAATTTAGACACCCCCGATGAGGTTCGGTATCGGAAAGATGTTCGAAACACGTGCTTTCTATTCGAAACGAAATAAATATGGAGTCAGTCGGGGAATGTTAGTTTTATGAACCTCTTAATATAGTGGGTCTTTCATAATTAATGATCGCACGGGTGCCTATACAAGTAATGTCTTGCCATAATTGGTCATATACACACTACCTACAACATATAACTCTTCAAACTATAACCTAAAAAAAACACCTAGGAGGATACATCATTAGCCAATACTCAAAAAGTGCTACCAAAAATATTCTCACTCCCTTACTTCCAACGATATAGTACCTATGTGTTAGTAGTTCTTAGTAAGTTTAAATGTTAATAACAATCTTCATGAATCAATGTTACATCAACTCTCCTTTCAGGTTTTCTCTCAACGAATGAAGCGGGTAGGTAATTTAATATAAAAAAATCTGATGTGGCCAGGCATATAGCTTTATCATTCTATACAGCAATGTCAAACTGTGTCAAACCCTGTGGTTTTCAATACTGTCAGCAGTATCAAGATAGCTGTCAAATCCTGGCTAACTAGTTTTAACGCAGACACAATCTCGATGAAATAGAAAATGTCATAGACATAAATGTGGATCGTTCTTTTACAAATCGTACACCTTTTATGACGTCAGAATTTAGATTTGGCTTAAACTTTTTTATAAGTTGTATGCACTAAATAAAGTTATACATGTATCAGGATTTAGTCGCAAAAAATATTTTCGGAGATATGAAAGTTTTAAGTTGGTTCTAGTAATCGTATCGGACCAATTTTTGTTTATTTATTTTAAAGGTTGAAATATTTGCTAGATAACTGCGTACAATCATTATTTTAATTTATGTATGTAAAAAAGATAAAAACAATTGAATTTTTTAAATAATTATTACATACTTGCGCCCACAACGGATATAATCGAAAAAATATATGTAATATCCGCTACACTTTTACGTACAAAACCCATTTTTTTCTAGGATGGAGTCCCTTATAGTTCAAAAGATATTAAATTTTATCTGACGTGAGTCACGCGCGGCGGGTCGACACTCAGAAAAACGCAGCAAGCGACTACTTCAGGCGTGTGCGCGACGGTCTTGAACATCTCGCAGACAGCAGGCTGGTTCAACATGCTAATTGTTTTGAAGAACAGAGTGCGTTGAAGTACTTATTTATTATGTGCTGACAATATTTAGTTATAAAGCGTCTTTAAAAAATGCCGAAGTTTTCTAATCGTATCATACGTCCTAAATTTTCGATAAGTATTTCAATCCATTCAATTTGCCTCCGCATCCAAATATAAAGAATAATAAGCTGTCAAGTATAAAATACCAATTATTGGCATTAAATAGATCTATAACTAGTGATGTAAAACGGTAATATTACCGCGGTAATTTTGGTAATATTACGTACTGTTACCGAAGACGAAATTTGGTATTGGTAATATTACCGTTACAATGTTTCCGGTAATTTATGAAAAGGCCAGAACGCTCCTGGGAGGATGGTCCTAGTAATAATAAATGGTAATATTGCCAGGGTAATATTACCGGTAATATTACCAATGTTTAAATTACCGCTGGTATTTTAACATCATTGGTAATATTACCGGTAATATTACTGTAGTATTACTGGTAATATTCTCATTTTGTCAAATTACCGGTAATTTAACATCACTATCTATAACATCTAGGTAAAAGTTATCAGGACTGTTTAAAACGTATGATTTTCATTCAAGTATCAATAAATTGTTATTTAGGGAAATGTTTTGAATATCCTGGTGCAACACATTTGATCGACGAATCACTTATAGAAAATGGATGAACGTCGACAGAACCACTTTGCAACTAATGATATCCCTAGTTGATGAATATTTACAAAAAATGAAGACCGGTTTAGAAAAACTGCTATTGCATTCATACTTAGTGAAAAGTCAAATTGATTTTATGAAGAGCAAAAAACAATCCTTGCAAGAAGATGAGTGCTATCTGTGATTTTTCTGAGACTATGCTGTATTCTTTATATTTTGATGCGGAGGCAAATTGAATAGATTGAAATATCTATCGGTTCGAAATTCAGAACATTTGATACGGTTAGAAGACGGCGTTTAAAGGCGTTTAATAAATACATATTTTTAGCACCTAATAAATGAGCACTTCCACTCAGTCCGTTCTTAAAAAACAAATTGCACTAACGTGTTTAACCAGCCAGCCGTCTGCGAGATGTTCAAGAACGTCGCGCACACGGGTGAAGTAGTCGCTTGCTGCGTTTTTCATTGAGTTTCGACACACCGCGCGTGACTCACGTCAGATAAAAATTAATCTTTAATTTTAATTTTAATCTATAAGAGACTCCATCCTGGAAAAAAATTTATTTTGTAGGTAAAAGTGTTGCGGATGATATGTATATTACCACATACAAAATTTCCTCTGATTTGAAAAATCGTCGAAAAATAATAAGAGCAAACCACAAGTTTTTTTGAACCCCTTTTATCAAAAAGCTTTTCAGCTCTAAGTTTGGTCATGAAACTTCTAAGTATAAAGTTTCGTCCCGATACGGTTAGTAGTTTCTCCGGACATTTTTTTGTACCTTGGTCAAAAATGTTCCGGGGACCCAAAAGGACATATTTCCGCTAATATCTCAACTTATTTTTCGGCACGATTGCATTACTTTGTCATACCACATATGACAAAGTAAAAACGGTAACGCGTAAGTGTCAATATAGATATATGTATATTGGTGCCCCAAACGTCAAACGTCGATAATTACGTAACACTACATCACCGCCCGATCATTAATAATGACACTTCTTTTCTAAACGCAGATATTTCAAAATCAAATAAGAGTACGGACAGTAATTTAAGCGTGTATTAACATCGCCATTGTTCCAGGCACGACTGGTCCGCGCGCCATATCTTTTTCTCCTGTTCGAACCTCGCGCTCGCGTAGGGTTATAATTATTTGCTCGTTTCAATGTTCATAATTCACGCTGCGGCTGTGACGTCACGGCCCGGCTATTTCGATTTTTAAGATTTTGCGTGAAAACAAATGACGGAGGAGGATGATGATGGTAAATCCTCTCGTACGAAGAACGCCCGCGGTAATTCCCTCCGCAAGATGGCGTACGGCGGCGGGAAATTCGATAAAATGTGACAGCACGTATAATTAACACATTGGGAGCGTGGCCTCCAGTAATCGAATCCATTTTCAGTGGTAGTTTAGCAAATGTGTGTAACAGCTGTCGTAATCTCATAATCTCGAATGCATCGACAGGGGTTAGAGGTTAATTTTAGATTGGAGGGAAGCTAAAGGCACACTTTTCAGGAGACGCGTGCTAGATTAAGGATGTTTTCTTTTCGCGTTTTAAGTAAATCAGTTAGATTATCACCTCTTCGAGACGAAAGCATTAATTTTACCCCTTTTTTTAGTCAAAACGCTAAGGCGTTAACGATGCTGTTCACGGTTGCGCTCGGTACAAATAAAATAACGTATTACACCAACAAATGTTTGGCTCACCGATATGCTTTGGTTTAGCACTAATTGATTACAATTTAGGATGGCCGACAGAAGAAGAAGCAATGTTTGTAGACGAAACGAAACTTAAAGACCTTTTTCTACTTTGCGTTCCTTATAAACTCATAACAAAACCGCTTTCGGTGTCGTTATGAAAACGCTAGATCACAAACTTTTAGTAACTTTTAGTTTTCCAAGATTGATGAAATTGACGTCAAGTGTCAAGTAAGACTGACATCTGAATCGCTATTGGCTCGCCTCAATCGTATTTGTGAATTTTACTACAGCTACCAACTGTTGAAGAAAAAAATTACACTAGATTGTAAGATGACAACTGCAATTTTTGACATTTATGTAAAATTAATGTCGCAAAGTAGAAAAAATAGTATATAACACTCGTTTTATAAGACGCATTGGCGCACTCGTCCCAAACAACTCGTGCGCCAATTTTTGTCTTATAAAACTTTATAAGTTATACTATTATCTACTTTGGTTTCGGAATGAACACATTGTCACACTGTTTTTAGTTTCATAATAAAAACCGTTAGTAACCATGGTTATGGTTACATATTCTAACCGTAATTTCCATAATATCTAAATTTATATCAAATTAAATTTCTCAAAGTAGAAAAAATGCCGCATTACACTCGTTTCATAAGACATCTTGGCACATTCGTTCATTTGGGGCACTTTTGTGTAAATATAGTGATGATTGTAGCAAAAAAAATCTGGTGTGGCCATGCACATGACTTTATCATACAATATATAAAATTAATAGTTTAGCTGCATGAGATTCTATTTGATCGAGATCGATCGTGTCTGCATTAAAAGTTAGCCAGGATTTGACAGATATATAGATAATACTGACAGTAGGTATTGTGAAAAAAACAGCGCGTAACACTAGCTACTGTCAGAATGAAAATAATTGTTAAATCCTGGCTAACTAAATTTTAATGCAACACGATATCGATCAAAAAGAATTTGCTCATACAGCTAAACTATTAATTTTACTGAAAGTGTCATAGACATAAATTATACAAAGTTTCCTCTACTTTAATATATTATTTAACTAGCTTAGAGGAAAAATCCAATATGAACGTTCGTCCACCTTTAGTAGTTTGTCCGGAATCGTCGCCACAAAAATCGGGTTCACACATGCACACAGACATACACAGTACACACACACATTTTTTATACCTTGGTCAAAAATGATAAGGGGACCCAAAAACACATATTACCGCTAAAATCTAATTTTTTATCGGCATTATTACAATACTTTATGATACTGCGTATGATAAAGTAAAAAGGACTTTGCGTCTTATTATCTTACTGTACTAACATTATAGCTAGCGGTAGTGGGTAAAGATATGTCTTGGGACAACAATGGTGTAGGTTGGAAACAGAAATATCTATAGTGTAGCCTAGTGCAATAGTATTTATATAGAGATCGTGCTAATCGAAGTAAACGCGTCTCTTGCATCAAGTCTCAGGTCAGTGGATATTTGATGTAGTAACCAGTTAGCACCTCGGAGGAGGTGCATACAGAGTGTCATTTTTACGCCGGACTGTACACACAGCGTGCATGAAACTAGCCT
Organism: Melinopterus prodromus; assembly: GCA_964023965.1. Lineage (NCBI taxonomy): Eukaryota > Metazoa > Arthropoda > Insecta > Coleoptera > Scarabaeidae > Melinopterus > Melinopterus prodromus. The sequence goes on along the minus strand of OZ030391.1, from coordinate 52,789,137 downwards.
GCTTTAACGCAGCAGCGCTAAGTGACACCGCAAACCACGCTGCTACTTATAAAGAACTCTTTCTTTCTTTCGTCCTTTTTCCCCTGCGATGAATGGGATCTTAAATAATATGGCCGCCCACACTTTGCACTTCAAACAACAGAAAACGATCTAGCTGGTTATTGGTTATTAAGAGTGATTGTCGCGACAGCGACGTGTGTGGTAGCACGCATATGAATTTAATGAAAATTTTTTAATTAAGTTTAAGTATACGACTTTTTATTAATCAATAAAATTAAAAATTTGTAGTTTTATGTCCGTGGTTCGGGTAGGCCGACAAAGGTGCCGAAAAAGCTGGTCTTATTTTAGACGCGCGGGCTTTATTACCATATCTAATACGGCGATAAAAATTGGACCGTGTATGAAACACTAAGGGGGAAAATTATTAATTAACAATGGTGAAGATCGGTATCGCAAGCAGAAGCAACGACAGGCGTTATTTATACTCGCGAATCTTGTAGTAACCGCTTTGGTGCTTGCTTGGGTCCCATCCAGGACCGGCTCGAACGTCAGTTTTTCAAGGCCCAAACGGAGGCTCCAGCGTAGACGCGGTTTTACTTTAAAGTCTATCAGAAAGTTTTATATCTTTATCAATTTTTAGCAACTAAACCTATGTTAATAGTTTTGGGGGTTATCTAAAGTAACCCATATCATTCTTACAGGGTGAATAATAAATAAATGCAATAATTTCTAGGGGTTATAGATCTTGATAATTGGAGCAAACAAATTAAATACTTTTTTACCGCGGAGAAGTTAGCCATAAAAGATATCCATAACTTTTTTTTATCGAATTTTTTAATGAAACATATACCAAACGATAGAGCTGTTCAAGTAGTATATCCCATAGTTTTGCAAAAATGTATCGAAGGGTTTTGCCTAAAATTTGATTTAATTAAGAGAGCGGTACCTAATAAGAGCGCCCGACGTTTATATACACAATTGCAAATTACTCCGTCCACCGACATCACAGAGAATCGACGTCAGCAAATTCGTAAAGCACATGAAATAGTGCATCCGACGACGGTATTAACAGGATACTACCCTTAAGACATCCTACCCTAATGCGTCTGTAAAATGAGAAATTGCTGCGCAATTCGCCAGGTGAATGCTATAAATATTTATAACTTTTACAATTGTTATTGCATAACTTTCTTTCATACATCAAATTGTAGGTAATTACAAGTGCTACCCACCCACGAACGCTCGGAGTTTTGCACCGTTGCTAACAACCCCTAATCGGCGATAGTACATAACCACCCACATAGTAAAAATTCGCTGGCAGCCAGAGATAATTGTTTATAACTTTTACAAATATTACTGCATAACTTTCTTTCATACATCAAATTGTAGGTAATTACAAGGGCTAGCCACACACAAACGCTCGGAGTTTTGCACCGTTGCCAACAACCCCTAAATGACGATAGTACGTAACCACCCATATAGTAAAAATTCGCCGGCAGCCAGAGATAATTGTTGATAACTTTTACAAATATTATTGCATAACTTTCTTTCATACATCAAATTGTAGGTAATTACAAGCGCTAGCCACCCACGAACGCTCGGAGTTTTGCACCGTTGCCAACAACCCCTAAATGACGATAGTACGTAACCACCCATATAGTAAAAATTCGCCGGCAGCCAGAGATAATTGTTTATAACTTTTACAAATATTATTGCATAACTTTCTTTCATACATCAAATTGTAGGTAATTACAAGGGCTAGCCACTCACGAACACTCGGAGATTTGCATCGTTGCTAACAACCCCTAATCGGCGATAGTACATAACCACCCACATAGTAAAAATTCGCCGGTAGCCAGAGATAATTGTTTATAATTTTTACAAATATTATTGCATAACTTTCTTTCATACATCAAATTGTAGGTAATTACAAGGGCTAGCCACCCACAAACGCTCGGAGTTTTGCACCGTTGCCAACAACCCCTAAATGACGATAGTACGTAACCACCCACATAGTAAAAATTCGCCGGTAGCCAGAGATAATTGTTTATAACTTTTACAAATATTATTGCATAACTTTCTTTCATACATCAAATTGTAGGTAATTACAAGGGCTAGCCACCCACAAACGCTCGGAGTTTTGCACCGTTGCCAACAACCCCTAAATGACGATAGTACGTAACCACCCATATAGTAAAAATTCGCCGGCAGCCAGAGATAATTGTTGATAACTTTTACAAATATTATTGCATAACTTTCTTTCATACATCAAATTATAGCTAATTACAAGGGCTACCCACCCACGAACGCTCGGAGTTATGCACCGTTACTAACAACCCCTAATCGGCGATAGTACATAACCACCCACATAGTAAAAATTCGCCGGTAGCCAGAGATAATTGTTTATAACTTTTACAAATATTATTGCATAACTTTCTTTCATACATGAAATTGTAGGTAATTACAAGGGCTAGCCACCCACGAACGCTCGGAGTTTTGCACCGTTGCTAACAACCCCTAATCGGCGATAGTACATAACCACCCACATATTAAAAATTCGCCGGTAGCCAGAGATAATTGTTTATAACTTTTACAAATATTATTGCATAACTTTCTTTCATACATCAAATTGTAGGTAATTACAAGGGCTAGCCACCCACAAACGCTCGGAGTTTTGCACCGTTGCCAACAACCCCTAAATGACGATAGTACGTAACCACCCATATAGTAAAAATTCGCCGGCAGCCAGAGATAATTGTTTATAACTTTTACAAATATTACTGCATAACTTTCTTTCATACATCAAATTGTAGGTAATTACAAGGGCTAGCCACCCACAAACGCTAGGAGTTTTGCACCGTTGCCAACAACCCCTAAATGACGATAGTACGTAACCACCCATATAGTAAAAATTCGCCGGCAGCCAGAGATAATTGTTGATAACTTTTACAAATATTATTGCATAACTTTCTTTCATACATCAAATTATAGCTAATTACAAGGGCTACCCACCCACGAACGCTCGGAGTTATGCACCGTTGCTAACAACCCCTAATCGGCGATAGTACATAACCACCCACATAGTAAAAATTCGCCGGTAGCCAGAGATAATTGTTTATAACTTTTACAAATATTATTGCATAACTTTCTTTCATACATCAAATTGTAGGTAATTACAAGGGCTAGCCACTCACGAACACTCGGAGTTTTGCATCGTTGCTAACAACCCCTAATCGGCGATAGTACATAACCACCCACATAGTAAAAATTCGCCGGTAGCCAGAGATAATTGTTTATAATTTTTACAAATATTATTGCATAACTTTCTTTCATACATGAAATTGTAGGTAATTACAAGGGCTAGCCACCCACGAACGCTCGGAGTTTTGCACCGTTGCTAACAACCCCTAATCGGCGATAGTACATAACCACCCACATATTAAAAATTCGCCGGTAGCCAGAGATAATTGTTTATAACTTTTACAAATATTATTGCATAACTTTCTTTCATACATCAAATTGTAGGTAATTACAAGGGCTAGCCACCCACAAACGCTCGGAGTTTTGCACCGTTGCCAACAACCCCTAAATGACGATAGTACGTAACCACCCATATAGTAAAAATTCGCCGGCAGCCAGAGATAATTGTTTATAACTTTTACAAATATTACTGCATAACTTTCTTTCATACATCAAATTGTAGGTAATTACAAGGGCTAGCCACCCACAAACGCTCGGAGTTTTGCACCGTTGCCAACAACCCCTAAATGACGATAGTACGTAACCACCCATATAGTAAAAATTCGCCGGCAGCCAGAGATAATTGTTGATAACTTTTACAAATATTATTGCATAACATTCTTTTATACATCAAATTATAGCTAATTACAAGGGCTACCCACCCACGAACGCTCGGAGTTATGCACCGTTACTAACAACCCCTAATCGGCGATAGTACATAACCACCCACATAGTAAAAATTCGCCGGTAGCCAGAGATAATTGTTTATAACTTTTACAAATATTATTGCATAACTTTCTTTCATACATGAAATTGTAGGTAATTACAAGGGCTTGCTTGGTAACAACCCCGAAATGGGAATAGTACGTAACTACTCTTATGTAAAAATTCGCCGACAGCCAGAGATAAATGTTTATAATTTTTCATATATTGTTTACAACTTTTTGTACGCCAAATTTGCATTTTACGCCAACCACATGCAAATTATCTGACTAGCCAGATTTTACAGAAGGCAAACTTTTTTGGCTTTGGACCTTTAGTATTGTCTAATACATCATTTCCCAACATACTTCCGCTGTCCTCCTCCCGCTCACAGACGTTTAATAACTCCGCTCGACTCATTGGGGATCACGAGACACGACCCACCGGCAGCCATGTAAAGTTAGCCCCCCATGGTCACGAAAATGTTTGAAAAAAATACCATCGTTTGCCTCTCGTTTGCCCTCTATTGCCATTTAATAGCTTCGTTTGCGTCCTTATAGTTTTCGAGAAAATTTAATTTTTCTTCTGCACGCTGACCCAGCCCCCACCCACCAATTTTTAATTTTCAGATATTCAAATACATGAAATTAATAGCACTTCGGTTGCCCTTTTTTGCTTCACAAACCGATTTTCCTATTTCTCATCATAAACAAATTATAATTTTTTCTGAAATCTTGTGTGAAATTTGCCCCCCATATTATCAATTCGGCCGAAATGGAAAGTAACAACGATGAATCGATTTCTCATCGTTTTTCCCCGATTGCCGATTGTTTTCCCGCAAATTGACTTTTCCTCACAGCAGTAGACCCCTGATACACTAACAGATGTTAAAGGTAAAAACATTTTTTACGAATTTTTACTATATGGGTGGTTAGGTACTATCGCCATTTAGGGGTTGTTAGCGACGGTGCAAAACTCCGAGCGTTCGTGGGTGGGTAGCCCTTGTAATTACCTACAATTTGACGTATGAAAGAAAGTTATGCAATAATATTTGTAAAAGTTATAAACAATTATCTCTGGCTGCCGGCGAATTTTTACTATATGGGTGGTTACGTACTATCGTCATTTAGGGGTTGTTGGCAACGGTGCAAAACTCCGAGCGTTCGTGGGTTGGTAGCAGTTGTAATTACCTACAATTTGATGTATGAAAGAAAGTTATGCAATAATATTTGTAAAAGTTATAAACAATTATCTCTGGCTGCCGGCGAATTTTTACTATATGGGTGGTTACGTACTATCGTCATTTAGGGGTTGTTGGCAACGGTGCAAAACTCCGAGCGTCCGTGGGTGGCTAGCCCTTGTAATTACCTACAATTTGATGTATGAAAGAAAGTTATGCAATAATATTTGTAAAAGTTATAAACAATTATCTCTGGCTGCCAGCGAATTTTTACTATGTGGGTGGTTATGTACTATCGCCGATTAGGGGTTGTTAGCAACGGTGCAAAACTCCGAGCGTTCGTGGGTGGGTAGCCCTTGTAATTACCTACAATTTGATGTATGAAAGAAAGTTATGCAATAACAATTGTAAAAGTTATAAATATTTATAGCATTCACCTGGCGAATTGCGCAGCAATTTCTCATTTTACAGACGCATTAGGGTAGGATGTCTTAAGGGTAGTATCCTGTTAATACCGTCGTCGGATGCACTATTTCATGTGCTTTACGAATTGGCTGACGTCGATTCTCTGTGATGTCGGTGGACGGAGTAATTTGCAATTGTGTATATAAACGTCGGGCGCTCTTATTAGGTCCCGTTCTCTTAATCAAATCAAATTTTAGGCAAAACCCTTCGATAAATTTTTGGTGCAAAACTATGGGATATACTACTTGAACAGCTCTATCGTTTGGTATATGTTTCATTAAAAAATTCGATAAAAAAAAGTTATGGATATCTTTTATGGCTAACTTCTCCGCGGTACTTTTTTCTATACCTATCTGGAATCAGTTCTCAGTAATTAATTGAAATTATATTGAAAATGAAATTGAAAATGCAGATTTTGACACTGAAGTTTTGAGTAGGTTGACATACTCCGCGAACAGTTGATCGGTTTAGTGCCGGGTTTCTTTGTTAGTTTGTGTGATAAATGGATTATTTTAGACGTAGTGAGTTTGTAGACATGATGCTCATTTACGGACAAGGTGTGCAGAATGCTGACGTCGCTCGGAGACTTTATGATGACATTCGTCATCGCTCTTTAAGTGAGTGCTGTTTGTTTGGAGGCTAACGGTGCACTTTGAAGACTTTTGTTTGAAATATTTGAAATATGGATGTATTTTTGAAAATTATGAGATTTTTGGAAAAAAACTGCTTTTACCAGAGGCTCTGCGAATCCTCCAGCCAGTCCTGGTCTGCAGCCAGCAACAACCGGTACGATAAACCAGCTTATTATCAAGGCGTCCCGTGCAAACACTATTACCATGTTAAACGATTTTATTAAAAGCGCGCGAGAAAATAGAAAAAAGGAAAGATAGAACGTGTAAATATTATAATGAAAGAAGTGGCGCGGACTCTCCTTATCTGGATTCAATTTCAACTTCAGCATTAAGTTCCAAAACACACTCATTAGGCCCGATTTCGATTTTTAACCAGATCTGCATCTCGCTTCCCACCATGATGATGTATTACTAATAACACGGCGTGAAGAATTCCAAAGTAGCCTTCGGAGTATACAGAGGTCACCTGACCCACCCCCACCTATTTAAATACTTTATAATTACACAGCGGTTGTGCCTTTGATTCACGGTGTCTCTAATGAAGCTCTCTAATAGCCAGTATTTAAAATAACGCTCAAGTTAGCAACTATGGGCGAGTACATTCCACTAAATAAACGCTTCTTCTTCTTCACTTCACCCATTGTCGATGGTAATAGGCGAACACCTCAAACGACCCAAGGCAACGCGAGCCGAAGCAAATTGCTCTGGTTCGACATTTCGCAAAAAATATTTCAAGTGCGCGCCTTCGACGTGTTCCTCCATGTTTATGGCAAGCCCCATGTCTAATGGCTCCACCAGTGCGCCACGCGCATCCGACCACACCATCTAATAAAATTACACCACGCTCATCTTACCGTAAGATGGTCAATTTACAATTATCGCGTTTGAAATTGATTCACACAGCTTCTAGACGAAAACTTGTTACAGACTAGAAGATATACCTTCAGTTGCACAACGGTGAGATAATTGAGTGGTGTACAATCAATTAAAGTAGAATAAAAGCTCGTATTCCAACGTAAAAGCGAAGTTAGTCGCCGTGCCTGGCTCTGAGGATATTATTAGCTAAATGGCACGGTAAGAAGGAGACAACATATTTTCAGTGTTTCGCCATTTTCCGCGCAACAATATTCTTCTGGTTCTTCCTCTATCGCTGGTTTCAGTGGGTTTCCACTTTGTTGGCCATTCTGCTTCTATGTGATAAGGATAACATTAGGGACTACAATCTTACAAATATGATGAAAATTTTCTTTCACTATTCTGTTACCTATCTTTTGTTTCTATCGACAGTGAATTGTCAAATCATAATAACCGTTCAATGGCTACAGGCTTCAATAAATCTCTCGTACGCGCACCTCTGCACAATGATAATAATTCCAATAAGCTATAAATTTCTCAGTTTTAAATTTTAATGCAGTTGCTTTCACTAATTAATCAAGGCATATGCAGGTAATATACATCGCGTGGAGTATGCGCGTTCTTCTGGCCCGTTGTTGTTGTTTCGAGCTCACTCACACACATGTTCCCGTATCATTTCTACGAAGCGCACAATACGGCCGCACAATATATCATGCATGCGCGTTTAATGTAGTTATTAACCTTAATTAAAAACACGAACGTACATCAAGAACCGTCGAATAAGTCACACCATTAAATCGCCACCTTCGCGCGCACTCTGATGCTGAAAGAGGAGGACGAAGAAGAAAAAACAAAAGACGCGCGTTCTTGTAGCTCGTATATCAGATGGTTTATAACGATTTGTCATCTGTAACCGATCATTGTGTTACAAAACGCCTTCATGTTCCCGCGTAAACGGTTACATTACTGTAAAATATCGTTGTAAATGCAGAAATCGTGTTTTGAATCGTTTCATGTGCGCACATATGGTCGTAAATTTAAAACTTTACCGTGCATTCAATTACCTAAATAACTGTATTTTAAAGGTTCCCGAAATCTCTTCCTTCGAGAGCTATTTTTGTTTTGTAATCTTCTCCCATGCTTTTTACGATTCGTAAAGTTGGGCTTTCCTAGAGATTAGATTGTTCAAAATAGACTTAACCTGTGTAATCCCAAAAAAGTGTTGTATTTAGTCTTGTGGTTTTATGTTTATATAACATCTGATCGTTACTAATCACTACAAAATTCTCATGGAATATTTTTAGTATAATCTGCACTTTTCTTATACAGGCTAAGCAAATTTGGATATGCGAATCATGCTGTGTGAGAAGCTAAAATAAGCCCTAAATGTTCATCATTTTATACATTTATGCGTTTGTTAAATATTAAGTGGAGCGGAACAAAGGCTCGTCATTGTTTCCGAAAGAATGGATAGACAGCTTTTCACACCACCATAATCCCCAGAATAACAAAAGTTTCTGTGAACCATATATGCGTATAAAAATCCCCGGCCCGTTATTATTAAATGCAAAATCGGTTTCCCATTATTTCATATTGAACGTCTTTCAAAGGGGACGTGAGTTGATGCATGATGATGGTCCAATTATCGTACCGGTAGCGTCACACGTCCATTGTAAATAAATATTATCCCATTGTGGCGCGCACAAAGCGTGTAAACATCGTATTGAAGAAGGGCATAAGAGGGGTCCCGTATCGACAATAGTAGAGGTGCGCGGCAGCCACCTTGGGGCACGCCACAATCGAAGTCAAGTGACCTCCTCTCTCTATTCCTCCTTATCGCGGCCATCTAGATATTAATATTAAAACTCGCGCGCATCAGTTTTGTCATATTTATAGGTTATATGTGCGTATACATATTAATTATTCATGAGATTCATAGCAGATGATAAATTATGAGTGAGTGAATGGACGCAGACTCGCCAGATATTAAATATGCAATTTTTACGCCCTGGTTATCTCTCGGGCAATTTTAAATATATATCAACACGTACGATGAGTAATTGCCATATAGTAATTGAGGAATAATTCAATTAAGACTTTAACATGCGTCGGAGATAAAGTACCGTTAAAATTTATATCATTGAAATTGTGACCTAGATGAGGGTAGGGTTGGTAGTAGGGTTAGGAAAAGTATATTTTCGTATACTTAACTTTGCACTAATAAAAATACGAAGTTGGATTTAACGTCGGTATGTAAGTTCGTCACGACTGTTTAGTTAGATGGACTCATTCACTTCTTTTGTAGTGATTATTATTAGCCGAGGAGTTTAACATGCTACATCTTTAGGGCAGCGTTTCCCAACCTTTTTACTCTTGCGGTACCCTTTAAATTGGGTTGGAACCTAGCGGAAACCCAACAAAAAAGACAATGTCCTTTCCAAGGCATTTCGAGTATTTGTTTGCGAAGAGAAAAACGTGTAACGGAGTTTTTCAAGTAACCACTACTGTGAAATTAAAGTACCTACTTTTTCTATAGAGTTTTAACAATGCCCTGTAATATTACTGTGGTACTGTTGTAATTTCACAGGAAAATGTATGTGGAATACGTGAATTCTGTAAAAACAATACAGAAATATCGCTGGTATTAAATAACCAGCGATGTTACAGGCAGTGGCGGCTCGTAGCTAAAATAATCGGGGCGCTGATCCAGAAAATGTTAAGCTTTTATTTTAAAATATATTGTGTAAAAGGAAAAAAACGTGTATAACACCAAATTTATTCAGAAACTTGATAAAACCGCAAAAGCAAAAGAAAAGAAAAGAAAACGGGAAGTAAGTAAAATATCGATTACAAGATTTGAACATAACAATCAAACAAGTGAAGATATAATATGGATTAAATTTAAACAAAATACATTTATGAAAAATAATGCACTGAAAATTAATGTTATATTGATGATTTTGCAAATTGTGACAAAATTTCCAAAAATAAAAAATATTCTTTTATGCATTGTCACCACATGCAAAATTTCAACTCGACTGGACATTGGGAAGGGAAGGTAGCCAGATTTTTAAGGTATTGAAATAATAAATAAGTCCCTATGAAACATTTTAGTCAGAACAATAATTACGTCCTGAGAAAAAAATGTGGGAATAAACACCTAACTAGAAGATATTTATACACACTAATTTCATATATAACAAATGATCTCTATATTTTCTCTTAAAGTTTGTTAAATAAGATAAAGCTTGCTCGTACATACACAATGTTGAAAACTGAACTGATACAAGGTAATTTATAACTCGAGGTGAAAATTAAATGCAAAAGCTTATTATAAATAAATTATAAATAAAAATATGTAAAGAACCTTTAAATTTGTTTGATTGTCAAAATTAGTACTTACTTCAATTTAATTTAATTATTTTAAAAAAAATTAAATGCTTTCACGAAATTTGAAATTACACTTTAGTTTCCTGCCCGCTTAAATTTTCGTCTAGAATTGCAAATCACTCTGTATATTTATTGATTTTCTATGAATGGGACCGACATAATTTTGGTCATAGAACCTCAGAACTTGTCTGGTAATAGGTTAGTTGTCTTATCTGGAATGTAAGATCATATTGAAATCCACCACCTACAACGCTGTTCTTCTCCTAAAGTACTATTATGAGCAGCATATTCAAATTATTGATTTATTTTCTCACTCATTTAGAAACGTTAAAAGATTTAAAATAAATAATGTTGGAGTTTGACCAATAACTCTACCAGATTGTTGTTTTCTAGAAGTTTTTTGTTTATATGTAACAGATAATGGCTGCAATATAGATAGTTAACAGTGGTTTATTGGGTTAGAAGAGCCCCAAATAAAAATTATTCATGGATTGACCTTGTTTATTAATCCAATATTTAAAATACTAATTCCATGCTAAAATAATGCATAATAAAAATAACACTGAATAATGTGCCCATGAACCGGCGACCGCCACCGCTATTTGTTACTATTTTTCCGCGGAACCCCGGTTGGGAAACGCTGCTTTAGGGAGTAGCCGGTTAATTCTTATCAATTAGGAAATAATTTAGTAGGAAATAAATTTAGCAACGTGAAGTTCTTAGCCGGCACGTAGTTATAGCAGATGTAAATGTATACGAATACAGAACCACATATCCAAAGACACCAAACGTAACAGATATTCACCCAAAAAATGGCCAAAACTGTAAAAGAAAATGTTACAACAAACGTGTTTGTAGTTATACCACTCTGAACAATACCGGCTGACCGTACATGGTACCTATGATAGTATTTGTTTCGTAGAGGGGTTTATTTTTCACTGATTCCAAATCAAATCACAATTTTTGGTGTTGGCGCTAGTCTAGACTATGCTTTTATGACAAAAAGTACTATTGAAGATTGATCAAAAGAATCATACAAGTAATCACCAAACGAGTCAAATAGTCAAACAGGAAATAAGAAATTTCCCGAGGCTTGATTAAAACCACAAATCAGTTTAGTGGCCAGCCGCCAGAGGGATCGAATCGTGTGAATGTAAGACAATACATATATACAGTGTGATTCATCGTTGGCGATATTTCATCTCGGTTAGATTAAAATTAAACACCCACATTATAATAATAAATCGATAAAAAGGTAGAAAAAAAGGATTAATCGAGAGCGACTGGAAGTATAACACACCTTTGGCCGAGTCGAAAACAATTAATTCCGGCGTTTTTTATATTGCTCCATCTCCCTCTGACCAACGGTGCAGGACCCGTAATAATGCCCACACCGAAATCATCTATCATAGCTATCGTTGACACGTTCTAAATTAAAAACACTAACCTGGTAGTCCGGCCGACCATCGCGCATGCCGAACCGTGCGGCACGCTTGGCCGCTACCCGCGAAAACTGAGCCTGATCGCGATGCCCCCCGCGGCTTAATGGTTTTGATTGCACTCGTTAATATGGGATAGAGAAGCAGGAGAGTTAGTTAATTAAGCAGCCTTCTCGATACGGGTGTCACAGTTCACGCGCGGTCTTACAGGGGGCGCAGCCCCTCGCCCATTGTTAAGAGGGTTTACAACCATCAACATCGACAACTTGTTGATTTATTGGGTAGGCGGGCTTTATTGGACTTGTAATTGATTATTTCGAACTTAATTTGCCTGTCAACGAACACAATTTCGATACTGATGCTTATGTCGCGGCTATGGAACAGAATATTATCAAGTGGCGAGTTCCGTCTTGTAAAATTTGGCAAATTATTCGTTCCTACAGAATCCGGTCGTAATGCTAAAAAAAAAATAAATCCAATCATATAAATAAAGTCATTAGGTCTTTTGGCGAAGCCTCAAAGTCAGTTTGATACTCATTGAAAGTATCCAATTTACAGTGAATGCACAAAGTAAGAAAACATGATAAAATATCCGAAAAGGTTTTCGATTTCAAAAAATCGTCGGACACGTTGCTTTTACTTTATCATACGCAGTATGAGGGCTGGCGAGAATTGAGGCACCCGCAAGCAAGAGAGACAGAGCGATGATGTGGGGTAGTGGGGTATGTGTCACTGTCTGACTCCCGTAGGTACAATAGCAGAACGCTGTATTGTTTTTGAAGACGTTAATAGAAGACGATATCTCCGGAAATGCGGCAGTGGCACCGTATGAGACTGAAAGAGATGGCTACCACCACATCACTGCGGGTTGCATAATGCATACCAAATGGATTTGCCTCACTTATTCACCATGTCGCGTCCTTTTCAGTTATACGTATGTATTTACATTTCACTGTGCAGACACGATCGATCTCGATCAAATAGAATCTCATGCAGATAAACTATTAATATTATAATAGTATGATAGTCATGTGTCTGGCCACATCAGATTTTTAATTTTCATTATGTTCATATTTATAATAAATTAAATTTACGACCTTCATTTCTTTTTGACTTATCACGTCATCGATTTTTTGTTAGTCTCATCCCCAATCGATCTTAGTGATCTTGATAGATCTCTCAATTATCTTAATGCTAGTTAATTTGATTTCCTTATATCAGAATATTTTCGAGAAAAAAATAGTTGAAAATGATCTTTTTTGTGAATTAATTTATCTGCGCTGAATATGAATCTGGACTTGAAAGTACCACATCACGTCAGGTTATTGCGGTTTTTTGCTTCTTTTATGGAATCGCCAGCACACCAGTTTTAATTTTAAACAAACATTAAAAAGATCGGTCAAATGTATAGAAAGATTTAGTATGAAACCCTGTCTCCAGAGTAATCAATATTTTGCAATTTTCATTTTTTTACTCAAATATGTTTTACCCAAATGTTTTTTAATATAAGGCCATAAAATGTTGTTTACCTTACCATTAAGACAATTAAAAGCTGTATCAAAATCAATGATATCAGCCAGTACCTAACTGTTGAAGATCGAAAACGGAATTTTACATAAAAATATATATTTAAAAAAAAAATGAAGACTTTTTAAAATATCAAACCGCCTCAGATATTGTTTCATCTTTCTGTACTAATTTAACAATAAAATGTAGATATTATGCGCCGGTTTTTGATAAAAGCGCAATTCAACATTTCAGTGTTTACAGCTTTAAAAAAAGTACTTTATTGTCAAGCAAATTTAAATTCAAAATGTTAGCAGTTTCTTTTCTCCCATCTTGGACAGTGTTTTTTAAGATATTGATTGATATTTGAAAGTTCTATTGAATTGATAAATTGATATCAGCATCTGTTTTCATAAGGAGTTTAAGCAGGGTGCCAATACTTTCTGGGCACCATGTATAGAGGAAACAAGAGTTTCTTTTTTAATTTCCAAACCCATAATGTGCAATACCTAGTTACTAAACAATAAGCAATAAACTGAGAAAATTAACACCGATTTGCCGTTCTTACATAATAGCTATTACAAGTAGTAAAACGTCAATAAATTTTATATGCCTGTATCTAAATGTATATAAATCAAAACCGGGCTTACATTGTAAAGTAGTAAATCTGTTTGTCTCTCACAGTAACAGTCGAATCGCTCATTCCGATCACTGTTAATATATAATTTTATTAGACAATCGGCTATATATAGCCTACCTGGGATATAGTCGCACTCTGCGCAAAAATAATGGGTATTTGCGGACACCTGTATGTATAAATACATGCAGCGGCAATAAACACTACGTGTGATAGTCGTAAATCGCTGACAGCCGTGTAAGGTTGCATTATAATAATCTAAAACTTTGATACACCATTGTTGTCTAAGTGCCGCAACTCACTTACGCATGAATGGACCGCACTGCGATGGTTATTAAAAGCGCTCTCAGCTAGCTTAGGACGCTTTATTATGATTATTATTTCAAAATTGCAAACCCCTTTGACGAGACCGTGATTTGTGGCCGAGCACCGCTTTCTGTATTTATTTACGCGTTACGTACCGGACTTTATTACGTCCACGATTGTTTCGACCGAAATATACCACTCGCGATTATTTACCTTTCTTTGTTTCTACCAACCGCCATAAACAACGGATAAAAAGGATAAAAAACCTAGAATGCGTCGATATACCTAACGGGAAAGCGTTACTCTAAATGTTTGCCCATGGCTACCTAACTAATTGTGGATAATTCAGATGACAATATCAACTGTTAAAGAATATAGCGGGTCCTTATAAATATTTGTAGTCGGAGTAGGCGCGGAAATTATATGTAAACATTTGTGTTTGTCGCTCTATAAAACTTAATACCGCTGTTCTTACTGAGTTTCTTAATTTATAGGTCGATTCTGTATTTTCACTCTTAAGATTCTATAGCGTTATAGATCTATAGCGTATAGGTTTCGATAAGAAACCCTTATATAACTCTATAACTCGCAAATAACTGTCTTATAGAAATGCAATTCCGTGTACATCTCTTAACGGGGCCAATATGGCGTCGCCAAATCAGCTGATTGGATTTACTAAAGCGACCCCTGTGTTATTAGTGCGATAAAATAGATGAATCGAGTACGCCGCAATACTTGGTATCAATAATATAATTTTTAAAATAAAACAATTATAGATTGGCAATCATGCACGCTACCCTCCAAATCAAATATACAGTTGGCAATAATGTTGGATGTCATATTCATATTTGACAGTTTTGAGGTTAGAACTCTAGCAATGAGCAGGATATACACAAGCATTTAATCGTTAAAAATAATCCATATATGATCCACATATAAGAACTACCAAAGTACAAGGTACGGTTTCAGTGGGAATTATATGCTATCGAGGAAGGACAGTATGCGATACAACAAGCAATCAAAACAGGTAACAACGTTAATAATATCAAGGGGCGATGCAAGTTTCTGAATACATACTTGATCATCTATTGAATCGTTGAGATTTAATATGAAGAGATATTGTGATTCTGTGCTTCGTTGCCAGATAACAAGCAGCGTTCACAAGCTTCTCGAGATTTTATTTACGGTAGTACCATTTTGCTCAGTAACTTCAAGCATGGACTTTGAATGTATAAAATAATGAAAAGACAGATTCAAGAAAAACCAATGTGAAAAAATTTATTTATTTGTATTTTAACCGGAACTATTTAGTACATATGTATTTGTTATTTATTTATTTTTACTTTATCATACGCAGTATGCTAAAGTATTGTAATCATGCCGAAAAAAAAAATCTGATGTGGCCATGCACATGACTTTATCATACAATATATAAAATTAATAGTTTAGCTGCATGAGAATCTATTTTATAGAGATAAATCGTAGGTATTGTCAAAGCATCAGCATATGACACTACTTACACTACGTCACTAGAATAATAGTTATTTATGTCACAAGTCCCGAAAATACGGAATAGCACGACGAGCGGTGATGGGGTGCGTCGCCTTCGCATGTGAGCGAGTGACATCAAAGTTTTTGTGTTGCTTTTTAAGAAATATGTATATTAAAAAAATAATAATTAAAAAATTGATATATTTCTGTATAGGAAATGTTAGGTAAGTACCACTATGACGAAACGTCAAGGTTAAAAATCTAATTCACATTCTAACGTATTTATATTTGCTCATGACACTGTAGATGTCATATCCGTACCAACATACTAAAATAAAACGACACTCATCGGTATACTTTATTTACAATTTTCTCAATTTATCATTTTTAGAATTAGATATAACAACGGGTTGATATTTCTTATCAACAACAAATCAAATTGGTGATCTTATTTTATTTGAAATTTGAATTTTGTATTTTGCCGCACTAGAGCAACGTTCCATAGCGGTTCTCCAACCTATGATGAAATCAGCTGTTTTCGAGTGTGACAGCGCAAAAAAGTATTTGTCAAAATTGTGGCTACTATGTAGTTTCATATCAATGGAGATGCGACCGATCTCGATCAAATAGAATTTGCTCTTGCAGCTAAACTATTAATTTTACCAAAAAATGTCATAGGCATAAATTATTCAAAATTTCCTCTACTTTAATTTATTATTTAGATATTTTGACGAAATTACAGAAATGGCGGCTCATTTGCAAAATCCTTGAAAAAGGCTTAGAATAAACTACCAGTTCCTGTGGACCCTTTCGAACCAAAAGCTTTTCAGCTCTAAGTTAGGTCATGAAACTTCTAAATATGAACTTTCGTCCCGATACCTTTAGTAGTTTCTCCGGAATCGTCGCCACAAAAATCGTTTACACACACACGCACACACACACACACAGACATTTTTTTGTACCTTGGTCAAAAATGTTCAGGGGACCCAAAAAGACCTATTTCCGCTAAAATCTCATTTTTTTTTTTCGGCATGATTACAATACTTTATCTTACTGCGTATGATAAAGTAAAAATTGAGATTTTAGCGGAAATAGGTCTTTATGGGTCCCCTGAACATTTTTGACCAAGGTACAAAAAAATGTCTGTGTGTGTGTGTGTGTATGTATGTGTGTGTGTAAACGATTTTTGTGGCGACGATTCCGGAGAAACTACTAAAGGTATCGGGACGAAAGTTCATAATTAGAAGTTTCATGACCTAACTTAGAGCTGAAAAGCTTTTGGTTAAAAGGGGTCCAAAGGAACTGGTAGTTTATTCTAAGCCTTTTTCAAGGATCTTGCAAATGAGCCGCTATTTCTCTAATTTCGTCAAAATAGTTAAATAATAAATTAAAGTAGAGGAAATTCTGAATAATTTATGCCTATGAAATTTTTTGGTAAAATTAATAGTTTAGCTTTTTAGGTTATTCTAAGCCTTTTTGAAGGATTTTGGAAATGAGCCGCCATTTCTGTAATTTCGACAAAATAGTTCATTAATAAATTAAAGTAGAGGAAATTTTGAATAATTTATGCCTACGAAATTTTTTGGTAAAATTAATAGTTTAGCTTCAAGAGCAAATTCTATTTGATCGAGATCAGTCGCATCTGCATTGATATGAAATTACACAGTAGCCAGGATTTTGACAAATATTTTTTGTTCGAAAACAGGTTGGAGAAAAAGAGGTTGGAGAACCACTATGGAACGTTGCCGCTGTAGTGCGGCAAATTTTAAAATACAAATTTCAAATAAAGTAAGATCACCAATTTGATAGTTTGTTGATAAGAAATATCAACCCGTCTTTATATCTAATACCAAAACCGATACATTGAAAAAATTATAAATAAAGTATAGCGATGAGTGTAGTTTTATTTTAGTATGTTGGTAGGGATGTGTCATGAACAAATATAAATCTGTCCGAATTTGAATTACCTTTTTAAGGTGCGTTTTCATTAGTGATGATGGCAGTGGTAGCAGACGCCGTTATAGTATTTCCAATAGAAAATTGATAGTGACTCATGTTTATGCACATGCAAACTAATATGTGTCATTATCACGATATGTAAGAAACACTATAATTTCGTATTCTACCACCGCCATTAGCTACCATTACCTACTAATCGGAACGCACCTTTAAACTTGACGTTTCGACAAAGTGGTACCAACCTAGCATTTACTATACAGAAATCATTTATTTTTTTTTAAATACGTATTTCTTAAAACGTTGATGTCGCTCCTGCCAAAAACTAGATAGCCGACTCGCTCATATGCGACGGCGACACTCCGCCTTCGGTGACGCGCCGCATCACCGCTCGTCGCGCTATTCCGTACTTTCGGCATTTGTGACATAAATAACTATTATTCTAATGACGTAGTGTAGGTAGTGTTAAATGCTGATGATTTAACAATACGTACGAATTATCTCAATAGAATAGATTCTCATGCAGCTAAACTATTAATTTTATATATTGTATGATAAAGTCATGTGCCTGGCCACATCAGATTTTTTAGTGTTGTTTTAGTGCATTATGTATTTTTGCATTATTATTATATTTACCTATAATTGAATAAAAAAAATAAGTAGAAACAGTTTTATTAAATAGTAGCTTTACCCCAAAATGCCTTTTCAAAGGGAAAGAACCAGAATCTTTGCCTCCCAGGTTTTTGTTATGTATGTATGTCATCTCTTTGTATCACCTGAACACAAAAAATTCCAATATTTTCAACAACTGCATAATTCACAAAAACTGAACAACCCAAAATTCATAGGAAGCGCACCAAACCCTTTGCTCTTTTTGTTGACAACATTCCTATACTAAAAATAATTGCTACTGCTTTATTTATTTACACAATAGTATTTTTCACAAAGCCAGTGTGGTTACGTGATTTTCAGAAATTGCACATGGATACGTATCTACTTGATTACAAAAGAAATATTTCCCTAAATATTTACAAAAATCGTCATATTTTTTATTAATTTTATTTTTTATTATTCTTATTTATTTTTTTAAAATCGATCAGATCAATTAACAAATGATCGATATCTTCGATCTGATCGATCATGATCAATCGATTGATGTTCGTTTTGTGATTGAGAATCGTTCACTGTTCACATATTTCTGAGGTAGCACATCTCCAATTGTTACAGTTTCGACATGAAGTTACAGCCACCGTCGGACCACACGTAAATTTAGGAGTATCTATCTATAGGGGATGTATTAGTCTATTGGGGCTCACAGAATCGTATATTACTTAACAGCTCAGAATCGCTCACAATACCCAATAAGCATATTTAAGAGTATCTATAAGGTATCTATAGCCTATGAGGGCTCACAGAATCACACTATTCCTTATAGATCTATAACAACTTATAGGTTTGACCTTATAGACTATATAGATATGCACAGAATCGACCCATTAGTAGCATAACCTGCTGTAAGTTCGATACTTGTTTCTGTTGAGCAGTAAAAATGTATTAAAATGGGCGTGGCCTACTACGACTACAATCATTTATAATGACCCTGTATTATTTCGTTGGTAATACAGAACTTTGCGTATGTAGTAAATTTATTTGGAGATGATTTGTTCCCCGTAGTTTAATGTAATTATAAAGGTTACTTGTGGAATTTGCAGAGCAGGTCCGTGTGTTGTGACCGTAAATAACCGACGACTAGACACCATTATTTCAATTACACAGAACGCGTGATGTAAGCTAGCGCGAAAAAATGTTTCATAAGATGTTTTGGCACGGATCTAGCGATATCTAAGCGCGTAGGCCAGGCAGCCGTAGCAGACGTTTCGTCCCCAATTCTATAAGGCCCCGCCGTCTGCTCCGCAACTCAATTATAATTATATGTCACAATTAGATTGATTAATGATGGTTATATTAAGTCGCAGCGCGTAGAATTCTCGTTTCGGATCGTTCTCGTATTCTTTTTGGAAGAAATTACGAATTGTTTAAGGGGAATCACTACATAGTAACTTTGACAATAAATAAATCTCATCCTAAGTTTGATGATTTTTACAATTTGTGTATCTGTGTATCTGTGAAATTCGTGAATATCACGGAACGACCGTTTATTGCATTTATATTTTTTTCTATGCTTTTGGATCCTCTACACATATGTATTTTGGAAAGAAATTATGCTGGTAATTAACGCATCGAAAGAAGAATATTGTTATTTTTCAACTAGAGAAGGGACAGCAGTCACCACGCGGTCCCTTATAGTTTCTTTTCACCACTACTAGAGCTGTTAAACATTTCTACATAAGATACATTTGCGGTATAATAACATAATCACTGATGCTCAGGGATGTAAAAACGTAGGTTACCGGGTAAATTACCGAATAAATTACGGTAATTAATGGTAGTTTACGGATTTACCGTTACGGTTTACCGTAATTTACGGCTTAAATTACCAGCGTAATTTACCATTTTGAATTTTTAATTACCCAGTAATTTAAGCCAACGCAATTTGCCTGTTTTAATTTTTAATTACATGATAATTTAATATTTAAAATTGAAGTTTTTTTATTTCAACGTTAATTTACGAAATAAATTAATTACCGTAGTTTAACATCCCTGCTGATGCTGCATAGATGTGTATGCGGTTATTTACTTTCTAGGAGATCCCTCTTACGACAAGATGCCTAAACCTCCAACTATCGGCATCCATCACATTGTTTTCAAAACAACCTTTATTTTATCAAACTTACTTTATCATACGCAGTATGATAAAGTATTGTAATCGTGCCGACAAAAAAAAAAATGGATTTTAGCGGAAATTGGTCTTTTTGGGTCCCCTGATAATTTTTTACCAAGGTACAAAAAATGTCTGTGAGTATGTACGTGTGTGTGCGTGTATGTATTTTTGTGACGACGATTCCGAAGAAACTACTAAAGGCATCGGGACGAAATTTTTTGACATTTAGAAGTTTTATGAGCAAACTTAGAGCTGAAAAGCTTATGGTTCAAAAGGGTCCAAAGGAACTGGATGTTTCCTCTAAGCATTTTTAAAAGAATTTGCAAATGAGCCATTTCTGTAATTTCGTCTATGACATTTTTTGGTAAAACTAATAGTTTAGCTGTATGAGCTAATTTTTTTTGATCGATGCAATAAAACTTAGTTAGCGAGGATTTCACGATTATTTTCATTCATATACCTACGTATTAGGGATTATATTATTAGATATATGTCGCAACGCTAGTGTTTGAACAGCCTGCTGTTACCAACATACTTTATATCATTTTGTATTTATATGATATTATCAAAATATCTGTCAAATCATGGCTAACTTGTTTTATTTTAATGCAGACACGATCGATCTCGATCAAATAGAAATTCATGCAGCTAAACTATTAATTTTATATATTGTATGATAAAGTCATGTGCCTGGCAACTACAGATTTTTAAAATTAATATTTAGGTTGTTTTATATTAAAGAAATACTGTTATCACAGGAGTTGTTGTCTTAAAGCAAACAAATTATGTTAAGAATGTGATTTTCTTAACATTAGACAATCGTTTCAATGTGTGGACTACCCACAGAGTATATATCTCACACTTTTACTATTTGGCTTAAACTTTACAAACACAGACGCTGGAAATTTCTTCTTTACGAAAAACGACCTATTAAACCCGTCCGTAATATTGAAACAGCTGACGTTAGACTAGAATTTTCGTTTTAGGAAAGTATGTAGTTTTCATTGGTTACGCTATGTATTCGCGATAAATATCCGTAACATAAAAAGCAGTTAACTATCAGCAAATGTACATTAAAAGTTTGTTATCGCTCATTGTCATACGGGTTAATTGAAAATTCTAAAGCGGCCATTTCAAAACGACAAAAACAGTGGTTATTAGAAGTAGAGACTGGAAAAAGGCGTAATTTATAATAGATAAAAGCGTTGCGCGGTACGATATTAAATGTATAACACGATAAAGGCATTAAAATTATATGAATATCCGCCCGCATTGCGCCATTTTCCACTGACAATGAGCTGATAACGATTAGAGTATGTACATACATGAACGCTTGACGTATTACAAACTTGATAAAACCACATGAATTCGCATGCCTCTTTTCGTAGTTATGTGTATTAAGTAACGAGCAACCTTGGATGGGAGTATAATTATGTTAATAAAAATTATCGTAATTTATGCATTATTCATTGGCGAATCGCACGAAAATATACTTATCGCTTCACGTTTTGTTTTACTTTATACAAGAGGGAAGAGCAATTTTCCAACGACCACCGTCTGTAATGATGATACAATTTTCTTATCACGGGGCACCGGTGTTCGAGCTTATCTTTGACACGCTGTCATAATTATTTTTCATTTATTTCACGCAATATATTTCCATAACACCATAAAACCGACTATTCATACTGTCTTAAAAAACTAACCGACAGATTTGTATCTTCTGGCATATGATTTCCTTCAAATAGAGAAAAGTTCCATGAGAATAATGGTTCATTAATAATTACAAAGAGAGGGGCCCGGACCGATATCCGTGTATTTTTAGAGATATTAATGATGCGTGGTCCGAATTGAGACGCGCGGACGATTCCTCTAAATTTATACTCCTCTTAAAAATAACATTTATTTTTTTATGATTGCACAAAAGAAAGTTCACCGTTGTCGGCGCCATTTGTCCTGTCGCGTCACCTGTCCACCTCAAATGAATACAGCTAGTATGGCCCGGGAACAGTTTCAAATTGAAGTGGACACTAAATTTTACAGATCAAAACAATTCAAGATGTTTTTGAAGTCCATCTCAAAACAGTTATTCATTTTACTCGATTTTGTTCAAGAAAAATGGGCTTCAACTGGCAAAACGTCACTGATATGACATTTATTTACACATAATTATACACACACATCAAGAATGTGTACTTAAGGATACTTTAACCTCTGCAACTGTGTCCATCTTGGATTTAGCTCAAATGTTTTATATTTCCGGATTGTCTTCACATTCATCTATTCATCAAACATCGTAATACGATATTAACCATTCGTTAGACGTAATTGAAAAATACATCAATATGTTGGGAATGTGAAATGCATAATGAACCATAGAAACTAGAAACTAACCTAGAAACTATAACATGCCATTATCGAGTAGTAAAATTTAGCTATTTGTTATTTAGCCGAGTAATATGGGCCCAAAATGTAAAAAAAGCCGCAATTTGTACATGTTTTCACTATCCAAAGAATAATAATGCGATATGATAGATTCTACAAGCAGGCCGTAATGAAAGCTAGAAAATTTGACTATAAAAGCTGCATTGGGATATTGTACTCCGTTGACACCGGGTACCCCGTCCAAATGACACGTACGTGTTATTGGGTGTAAAAAGTGTAACGGTGTACAATATCTGAACGCAGCTTATGAATAACTTATGAATCGAAAACGTTCTTCCACTTTTTTATTGGATATCTTTACCAGACGAGAAATCATTATGTCATTTGAGTAAAAATCACTGTTCCTCAGTTTTGGTTATTCCAAAAATATATATTTTGTGTATACGTACATTCAGCGCCGCAGTGAGGGGGGGGGGGGTCGAAGGGGGCGACGGCCCTAGGCGCTTAAGCGGAGGGGCGCCATTCTGTTATATTCTGCAACAGAAATATCACCTATTTGCCTCAAAGGGGCGCATTTTTAATATTTGGCCCCAGGCGCAAAATTTCCTTACTGCGGCGCTGCGTACATTCATTACTCTTGTTTGTGATAGAGCAACATATATAAGTTACTTAACTACTAGTGGACCTGTAGACCACCTGTAGATCGGGAAAGCGGTAAATCGTAAGAATCCATAGACTTTTTTGCTAAATCAAATTTTCAAGTATGTATTCAGTTAGCTCTGAAGAAGCGAGCAATATGGTGCGCAAAACGTCAGCATTTACGAATCTTGACACACGGCATAACCCGGAAGCAATTTATTTTCTAAAAGTGTAAAAACTAATATTCTAATGCAACGTACTTAAGTTGTATAAAATGTCATAAAATAGAGCAATTTTAACAAATAAGAATTGTTAAAAATTGTTAATTATATTACCTTATTGAACAGAGAACAACGTCCGCTTTATCTCTACGAAAACTAACCTGTTTCTGCGTCTACATCCTTATAAATAAGAATAAGCGAAATTCTCATAATCCATGCAAATTAAGTGGGTTCTTTAAGAGAACTTACATTAACTAATTATTTTGATTTTTCAAAGAGTTTGTTTTATACACCCTACTGCTTGGTTGGGCACTACTTATACAGATTGGTATTGTAAATTAATAACATCGTAGATATATTGCAGAATCTACAGATTGTATTACAATACATGTATAATAAGATTTGTATTTTAAAATAACTGTTTAGTCCATTACTATTTAGTTAATTTGATAAGATACTGGCACAACAAATAAATAGAGAAACTTCTATTAAATTATAGACATACTTTATTGTAAACTAATTATTCTACTAATAAAAGCAAAAATTACCAAGTGATAATGAAATACGTAATAATAAATATTTATGTAAAACATATGATTGAGGTTAAAAATTAAATTAGTTCGTTTACAGCATTTGTACGTAATACAGACAAATTCGAATTACTAATTATTACTATACGTAGAACATAGGTTATTGGTTTCTCAAAGGCGATTTGTGCAGACCGATTTTGAACTTTTAGGGCCCCGGAGATAATACCGAACAAATCGCTTAGCTTTGTACATACCCACTGCAATACGAATAGGTTATGTTAGGTCTTTGACGTTTATAGCTGCTAGCCAATGGCGACACGAATCAAACAGCTCTGGTATGTTGGGGCGCGTTCACAAAAATCGCTCGCGTTTTGGAAAATTTTGAAGCAAAAACGCCCGAGAGGCCGTTTTGCGTCGATTTCAAAAACTTACGCAACGTAGAGTTGTCCATATAGGCCATAGGGCGTCGGTTGCACTTCGCGCGCCCGAAATGGCTTCTCCAAATTTTCTATAAGCAATTAAGAAGGCATTTGTTCGCACGTGAAATGGTGAGAAAAAAACGCTGAATTTAGTTTGCATTAATATAGACAACCTTGTCAGCGGTAAAATTTACGTATACAAAAGTATGATAACGCATAGCGGATCGTTATACAATTCTTCATGAATACGAACATTTGACTTTTTTGTACTTGATGTGTGTGTGTGTGTGTGTGTGTGTGATACGTCTATATTCGGCTCATTATGACCGTCAATCACTGAAACAGAGTATAAGCATCAGCCTTAAAATGATCGAAATGTGGTTTATAGAGTATAGGGCCGAGGTAATCGCTTGTAATGTGGTGTTAAAACATGGGCATTGTTACGAGGTGGGGTTGTGGAGGTTAAACATGGTCATTAATAATGCTGCTTAACTAATCTGTCTGCCCGGGCCATCTATCTTTACAAGTTACTCTGGTTCAGCCCGGGGCCAGTCAGAATGGTCCACACAGCCTTTCGATTACTACAATAACAAATTTATGAATTAACGTTCGCTCGCCGTACTGGTATCTTGAGAAGAAGCATCGCAGGCTAACGCTAAAATTATAGTGCATGCATAGAAGGATTAGTTGTTTACTCATAATTAATATGATACTTTTTTAAGTCGTAGTAGACAGTAGAAAGTGTTCTGATTGAAATAGGTCAACATTTTATTGTTTCTTTTTCCTTTCAGTTGTATGAGATTGACAGCAATCCCGTGCGAAGAGAATTCTTGGATGATTTGTTCACCTACATGCACAAGCGCGGTAAGTCCTGCTAAAAAATACAATATAACTAAACTTTTGATCACGTGCTGTTTTAATTTCTATGTCTACAATAGCCTCACACAACTTTTGCTATATTATTATAATTATTGCTGTTGCTTCCCGTATAATAAGGTACGTCTGCCTTCTCAGAACACTTTGAGGTTTACTATACTATTTTATAATGCCACCGAAGAGTAGGGCGTGTTATTTGTGGCGCTTGGGAATGATCAGAATTCGTCTTCGCCGCCGTTCTTGGTCTCTGTTATTATGTCATTAGAAAATAGCCGCTTTTACTGTTGCGATGCTAAAACAATATTTACTAAATTCATGTTATTTCGCTGGAGGTTTTTATTTAAAACAAAATTTCTTTCCTACTACCTTACCACTTTGATAGTTTCTCAGAAAGAGGGTAAAGTTAGTTGTTGGTTCATTTTATTAAAATATAAAACCTCATGATTAATCCTAACAATCCATTTTTTCGTTCCTTAAATATTCTGTTAGGTATAATTAATTTTTTTAAGTGAATACATTAAATTTAAACTTTTACTATTAATTCATTGATACCAATTAAAAATCTATTAAAGAATCGCCATTTTATTGCTCGGAGAAATAATGAGTTTGTAATTATTGGAGAAATTAGTGGTAATAATAATGACGAACTGCTAAAATATTCTTCCATTGTGACGACAGCGAACATTATAAATACGTGAATCATACGGTTGCTAATTAAACATTCGCAAGCATTTCACATAACTACATACATTTATTATTTTATTTTGTTTTATAAAATATAACTAGACACAATTGAGACACCTATAAGCCTACTTATAAGACTTTCGAGAAAATATAATTTTTGTTTTTTGTCGCTGATTAACAATACGTTTTTACTTTACTTTAACACAACTAATCTGATGTGGCCAGGCACATGACTTTATCATACTATTTATAAAATTAATAGTAATTGAGATTCTATACACAGAAAAGTGATACTCGAAACAAGAACACGTAATTTCTTGAACTTACTTACTGGATTCAAATGCTTAATCACTTGGACGTAGAAAATTAGGTATATACAAGAAAATAATTTCTTAGTTGAAGTCAATAATCTCTCGCCTATATACGAACCTACGAACAACTTCATCCAAGTAATTCTCTCTTGTTTCGAGAGATTACTTTGTGTGTGTATTTGATCAAGATCGGTCGTACCTGCATTAAAATAAAACTAGTTAGCCAGGATTTCGCAGATATTTTAATGCAATAAAAAGTGGTCGGTTTCCTTATTTTTTTTAATTTTAGACATCGCTACATGTTTCGTGTCCTACTGGGCACTTCTTTAAGCGCTATAGGAAATAAGATATAAATTACACAATTGACAATCAAATCAAACTCCAAAAACTCAATAAATTGTATAAACTTACATTTTGTCAGGCGCGGCCCGTGGAGAACATAAAACAACATACAAAGGTCACAAACAAACATACCGCGATATCAAAAATTATCATGGTCAAGGGTTGCCATGCAATGTAAAAAGGTTGTCTTAGCTTAAATCATCCTTTTGAAATAATTCTGTCACTGTCACTTCCAAATGTACTTCAGCACAATGACTTGACAGATGTTGACAAAAATGCACTGAAGAAATAACATTAAAATCTGTCAAAAAGTACCTACTGTTTGCTATTATTTTTTATAAAAAGAGTATCTGTCCGGGTTTTTTTTGTGTGTGCCGCGTAGTATAGTTATACGCGAAATAAAGGTGCTGCAAAAATAGCTAGATTGTTTTTGATTTCAATGAATAAGAATTAATATTAATGTATAACAAACTTTTCATCAATATCGATGCCGAAGTAAAAAAATACCATTTGTGGCTTCACCATAACAAATTGCGGCAATCAACAGCCTCCCCTGATTTATTATATTTATCAATCTGACAATTTGAATAAGAAGTAATTAATTTGCATTTTAACCAACTTTATAAACGGAAGGCTTTTTATTAATTAAATGCAACGACGTATATATATAGATAGTATAAGTATCATGCGCCGGAGTTTGATTTATGTTTTATTCATCGCCTGGTAAAGGATAAATGCCGATTTAAACGGTAGCTAAATCGCCGGACAGGTAGGTATACAAAGGGGAGTCGAAAATTACCTCAATTTCGCTGCAGTAATTGCCCCTATCAAATGCCTTCGCTGTTATTAAGCTATTAAGAAATTACCCAAGGACCCAGGCAATATTCCGCTACTGTTTGATCCTCCGTATATGAGTACAATACATATACCAACCCTAACCAACGTGATAGAGTGGAACGATGATACGACAAAAAAAAACGATATTTTGAATGATCAGAATGAATAAGGCATTCTATTATTAAATTATAAACGAATGCCTACTTAGGAGATACCAATCGTTTTAATTAAGTAGCTACCGGTGTTTTTATAAAGAGGGTTTTCAATTTAAACTCATAATAATAATTTCTGGTTTAAAAGGCGTAAAACCATATCATAAAATCAAAATTTTAAAAAATCTAAGTAGTACATTTTTTGGCTTCATTGACTCGACTAGGAAAAAATAATAACAAGTTCTATAACGGTAGCAGGTACCTACAAAACGATAACAGGCTTAATCTAAAATTGTGAGACAACCGCTTTTTTTTAAGATATATAGAATCTAGAACACCGATTCATTGATACAAATCGGAGCTTTGGAAACGGTGCCAACTTCCTCACTGAAAAAAAGACTTCATTCTGATTCAGTCACAAATAGATTTTATTTTAAAACCTTTGACTTATCAAAACCTGTAACTATGTACTACTACAACATTCCACAGTCGGTGTTGTATAACAGTTTCAATCGATTAACACATCCTTAAAAGTAAAATAACCTAGGCGCTCACAATTTCAATTTTATGGATTTACGACCCGCGCGTATGATTAAATAGCCGTGCGTTTCGGAGCCTTTGATTATACTTCCACTTAATTTATCCTTAAGCATCTTTAGTGTCCCGAATTACCATACGGAACTACGTGTTTATATCATTGTAAATTGTTCCACGAGGGCTCCTAGACAATCCGGCGAGTTATTTTATACGCGCCCAAAGACGACAGTAATTATATTACAGTCTAGTGGGCCTCCATTTATATAAAACACAAAATTAATGATCCCTTGGCCAACTATCTTATTCAATATTTTAATTTCAAAAAAATAGCCCCTCTAGCCACAGATTTCTGAAGATTTGAAGACATGAACCACCAATTAATTCAGTTAGATGAATTTTCGTAGACCGTCGAAGTCGCACATGCTTGTTTAATTAATCATAGCTTTAATCTTTAAGGTTCAAGTTTTAATTTGAGCCTCTTTACAGAAATCTATCGCGTAATATTTTTGAAAACGTGGTAAAATACCTACAAAAATCACGGTTCTTTTCAATTAACTAAAAAATAACACGAGAGTTCTTTAAGAGTGAAATAAACGTTTGATCCTTAAACTTCTAACCAATGAAGAGAATCAGTAACCAAAACTACATCTCGTCTATAAAAAAACTGAAATTTCTGGTGTCATGAACTATCCCAGTTCTGATGCTTCAATCTAACTTGTAATATTGGGAATGAAATTCCCATTCACTATCCTAACATATTATGTAGTTAGGTGGTGTGAAACATATTGCTCACACTGCTCACCAGAGTGGGGAAAATTCTACTCATGTGTAGAGTATTAAGTAGAAAAATACTCGTTTTTCTCAATATTCAAATTAAAATTTTTTAGAGTAGAGTAGAGTGCTTAATACTCGTGAGTATTGAGTATGAAAATATTTGTGTAGCGACACCGATCGGCGCTGACTAGCGGCGCATCTTATTCTCATCCCGATGGACAGTACGAGCCAGGTCGCCGCGAAACCTGCGTTAGTTATGATTTGATCCTGCTGTTTTCTAACGTGTGTTTTTTGACACGCGTATTATTTGAAAATATTGTTTTATGACGCATGTGATTTCCTAAGCGCGTTCTTATGACAGAAAAACGCGCGTCTTAAAAAGCACTGCAGAAAACACGCGTTTTAGGAAACGCTGTAGAAAACACTCGTGTCCAAAAAGGCGCATAAGAACACGCGCGTCAAAATCGCATGAGCTTCAGAAAAGGCGCGTAAAAAAAACACGCGTCTAAAAACAAGCGCATCTGCAAGCAAACGCTCCAGAAAACATACAATCCAGAATATACACGTTTCAGAAAACGCGCGACATAAAACACGCTCTTCAGAAAACGTGTCAAAAGGTTTCAGACAACAAAGGCGTCGAAAAAAACGCCTACACGACTATTAGTTATTATTTTTTGTCGCTCGCGACTATAAATGCAAGTGCCCGACCCTTCGAAAACATGCCCGTCAGAAAACATCTCTGAAGTTCACAAAAAGTATGCATTTACAACATAAGCCAAAACACAGTACGCAGTACACACAACGCAACGGTTTGATGAGCTGTAGTACCTACTCAGGAAATTACTCAAATCGTTTTGAGTATTGTACTTAAAGTACGCATGTATACTCTGAGTATAATACTCAAATCGTTTTGAGTAGATGCGTACTCTGGGTAAATCTACTCTAATCTGTTTGAGTAGAGTACTCAAGAGTATTACTTTTACTCAGTACTCATGTACTCAATACTCAAATTAATTAAATTTACTCGGGTAGTGCCCCACTCTGCTGCTCACTGCTATTTTATCGACCGCAACTGTACCTACAAATGTACATAGATCATTTTGGAGTCTGGTTTGCCTGTTTGATTAATTAAATTCGGGGTGTAGTAACATATGTGAAGTTGGCAATAAGACATAATAGCGACCGCAGTGAGTGACGGGAATGCGCACAAGGGCTGCCAACACAAACACACCGGAAGTGTCCGCTAATTATAAATGTGTTGTCATCAATCACGCGCTAGCGGGCATCCTCATGCGGCATCTGACAGCCTCTAATCCATCCTGGTTTTATAAGAACTCTAAAACTGAACGATATAACCCCGAAATAATTCCAGGTTTTTATTTATATAATTCTAATGACACGCGTGGAGTACGTTTCCACTGATTTCAGTATTCAATTAGTAGATGGCGCCCTCGTAGTATACATGAACTAGAAAAGCAAACAGTACTGCTTGCATATTGAGGTTTTGGTTGGGACTGTGGTTTTATTGGGAAATTTGACAGGAAATGGTTTATTGTGTATGCGTCGATTTCAATTAGTAGATGGCGCCGTTGTTGGTTGGAACTCCAAATATAAACAAATGGCGCGAAAAACAAAGCCATAAAGTTATTTCGGAGAAAAATACCACCGGGGTTTAATAAACCGAAATAAAAGTGGTTTAATATCGCCCTAAATATCGCGCCATGGCAACAATCAATCATGTTTTTTTGAGCGTGGCGGCGAAACGTGACATTCGGACCTGAACGCTTTTAATCTTTTGTTCCTGCCTCTCGAATGTATATTTTAATAATGGTTCGGTCACCTCGAGCGGCCTGTCCATACGACAGAGCGCGCTGCGACGTCGAACTGTCACCCTGACGTTTAACCTCAAAATTCTCCGGTGCCGTGCAGGCAATTATTTGCTTTCGCCGATTTCCGAGAACTCCTCTATTGACAAATTAATATTTAAACTGTGTTTTAAACGTCTCGATCGTTATACCGGGCGAATTTATATTTCCCGCTACGTGAGGCGGGGCAGTTCCGGTGATTGGCGCGCGAATTGACGCGGTCCCTGTCAGCGTTTGTTTATTGTTTTCAATTTATTCCGGGCAAATATAACAAGTCCTGTGGGGTACGTGCAGGTGGCGTTGCACATCGGTCGCGCCGCGCCGATCCATCGTACGATCTTTAGCGACGGGCATTTGCATTTCATTTTCGATTATTACCGTTCACCTTCTCTCATAGGCCTTTTTGTTCTCGTTTGGCTGCTGCTCGATTTGCACTTGCCGACGCGATCGGGGTGCAGTTGCTCTGCCACCAACTTACCGCCTATCGATGATTGGATTTCATTGTCCGAGAAATATCAATTTAAACCTTGTTCGTTGATGATTGATGGATCGATCTGATTGATACTTTTAGTACTGGACGCTCTCAACAGCGCTTCTCAAACTATCGCCCGCTAAACATAGATATAATGTCCATAATAATAAATGTATTATAAATACTAAAATACCAGTGGGAATATGTATCATGCTAAATGAGTCGCATGTGTAGGACAACAGCGCGATCAAATTTGAAACGTTATCAGGTGACACAAACCGCGCAGTCTTAGACCCTGACCGTCAATCATATTATTTTGATATTGTTTACGCTTATGTACCTACGTAACCTCCTGTATAGAAATCAAATCCGTTTTAGAAGGATATTAACGATCCAGCGATATTATCCAATTTTATACATCATAATTGGAGTAAAAAGAGAGGACAGCTACGCCCAACACCACCGAGAGCTATTCTATTTAGGCTCCCTGTTGATCGTGTAATTGTCTATCGAATAGCAGTCGAGGTGATCGACTATCTTGTTAGTGCTTTGTTTGTGTCAAGCGTTAATCGATTAAGGTGGGCTTGCGATGGGTATTATTTTTTATTATGTATCTGATCTAGCGAGATCGAATAGAGAAAAAACAGCTCCTCTTTCGACGGCGCACTGCTTAAAATTCCGAAATTAGCAGCTCTATCAACGGCCGGTAATTAAACGATATAAGGATCCTATGATTATGCTTGTAATAAATCACTATCCTCGAGTTGGCGTAGATTTATTAAGCTTATATACAGAGTTACCGGGAAGGAGCTAATAATGTTGCATGCGGTGTCCCATTTACAATGCTCTCTCAAAATTAAACGGAACTTGATATTAAAATTGCCTCTCTCAAAATGTATTGCGGTATGCGCGAGCATCATCTCTCATTATTACTCTTTCACCTCCTATAAAAGCAAAACAGGAGTATGCAATATCCAATCCATTCTGAACACATGCATATAATTCAACTCAACAAATTCATAGAGTGTAGTTTTGTACAACTAATTTATTAAAACATCAATGGTGGATCATAAACACTGATTGATGGGGGTTTGAGGGCAATCGACACCTTATACTGCATTAGAAAATACAATACAAATGATCTCTTAAAAATACCCCATGCATATTAATGATTATGAGGAGAGCCTCTCGTAACCACCCATCCCGAAGACATTATCAAACGACCGTGGCTGATCGGTCCTCGCCGGGCCACAAGACCTGGAGCAGAAGAGTGAAAAACCACAATGAGAAATGCCCCGGTTAATCGTACGTCACATCCCGTTTAGGACAGCGCAGAGGAACGAACGAACCACCTTGGGGCATCCCAGATATCGCCTGTCAGATTTTGGCCCTCAATATTTATTTCGTCGTGAAATTTATGAATCGCGCCGTCTTGGTGATGTTGACCTTGGTAATTGGCCGTTCAGCATTATTATAGATTGATAATGTGTCATTTATCAGGTTGTAGTGCGTTTGCGGTTTTAGAACCTACTTGAGTTTTTACAGTTGTTTTTCCTGCGTTACAAATTAACAAAAAAAAAGGTAATCCGAAATAGCAGCATCCAGGTTGTTTTTATAATAAACCCACGGCGTTGCCAAAATATTTCATCGGTTGACAGTTGTATAAATTGACGACGATGTTCTGCGCTAGATATAAAGAATTCCCACGCGCGGTACTCCTTCGATCAAAACGGCGGATCTTTCAGATCTCTTGTACACGATATTTCGACGAGTACCAAGCGGTTCCCGCCCAAACGTCGCGTATGGCATGTTAAATCAAAATTTTAAAAGAAATAAATGTACGCCGCCTAGTTTTCGCGGTTTGCGGCCAAATCAAAACCTCGAAAGTTTGTTTAAAATTGTGCGCAATTAAAAGCTATTCTCGGAGATGCAGACAAAGGAACGCGATCCCACATCAATCGTTGGGTTCTTCCACCAGAGCCCCAGCCTGCTCAGATGCGCTCCGGTTTCGAGTTTGGAGTGTAAAGCTCGTGTTACATTAACTTTGGCGTGGGGTGGTGGGGGCTCCTTTAGGATCACTTTGATTATTAAAAGCGTGGCCCCGACCGTATAAACAAATTTAACTTTATATTGCCCATTAACTCGGTGATTTACTACGGGCGTAAGTGTGAAATTTCACTTGTTTAATTATATCACAATTAACTCGCCAAGTACACGGACGATGACACGGGACTTAAACCAATATTCTTATTAACCATAAAACCATAGAATTTGAACCTGAATGTTGTTGTTATCTTTAGCATTCATTCTTTCTGGAGTATCAGAAAAGTCCTCCCAGCTTTTCAGTTGGACGCTTTCTCTTACTATAAATACAACAGTTCCTTCTCCTCCAAAGTCTTCTCAGGCTTTCCTTAGGATCTTCCTTGATTGTACTTAAATAACCCGGTGGTTGGGACTCTTGAATCGTCTACCGGAACATGTTCCACTTCACTTCTCAATGCTGTTTCGGGGTCAAGCCTGACGAACGAGTGTGTATTGCTGACATCTTCTCGCAACCACCACAGACTTAAGGCTCTGTTCGGAAAACATCGCAACTCCGAAACGAAATACTTTGTTTCGATGTTTTTTTTTGTTGGGAGTGGTCAGCCTGTCCCCCACCAACGTCAATCCGTAGTCACCAGTTATAGACGGTGTTTATGGCTCCTGACGTCTGCTGTCTACACCGGGCAGCAATAATATGGGCAAATAAATACATTTCTGGCAATTACGCTTTATTATCGCAATTATAATGTTTGGGTTAATATTTTACTTAAATAAAAAATCTATTTTTGTATCATGACTTGGGCTAGCTGTTTTATATTGGAAAAAAAATCCAAAGATGGAGAAGTAAAATTAATTTTTATCTTTCCAAAAAATAGTTTTTCATCCAGCCCACTCCTTATGTATCTATGAAGTTACACTGAAAATTTCAAAAACTTTGAACAATAAATAATGCTTTTATTTGAAAACACGTTTTAGGAGAGGTAGAACTGGGTAATTTGCAGCCGGCCATAGTAACTTGTAGTAACTTGGCGCCAGAATCAGCCATTTCTAGTCGTGTCGCCTCTTGAAAGATCCCAGAAACTGAATTTTATAACATGGGCAGATTTGATCTGTTTTAATTCATTGTACCAGATCTCTGATCCATCAATAACATGGGTAGGTATTGCTCGTGATGGATTCTCATCTGCGACAGGATAGATTAATAGATTCTGAAAGGCATCGTGAAATAGCTCCTGAGATATTGTTCTATTGTACTGGAAGCTTGACGTCTCGATCTAGTTATAGGCATTATACAACCATTTAACTTTTCAAAGTCTGTCAAAAACTAAGCAATGTAACGCTTTAAGCCTGGCAACATAGTGTTTCAAAGAAACACTAACATCTGTGCAATTTTAGGAGTTGTATGTTGCTGGATATATCTTAACCGTTCGGTTGTTAAGATATTATTTTTTTTATTTGTGTTTGACGACTGCGGTGATAGTTGAAGAGCAGAATAAAACGCTTGTTCAGTCTTGTGATTGTCATATTTCAAATATCTTACATTAGCCTACGTTTCGCTGACATTCTTCAGCTTCATCAGGGCTATTGTGACATTAAAACGTGTTTACATGGGTACATGTGTGACGGCAGTGATCTACGTATTTTGGTGTGGCAGTTTTAAAACACATCAGTTGCATTTAAATTGCAGAGTATAAAACGGAACATTCACAAAACTTTGACAATTGAAACGCGATGATGGGAACTGATGTATTTTAAAACAGCAACTCCAAAATCCGTAGATCACTGCCGCCACACATGCGCCCATGACTCGTTTTAATATCACAATAGCCCTGATGAAGCTGAAGAATATCAGCGAAACGTAGGGTAATGTAAGATACTTGAAATATTACAATCCCAAGACTGAACAAGCGTTTATTCTTCTCCTCTTCAAGGTATTAAATATTGTGGATAATGTATGCAAATTAAGGTGGCTGGTACAGCGTGAAAATGAAGAACTGGGAGGAGGCGGCTGGTAGGATTCGATTCTGATTAAAAATTGAATCGTAACTGCTTGCGAAAAGAGGAATGTAAAATCGATCGTAAAGAATCGAAACTAATTATACAATCTCATAATTTTAGTTTTGGATGGCCCACGGCCGGCCACCCTTTCAATTTCTCGCGCGCCAATTGAATAAACATGTCACATTGGCCTTCCACGGCATGCACACACATCGGCCTCCCGCCCGGCAAGAACGTCGTCAATTTAACACCAAATTAACTGGACGCGGAACGATGTAATAACAACGAAATTACAGCTTATTTTCGTGAGTTTCGATCTGTTTTATTGCGCTATATTTCTTGGGACCTACCGGTGGCCGCACCATCAAAAGTTTTTTAGGAGGGACAACACAGATATTATTAAGGCATGTATGTAGCTAAAGGTTATCTATAATGTATTTTGAGAAGGTCTAATATATAATATAAAAAACTAGGGTGACCATAACTCAAAAAGCGCTCTAGGCAATACATTATTCAAAATATTAATCGGCAAAGTATCAAGACCCAACTTCTCGACGAAACCGAAACCGGTAGATCAGCGAAGTTGGTAGATCAGCGAATTGATAGACCAATATTAGCATATTTTACAACGTGCCACATCAATCGATTATCACCAGATATTATGCCAAGCGGCACAAACTTTTTTGCCACTTTAACCTATTCGTTTTTTGATGAATCTACAATATTTAAAACTCCAATCATTGTCGAGTGAAGTAGTTCTATCTTCAATT
This sequence comes from Melinopterus prodromus, assembly GCA_964023965.1. Taxonomy (NCBI): domain Eukaryota; kingdom Metazoa; phylum Arthropoda; class Insecta; order Coleoptera; family Scarabaeidae; genus Melinopterus; species Melinopterus prodromus. The sequence goes on along the minus strand of OZ030391.1, from coordinate 52,752,701 downwards.
TATATTTCTGCGTTCTTTTTTTTTCGGTGGTATATAAAATTTGTCAAAGATGATATAACGTTTATGTCAGTTGTGCGGGAAGCGGATGGGACAGAAGACTTGAACGTTCACGAGACGATGTTTTGATACATGACAGTTCAGATCAGATGTGGAAGTCAGATGGTGGCGTGCCCGTGGTGTTTATTTTCGAAGGATTTCGAGGACTGGCTAACAAGGCAGCGACAACATTAAGGCTCGCAGGTTGATTGATATATCGGTTGAATTTGGGCGCCTTAATGACCCGTGGCTGCTCTAATATCGTTAATACTTTGTTGCCGTAAACACCATCGTGGAAATGATTTATTTAATTTTAGCATTTTAGCCCCGACTGCCTGACTGACTGGAACGTTTGTTTGCGCGCATTCATCTTGATATCTATTCCTGGCCATGTGTCGTGGGATAATTACGTTTGATGCGTCCGTGTCGCACAGAGACAAATGTTTTCAATCCGCCATTTGTCAGTTTCGGTTAGGGGTTATGTAATATCACACAAAAAGCGAGTTAATTAAGCGTTTCAGGTTAAGAGATCCTCTCCTTCTGAAAAGAGGTAGTGGGCATCCTCCAGCAAAACACGCACCACAGAATTAAATCTATTTATGGGAGAATTTGCCATAGCGTAAGTCACGATATTCCGCTGCGTATTGGACGTAATGATAGATTCCTATTGCAATTTTCGACCAATCCACGTGATTGCTCCACGAATACCGTCGTCGACACGCTATTGGCTAAACGTGATCCGTAATTTCTATGAAACTGGCATTACTAATAATTGCACATCTTCGGGAATGAAAACTTTTAAAGGAGGAAGAATGCTGCCGCCTCAAAGTTCCTTTACCTCTTACCACAGAGACTGTTCGTCTGTGGTTGGTGAAGACGTATTGCGTGGTACTATACCTATCTTTTCGGAAAAAAAGTATCGAACTACTAGCTAACTTCCTCCCTCAAACTTTTCACCAACATGTCCTCTCGTACAGTGTCCTTGGACTACTCCGGCCAACTTCGGGAGATGGCCGTGATTTGAATTCATAAATTGCTAAACAGTACTTATACAACCCCGTAAAGCAGTGGTCGCAAACTCATTTATGGGCGCGGGTAACAAAATTATAATCTTACCTTTAGCGGGCGGCATACAAAAAAAAATAAAAAAAGGATTAACTGGTAATACAGTTTTTGTCTCATTTGAATTTGTGATTTTAAAATAAAAGAAATTTTTCTAGGTTTCTTTTTCTGGAAACTTGGTATCGTTTTTTATTATACGATCATGATATTTTTAAAAATGTAATGTTAGAAAAAAAAATACCACAAACCCGCAACTAGGCAAGTTAGTAACATTTGCTTAAATTACATATGAAAATCTAAAACAGCAGCTTTATTATGGTTCTTATACCATGTTGCAAATAGTGTGTTAGATCAACTTCATTAGGCTGTTAATTTTTGATATGTTTGGTGAGTCACATCAATATTTTGCATTTATCTATGTGAACGCGTGCGAACACAATTTCGGCGATGACAAAATAAATTGAAAAAAACTATATTAAGGATTTTTTTATCAAACTTTTTGCATTTGAAATTCAGAATTACCTAAATACTCTATTTACAAAGTTTCATGGACATTAGAAAATAAAGTATTTTTTTATTTTTACGAAAATGTTACAGAATAGCTTATGAACTCATTTCATGTTTAAAAACAATTACTACAGTACGTTTTAAAAAAAAAAAATCTGATGTGGCCAGGCACATGACTTTATCATACAATGCATAAAATTAATAGTTTAGCTGCATGAGAATCTATTCTATTGAGATAAATCGTAGGTATTGTCAAAGCATCAGCATTTGACACTACCTACACTACGTCATTAGAATAATAGTTATTTCTGTCACAAATGCCGAAAGTACGGAATAGCGCGCCGAGCGGTGATGCGGCGCGTCACCGAAGGCGGAGTGTCGCCGTCGCATGTGAGCGAGTCGCGCTATCTAGTTTTTGGCAGGAGCGACATCAACGTTTATTGCGGTGCTTTTTAAGAAACACGTATTTAAAAAAAATAAATAAAAAATTTCTGTATAGTAAGTGCTAGGTTGGTACCACTTTGACGAAACGTCAAGTTTAAAGGTGCGTTCCGGTTGGTAAGTAATGGTAGCTAATGGCGGTGGTAGAATACGAAATTATAGTATTTCTTACATATCGTGATAATGACACATATTAGTTTGCATGTACATAAACATGAGTCACTAGCAATTTTCTATTGGAAGTACTATAATGGCGTCTGCTACCACTGCCATTATCACTAATGAAAACGCACCTTAAAAAGGTAATTCAAATTCTGACAGATTTATATTTGTTCATGACACATCCCTACCAACATACTAAAATAAAACTACACTCATCGCTATACTTTATTTATAATTTTCTCAATTTATCGTTTTTAGAATTAGATATAAAGACGGGTTGATATTTCTTATCAACAAACAATCAAATTGGTGATGTTATTTTATTTGAATTTTGTATTTTATAATTTGCCGCACCAGAGCGGCAACGTTCTATAGTGGTTCTCCAACCTCTGATGAGATCAACTGTTTTCGAATGTGACAACACAAAAAAATATTTGTCAAAATCCTGGCTACTATGTAGTTTCATATTAATCCAGATGCGACCGATATCAATCAAATAGAATTTCCTCTTGCAGCTAAACTATGAATTTTACCAAAAAATGTCATAAACATAAATTATTTAAAATTTCCTCTACTTTAATTTATTATTTCACTATTTTGACGAAATTACAGATGTGGCGGCTCATTTGCAAAATCCTTGAAAAAGGCTTAGAATAAACTACCAGTTCCTTTGGACCCTTGTGAACCAAAAGCTTTTCAGCTCTAAGTTAGGTCATGAAACTTCTAAATATGAACTTTCATTCCGATAGCTTCAGTAGTTTCTCCGGAATCGTCTCCACAAAAATCGTGTACACACACACACACACAGACACACACACAGACATTTTTTTGTACCTTGGTCAAAAATGTTCAGGGGACCCAAAAAGACCTATTTCCGCTAAAATCTCAATTTATTTTTTCGGCACGATTACAATACTTTACATACTGCGTATGATAAAGTAGAAATGTTCTTTTACAAATATGTAATTTAATATTTTTTCCCCTGTATATGTTTAAAACTAAGGGATCAACCCTCATGTGAATAAAAAAATCATCAAAATCAGTTAAGCGGTCTCAGAGAAAATCAACCTTTGAAATCGTCCCATTTTATTATCTACTCTTCCTGTTGTATGCCCTTTAAAAACAAAGATAATGACGTGAATTGGAAAACATGTTCAGAAAATATTACTGTTTCATGCCAGTTTCTTATAGCTGAAAACCCACATATAGTGGTTCAAAATTCAGACAAAAAAAAATAACATAAAGATATATACACCCTGTATATACTCAAAACTGAAAGTCGAAATAAGAACTCTCCATCCGTACTTCTACAAAATTTCGGACATTTTGTGAAGTTTTTTTCTGGGCTATTACTAAAAATGTCATGATAAGGAAAAGATTGGAACGGTGTTATACTCTTCCTGGGTACAGTTGCATAACAAGTCTTATATATAATAAACATGTAAATATTCCGCGACCGAATGGACAGTGTTTCATAAAAATCCGTTAGTTTTATAATTGGGAATGCTCCGCTTCCGCTCCGCTTCCGCTCCGCTTCCGCTACGGCAAAAATTCACTTGAACGATATATTTATTAATTTCAGTTTTAAATTATTTATTTTCTATTTTTAGAAGCCTTCGATGTAATGTAGGAATATCGAAATAAAAATTATTACTGTTCTGCTGCCTAATACGTAATAACTAGTGTCTAATGTCCATACACCAAACCCCTTGCAAACTTAATATCTACATAGTGTTTCATATTTTGTAAATTTACTATATTGTAATACAATCTTACGAAGGGCTCGCGGGCCGTAGGGTGTTGAGGGCCGCAAGGGGCCAGCGGGCCGTAGGTTTGACATCGCTGCCGTAAAGAACTCTTACTTGATGGTCGAAATTGTATTACTGAAACATATGCAATAAACAATAACAAAAGCAGAGAAGTTCCACCAAATTTATTTGCAGAAAGCTACTAATTCCGGTGTTTAGGAGTTGAGGTGCCGTTTGATCTCAACAACAGCGCGTTATATTCCGTTTACAAAGTGGTTAGTGTATGAGGAGAAAAACGAAATGACGAGCTTTTATTTCCATTCGCAGCTGAAAGAAAAATGGTCATAAGGCAGATAATTAAATTGTTAATTAATAGAGGATTTGAGAAGCGATAGATGTTACCGTTATGTCGAGATGAGAGGAGAACTGGTGCGCACATGTGGCTAGACATTGAAACATCAGAAATCTAAATATAAAATTTATTCAGACAAAGTAGGACTAATGAATTCTATTTTCGGCGTGATGGGGTGTGCGGGGAGTACGAGTGCGGTACGGCAGTCAGTCAAATGATGTCGTTCACAAGGGGCAAGAACAAACAGAATGGAGAGAGACGGGCAACCCATTTTCGGCCAGGATGCTAGAGCAGGACGATTGTATAATTAAATCCTAGCCGAGGCAATTTATTTTATTTTACGAGCGCACGATCAAAGTGCCGACCCATTTCGACAATTTAATTCAGTTTCTTTGAATTTTCCCGTTTTACCGAAACGAACAATGTTCGATTATGTTAGGCAGCAGGCGTGACAGTTATATCTATAATGTAATGACAGATATATGAATACATAACTTGTATACAAGCTAAGAATGGAAGATATTGGTAAAATAAAATATTCCCAATGTCTGCCAGTTCCATCCTAACGATTCGGAAGTATTGGTAATTTTATACATTTCACTGACTTTTCTAATAATCTGTTGGTACTACTTAGTCCTAAAGTGTATCATATAGTATGCATACCAGCAAAGTCTGCAGACTAAAAAAATTGGCAGACCAAAAGGTTTCTTTTTTACCGTGTCTTGTGACATATTTGCCATCGTATGTCACAAGCATTATACAAGCATTCTTTGGTCACTTAAAGCATTCGTCTTGTGCCTCTATTATGTTCTTTCACTCAGCATTCAATGCTTCGTCCTGTATGCACACGCATGTTATTTTGTGTACCACTTCGTTCTTCAGGGGTGGTGTGATGTGCTTTGCGTTTACCAAAAGGTCCTAGACCTTAGCTGGTACTATAGCTTATCTCAATACCAGATTTTATCTGGTAGTACTGTCCACCAGCCCCTTCTTTGATTGGCCTAATGTTCGACTTGGTGGTACTCGTCTTAAGCACTGTCATATGGATCTTCCAATTCCATTGTTACTTTGGTCGAATGGAAGGAGTACCTAATGTTGGTCAGAATATTGGTCAATAAGTTTGTGTCTGCCAACGACCACACCATAAAGGTACCATCGACATATCTAACACAATGCTTGGGTTAATTTGTTCTAATCTTGTTCAAACAATTCCATTACGAAAATAACGTTCACCGGTGTTGGTGGTAAAAGTGGTAAAACATGTATTCTTCCGGGTGGACAGCTTTTATGTTTTCAGTACCTTACTAACCGTTTTCCAATTAGCTTAATATATTGTTAATACCGTCGTTGTCATAGTCCTGTGAAAGGATAATTAAGAGCGCCCGCTCAGCCTGGCACAGCCCAGTCCCGAATAAACCGGGCTCGGGCAGTCTCTCTCAGAAAAATAGAGGAAACAATAAGGCATGAGCTGTACGCGCATTCGTCGCCAGAGGGTCGGATAAGCTCGTAAATTAATATATTTAACTCGGCCCATAAATCTCGTGAACATTAAGTCACATTTTCATAATTGCATTTGGATATTCCCATTCGCCCCAATGCTTTACGCGTACCATTCTTTATTGCTCATTTTTTCCCTCTTCGACCACGCTTAGCGACATTCGTAACCGCCGCAACCGACAGAGTAAATTTTACTTTACACTACACAAAATCAACCGAACATGGTTTATTTGCTTCGAGATTTATAATTGCTGATCTATGGCCTATGATGGTGCACCTAATATGAGGATCTATGTTCGAAAGAGTACGCAGGATGGTATAATATCAATTTAGAATAAGCCGGTGGAAAACGCTGCAAATAAAATGCCTGAGTGCATGTAACGGAAGAAATGTATGCCGTCGGTATTAAATAAGACATTACACGACTCTGAGCTACAAAAAAGAGGAGAAACTGTCTAATGGAGTAGCGGTCTTAGTTTCCGTCAATCGGACGCGGAGGCAAAGAATGCTGTCAAATGGTGTGTGAAGTCTTTTTGGCAAGAAGGCGACGTCGTCGTGCTGTTTTGCTCTTGTTCGACCCTTCACATCCGAAGGTTTTAAATCGAGCGTGGCCAGAAATAAGTGAGAAGGAAGCGGTGGTATAAAGTTCCAAAATCGTGGATACGTTCAAATAATAAAGCACTGCGCGCTTTAAATAGCTCGCCCTGACTGACAACCTATGACTGATTACAGTCACGTGTCCGGTCATCGGATTTCTGTACGCGGTGGCAAATAAAAATATCAAGGCGGCGTATCATTTATAAATAGGCGGGAGGAGTTAGTTTTGCGACTTTGATTGCGTGCGTCAAAGGCGTCGCCAAAAATAATTGGAGAGACACGGCTAGATGACAATCAAGTTTAATGGTGAAAGAGTTGTCCGATGTAATTTGGCCACTTATCAAGACATTCTATTATTATTATCAAGCATTCCACGGGGCGCAGCCGTCCGTCAATAGATCGCGCTGTTAGGCAACAATACTTCTAACTTAGTATACAGTGTAGTCATCTTGTGTTCCAAAGGAATTCAAGATCGAATTTCCATACTCCATATCACTTGAAACTTATAGATGGTTCTTCTATGTGTACTTAAATGACCTGCGCGACATGGCGGTTGTGCCATGGAACACCCTGTATACATAATGTTCATAATAGAATTTGAATGGATGGTAGTACATAATATATGGTTCCTTGGCTTATTGCGGATCTCGCCGAAAAGAGATTGCGGAGTTGGCAAGATGTCGGGCTTGATGAAAATTACAAAGGACGAAACCGTATATGCGAATTCCGAGAACAATATAATTTTTAATGGTGTATCAAGCGGTCCACAAATAGCGCTCGATTCTGTAGATCAAAGTCGAGTGCAACAAAATATCCACAATGTCTGAGGCCTCGCGGCCTTTGATCAAATCGTACATGCACACTAGCAACAAATGATACACGCCACGCCGTCTTCGTCGCGTCGAGTTTATTTCTTCTCGTTCTCGCCCATTCACCGCTACCATGCAGATCGTAAAGTGACGGCTTTTTTCCGACAGCCTCCAATCGCGGTGGTGGCACGCTGAAACCATAAGTTATCAGCGGTGACATTTACTGAGCCGTTCCACTAGGTATGAGCGCCCAGACCGCAACATATTAGCCGACCATTCATTTATACAATGTGTACTACGGAGAGGCATTATTGCAAACGTCCCGATGAACTTTCAGTTGCCATACAACACTCCACTTCGTCTCCACTCTCAAACTCCAGCCACATAACGACTTATTACACTACTCATATTTCCAACTTTTAATTTCGTCTTTTATTACCTCAATGTCTTCCTCATATATCTAATCTTTTTCTTTCTTTAATATCAGTTTCTTCTATTACCATACGTATTATCCATCACTTCTCAGTACATATGCATAAACAACGAACGGAGGGTAATAGTAATTTACGAAACAGTACATCTTAGTTACACTAATGACACCATCACACTCACTCGTTTAGTTAGGTTAGAGTATCATCCATTAATTATCAGCAAGAGGTGGTGCTTTTTCTCTTGATTAGGCCCAGAATCATTCTGGGTTCAATTCCTCGTCAATTCCAAAAATCCCAGTGTATCTGTGTTCGCCTTCTGTTCCTCCAGGTATGTATGTCTGGCTTTATTAACATAAGCTTCGCAGTAGTATAGAAGTTGTCGCAGTTTCCTCCTCTGCTCCGCAGCCTGGGGTCTTCCGCCAGTCCCATCATGTGGAGGTATCGATTCACTGGGGGGCTATGCTCTGTCACCACTCTCCTCCACAGTCTGATGTCCGCTTTGCTCATCTTAAGCATTTCCGTCGACAATTTGGCTGAAGGTTTTCCAAGGAAGAATCTTGAGTAGTTCTGTTCTAAATGGTACCTCCAGGCATCCTCTTGCGGTAGCTGACGTAGCAAGCGGTTGATTTCCTTGTTGTCTGTGTCTATGGATAGGCCAACAAGCGGTTCGGGTTTAATAAGATGTATAGAGGTTCCTAATTTTTGCGAGCTCCCAGCTTTTTGAATGTTCGGATGCAGTCAAGGACAAGCCCAGACTTTCTTTCGATATGTTCACTTGCGTTCCTAGACCTACGAATAGGCCTGTGCGGAATATATCTCTTCCATATATCCCTGCACCCTTACTGGTGGCGGTTTTCGACCCGTCTCTAAAATAGAGTAACCCGTTCCGATTAACGCCGTCTTTTTCCCATTTGTCCCTACGGCCTACATGGAATAATCACCTCATCGGTGTACGTTATATTTATCCTATCAGGAGTCATAATGTTAGATTCCTGTCGATCTCCAAGATTGATGTAGGCCCGGTTCTACAGGTTTCTGCACTGGAGTGGGGTTGTTGTCTATTTTATGCCCCCGCCAATGCCATGGCTTTCATCTACCTTTCATCTTTCATCGAGGCTGGATAGCAAAGCTGGGCACAGAAGCGTTAAACCGTTAATCATTAAGTAACGAAATTAAATTTTTTGTGAAAGAATTAACTTTTATGTTAACTTTCAAAACCATTAACTCATTAACTTCCGCAAAATTCACAATCCGTTAATTCAAGTCCGTTAAATCTAAAATATCATATTTAAACATTATTGGTATAGGCATTCTGTGCAAGTCCGGACTTGGTTTTGTTTACATGTGTTTTGTTTTTAGTTCTTATGCAACCAAAAGCTCCGCAGTTATTTGGGTTGCGTACTCACAAGCTGATCTGCACTGAACATAACCTAAATTTTTGCTTTTTGAAAAGTAACGATTAACGGTTAACGTTACATTTGTAGCAATATAACGGACTATTGATTAACGAAGTTAACTTTTTGTTAACGCATTACCTAAGGATTAACGAAGTTAGCTTTCTGATTAACTTTGCCCAGCTCTGGTGGATAGCATCCGTCCCTGCGGACACCTCCTACGGTATAATTATTGAGTATTATAGATTACAGTAGGTATCCATAATTAATGCTAATTATGATATTTTATATCTGCTTCTTGCCGCTTGGCTTACGATTCATATTAGCTTATCATTATCCTGTTCGGCTTCACTTTTAAGCCAAACGCGTGCGTGTCCTACGCGAAGAAAAATTGGGGCGTTTAGCTAGTGTTTCTGCATGTCTTCGTCGGGGCAGTAAACATGCAAATACAAATCGTAAACTCAGACCATAGAAACCTGCCGATTGATTAGATGCAAACTCGTAAAGATATATTGTTATTTATGCCCCTCGGTGCACTATAAAAGCCCGTCGATGATGTATTACATCGATTTGCGAGTTTATTTGGTTTGGAGCCGTCCGATATTTTGACATACAACCGAAAAACAAGTCACTCGCATCTTTATGACACACGTAACCCAAGAAGTTTAGTTTTCGTGGCACCTAGTTGGCCTCCAGCCAATTGCTTGCAGAATCAATTGCTTGAAAGAAATCGTTAGATTCTAACTATACAACATCGATTAAGGACATTAAAAAAATGCCATTTGCATCTGGAGACCGTCCCAAAATTTGATAACACTAATAAAAGTTTTTGTTTCTTTTGCAGGTACACCAATAAATCGCCTCCCCATCATGGCCAAACACGTTCTTGACTTGTTCCAACTTTACAATTTGGTAGTTGAACGTGGAGGTTTGGTAGAAGTTATCAATAAGAAGTTATGGCAGGAGATAATTAAGGGGCTGAATCTACCCTCATCGATAACATCGGCTGCCTTTACTCTGCGGACACAGTAAGTAATCTTAATACTGTTAGTTTTACCCAACACCAGAAACCCTCCTTTTGGCTGCATGTTTCTGCACATTTCGCAACCTCACAACCATGGAGTTATCGATTATTCGCTGATCAGAACACTGTCGTAAGATCTTCCGTAACATTCCCATTGATTGGAGAACACGCATGGAAAGACGGGTTACCGCCAATTTAAAAAACGGTGAATCCCAAAACAACAACCGACAATCTATAGTCCCGCCCTTTTCGCCTTGATGTTAATGCGTTTATTAACAACGATTATAATAAAATATACCTATACTGAGTTTTTTTCTGGACGCGCCATTAGAATTGAATAGAATTGCTATAATTTTGGAGTTGACATCTCGCCATTTTCTCGCATGCCGCGGTCGGTAATAAAGATGCCATCTGCTCGGCCGAGTGGAATAAACATGAAGCGACTATTGCGTTTCGACGATGAAAACAATGCACTAGATGGTTATCAAGCAATATTTTCTCTCTCATTTAATTTCACGCAAAGGGGGCTTCATCTGCCATATTATGCCTGATGTTTTGGCATTCGCGCGCATTTCATATTCACGACACGATTTTCTATCAGATAGTTGGTGGTATCTTCGAGCATGTTGTCAAATGGTTGGTTTCAAAGTATTTTGAGCACTGATTTCATAATGAGCTTTTGAAATATGTTTATTTATTCCGTTTTTTAACGTTTTGGTTTTGCTAGCATTTAAATATAGTCGTTAAAATTATGGTCGATGTGGACATTGTTATGGTTACAAGAAATCGTAAACGCGCCACCTGGGTCAATTTTTTTCAGGAAAAATGATTCGACGGATTAGTTTTTTATTAGGCATAACCCGATCTGAAAATATAAAGCCTCTCTGGTGATACTGGTGCCGCTCTTGATGGAGAGTTGAGGAGGAACTGTCCGCGCTATGATTTACGACGCAGACACCAATAAAAATTTAAAACATACGCTATAAACTGATATCCAAAGGGGGCAAATCGTAAAAATCAGGAGCACAAAAACCGCGCTGAATGCGGAGGGCATAACGGAGGTGTGTAGTTCTTCTTGCCGGATTTAATTATCCGAACCCCGAGAGAAGGCCATACCTAGGAAATTGGAAAACGAGAAAAAGAGATTAATAATTATAATAATAGCCTGCGTACGCGAAACGTGGTCGTTAAACTTGGCGATAAAATGATATTTCATTTGGAGCCGTTAGTGGCCGCTCTATCTCTAAACATATATATATGAACTACTCTCCATCCATCTACCGCAAAGATATTTCTACATTTATTCAACTCGAACTGTTAACTATTCCTTTATGCACAGCCGCAAATTACACTATTACACAAATCAACTTACAACGCCCGCTACAAAATAATAATTACATTCAAGCACTTGCTAATTTTATATGCTTCGTCAATGTAGTATGAACAGTAATCTGCTCACATTAGGCTGTCTTTCAAATTATGCATTTGCATCAAGAAATTGAACTGATTATGAAGACAGTTGTCATTCTTAAAGCACGTACCATAGAACAGTTTCTGCAACTGATATTTGAATATGACTTTATGTTGCCAAGTTGAGTCTTGAAGAAATTTATTAGTACAGGAATTGGGTTTGGAATTAATGGCGCCATGTCATTGTTGGACATGAAACAAAGTGTAGGTTAGTGAATGATAGCACCAGTCAACAGGTTCTGGAGAGGTCTGGAACCTCTTTCCAAAGATGTTGTTCCTTACTCAGGATAAATAAACCAGGTTTAACCTGGCCAAACCGCACTAAGCTATTGAATAGATCAGGACATCGTGGATATTAATGAATTTATTTCTCCATTCAATTTCCTTTCACAGTTCTTCATTAACTTACCATAACATTTTCCTCTTTCAGATATATGAAATACCTGTACAACTACGAAACGGAGAAAAAGAAGTTCAGCACGTTCTCCGAGCTTCAAGTCGCCATTGACGGCAACCGGCGTGAAGGAAGACGAGCGACGTACTATGATCACAGAGCCACCTCATCGAATCCGCCCACACCTCAGCAACAGTTGACAAATGCCAGATTAAGCCAGTTGGCCAATTCAGCGATGAATCTCCACAATGGCCACGGTATCCAAGCACCCCCAATGCCAAATCCACAAATGAACGGTACGGCGGTTCTCCAAGCCGCTATTGGAAACGAATTGCAACAGTCGATCAACATGATGGACTATTTCAAGATGTTCCAAAACGTATCAATGCCCACCAGCGTTGCCGCTGCGATGCCGACACCTGGTGGCTTGAACGTTGCCGCTACCTTGTGGAACTCGGTATACAACAACAATCCCAATCAACATCAGCCCCCGCAGATTCATCATCAAATCCCCGAGCAAAGGGAGCCTATTAATTTGGCTAATCCTGATACGAATAATGATTCGTTTGCTGATACGACGCCAAACTCTTCAAGGAGGAAACGGAGTCGGAGGTCGCCGTATGACCGTTCTGATAATAGTAATGATTCCGCGACTGCAGCTCGCCGAAGACGATCTCCGAGTGTCAGCCCGCCTCCAGCACAGCGACCAGCACCATTCGCAACCAGTATAAGGATCGAGACGCGAGGTAAGTGTTACGAACATAGTTTGGATAGTAATTAGTGCAACTTTGGACGTGGTGCAGAAATAGCTTGTCTGCAACAAAGCTTGTTGGCAGATACACGCACATATTTGCGCGCCAGTTGGATGAATAGTTGTGCCATCATTTATTATTACCATTAGCAGAGTAAACAAGATTTTGACGTAATAGAAATTGTTAGCATTAATATTTTGAGGGGTCGATCCGAAAATGCGATTGAAAATGAAACATGAAAAGAAATATTTTCAATCTTGATGCTCAATAGTGTAAAGTTTTGAGGTGGATATTTTATATTTTAATTGTGCACATTCTTGTCAGTAGCACCCAAGACCCACTTGTTTCTAGCCCTTCTTCTTTGACCGACCTAACCAAAGCAAATACTATTAATAACAAATACTAGTACTAATAACTTAAACAGTTAGGCCAATAATAGTAAGGTATTACTCAAATTCAACGGAACTAGATGTATTATACGAAATTTTGCACAGGGCTCAACCGCTTTTGATCTTACCGCCATGTTGATACTTAAGAAAAATGAGTTACCTAAAACAAAAGGTGCAGGCATTTACATTTGCCCAGTAATTTTAGCACATCCTGATTATGTCAAAATATGGAAAAACTACCTGAAACATTATAAGAACACTTGTTTGTTCTCAATTATCTTGGCATTTGGTAACAATTGATAATATTTGTTCCCATACTCTAGAAATTTCATTGGGGATTGGTTATTTTTTAAAGCTAAAGCAATTCAATAATAAGTAAACAATATTAGTTCGGATTGTACACATTACTAAATTTACATTTTTCTATTTCAGGTGACGCTCGTAATGGTGAGGGTTCCCTAGTTGTTACCATGGAGGTAGGCGGTCAGACATACCAAGGAGTTTTATTTTCACAGCAAAATGAATCTGGCGAATCACGAAACTCGCCAAGAAACTCGATGCCGTAAGCCTGTTTCAAGCAGTTTCTGATTCTATCGTTCGAAAGCACGTGGACACTTGAACGTAAATAACTTACCAACCGTTGGTCGTCTATTTTTTATTTTTTTTAATTTTTCTTTAATTTTCATATGTCTATATAATCGTGGGTAAAATTTGATATGTATGCAATGAGTGCAAGTGAGCAAAGATTTGACTATATGAATTCCTGTCAAATATAACATAACTCAAAGCTTGCTTGATGTCATCACACACACTCTCAAGTCTGTACAATCCAAGCTCTTTCCTATCTTTTTAAATCGTATATGTCTATAATTTTGTTTATCACTTTAGTTGTCATTTTTTTATGTAATGCTGAAGATTCGTGTGAGTCTCAAAACTTGCCTACATCACTATAGATAATCGCCCTAAAAATATTCGTATTTTCGTGTTTCTCGTTATTGTCGAATTACTTTTAAGTGTATGATAAGCATTGTACATGAATTGTACATAACGTAAAATGCGCAAACGCTGACGTTTACTTTGTTCATACCAGAACAATTCAAAAATCTGTCAACAATGTAAATTATAAGTATGTAGTTGATGGTTTTGTAGGTATTTTAATGCCAATTCTTCCTGTCATTGTATAGATACTTACCTTCAAAAATACATACAGTGCAGGTTCCAGGTGTAGTTTCTAGTTCGTAATGGGAACTTTTTAAGCTGTGCCTGCTCTTGATTATTATGTCTTGTTACGGGAATTGTTCTGGTATCAATGTAAGGTAAATAATAATTTATATTAAATCGTGAAGATCTCCTTATGGACCCGTAGAAGTATATAGGAGGTTACCTAGATATTTTGTTTTAGTTTTTATTTTGTGATACGGTGCGTTTATAATTTGTCTTAATGTCTGTTATTTTCGGGAATACAATCTTTTGAATTCTAATTGCGCATAATCAATACCAAAAGTCTTGCCTGTCGCCATATCGTTAAAGAAAATTTAAGCAAATGTTATTGGATTTTTAGATGTAAACGAACAAATAAATTATATGAAACGTAAAAAATCATCGCGGAAAAATATGAATACCGCTTAGTCTTAAATGTGATTTTTGTGAAACATGTGGCTCCTGTGTGTTCAGTAATCCCTTTTGAGAAAACAAAACAAAACGCCAGAAGTTTGGAAATTCATTTTAATCTAGTCTATCTGAAAATTACAAACTTGGGGCAAGATTAAACAACATCGTCAAGAATTTGAGTAGCTTTTGAGCCACATGTACAATTATTTATTAAATTTGTTATTTATCAATGAATAATTATTTATTACGCGTGCAATCATTCAAAGATTATTATTGTTATGTACGTTTTTTCTAGATCACTCCTCGATGTTTGTCTCGAAATGGGCTTTCCTTTAATCATTGGATTTCATCAGCCTATGCCTTGTACATAACACAGTTATTCTTCGCATTACTATCTGTAATTTACTTTATATTTTGTATGTGTATACTATATCCGCTTGTACATATAGTATGCATATATAATAATATGTATATATGCGATTATAGTTAGTATATTATATAGAATAAGTAAAAACTGTGAATATATAAAAATATGTCTAATTTTAAGTTTCTTAAAGACTGGTTAATATTTTAAGTACCTTTATAGTACTTACTAACTAGGTATTATTTTATACATTAACTTCTTTTTTATTTGTGTTCATTGTGTACATCATTTACGTTTTATTAATCCAGTAGGGTTAATACGATTATTTTTTTTTGAATTTTCGTACCTACTCGACAATATTGTTTCATGTTTCCATTAAATATGGAAATCTTGTTTTTATCTCATTGTCAATTTATGCGATATGTTGCCATTTGCCATCGTCTGCTTGTATTATTGACAATATACCAACGAAAACCAAAATCGAAATATTGTTGTTCGCAAATTCGGAATCTCCAAGAATCAATATCAGTTTGTAAATAATGAAAATGAAATGACAGTTTTTAAGTATTAGTATTATTTTAGTTATGAGTTATTAAGGAATTAGAAATAAAAATATTTAAAAAAGCCCTTGCGTTTTTATTTTTAACCTTAGTCCATAAGTATACTACATACATTCGATTTACTATTTTGGTAAGTATGTATTTGGTAAAAAATATATGAATGGAACTTGACTATTGTTAAGACCTCAGAATTTACTGGTGCAATCGTTCCTGCTTGTCGATATTTTAAAAAACACGATTCGTTGTTAATGCTGTTTTCGCTGATTTCCCTTTCCGCAACTGCGATACTTTCGCATTTTTTGCAGTTTGCGCGTTCGTTTTCGTCACCATACTTGTAAGCGGATGTATAGCGGAACTTTTTAGTAATACAAAACTTTTTAATAATACAAAAAGCAGTACAGTCAATCCCGCTTAATCGGGACACCGGTCAATCGAGACAGCCGCTTATTAGAGACAAAAAACGGAAACAAAACCGAGGAAATTACACAAATTAACTTCGCTTTTTTGGGATAATTTTCCGTTTAAGGGGGATTCCGTTTTTTCCTCTAAAATGACCGCTTTTGTTAGAATTTGTTATAGGCGAGACTATGCAATAAATCGATTCCAAATTTGGCACAAATATTTACTACCTTTTCAAGTATGTACAAAAAAAAAATAATAAAGTATTATTATGAATCTCGATCACTAGCCACCCGCGTCCATGACACTGCGTGAAGATCCGCGGTCACTGGTTGGCATGATTGGGCCACTCCAGGTGATCTGAAATAAAAATATCGAATAGCGGCCTACTTGATACATAAGTAGTTATCGTCTGATGAACCAGAAAATAAAAATATTTATATTTAAGGAAATGGTGACTTGTCAAACTCAAAATAACGATTTTTCTCAAAAAAATTGACAATGTTTGCGCTATGAAAACAAAAGTGATAACTTATTGCATTTCTGTGTCATCAAACGATAAAAGGGTGTCTACTGAACATCCGGTTAAATTGTCAAGTCATTCGGTCAAATAGTTTTAGAAATAACATGCCAACCGTTTGCGAAAAAAAAATTTACGAGAAAAACGCGTTTAAACTTTCTAGTACAGTTTATAACGTGACATCGAGTATTTACAGTATTTTTCTGAATATATGCTATACCAGGGCCATAATTTATTCCTTCCTCCACTTCATAGAATTCATTTCTAAGCCTTGTTTGAGCTTATTTTACAGCCTCGAGTTCACCTTTCGACAACCTTACCAGACCCTGTTTCTCGCTCACATTTGCAAATATCTTTGTTTCCGTGCCAATAACGATTCTTATTGTTGTCATAGTTTTAAGGACGGCAAAAAATCCTTTTTTATAAATGCCTTGCTGCATAAGCCCCAATTTTGATAGGTTTTGAGCCACGGCGAAGATGTTTGGGTGCGAGGCGCCAGACAGTAGAATTGAAACTTTAGTTGTTTTGAGTGTCACCACTGAAATACCGTTTTAGCAACTCTCTCGAAGACAAGTCGTAAATCGGCTTGATGGCATTTTCGACATTTTTATCAAGTGCTATTGAATTCATGCAGTGTTTTCTCGGCCTTAGGTTTTCGCCATTTGCACCAACTCTATGATCCCACAGGGCAGTACTAATGCAGGAGATTTTCATTCATCTAGATCTTATAATAGAATTTGGTCCTCACAGCATTGTACATGTTATCAACAGTCCTTGATTGGTAAACCGTAGAAAATTGTCTATTCTTATCAATGTACAAGCAACATTGGACATTTTTTGTTGTCTAAGAACACGTGTGGGAGTTTTTCTTGAGTGTTTCCTATCCATGACTGTTCACGAGAGAATTTCACAGAATTATAAACCGCGCACAGACAACACTGAACACACTGAACCACAAAAATTTTAGCTCGAGAGGTAAAATTGTAGAGCGCGCGGTCCGACCGATCCGCGCGCTCCATACTTGTGGCAATTGCACGCCGGCGCCGCGCCGTAACTTGGCTAATTTTGCAAATTTTGCCTTGAAACTTCATACACACATTCTTAAAACATTAAACAATAAAATAACGTACAGAAATTTTTTTTTTTCGTCTGGAAACCGGAACCGCCCTTAATCGGGACAGAAATCAGGTGAATTTGACAAATTAAAAATATTCTTGAGTAAAATAAATCCTGTTGTTAGCGTTAATAGCGTCACGAAACAGGACACCAAATGAGAACTGGTATATCGACCCATGAACGATTAAAGACCGCGACACACATGAAAGACTCGCACGGGAGAGACAATGGAAAAGAACCGCTTAGTCCTACCTTGCGGCTACGACAACTTGCCGACACCACCGCACCAAGAAGGCAATACTACGCCAATAATTTTCGCTTTAAATTTTATTTTAAATAATAAATTAATATAATAATATAATAATAATATAATGATATGATTACTATTAAAATAAAGGTAAAAAAATTAATCGAAAAGAAGAGAAGAAAATATCCAATGCTATATGACGAACGAAAGTTTTAGGAATGCCGAATATAAAGGACGAGTCTGTAAAATAATTGCTACCGTATATAATATATTGTGAATAGTTGAAATTGTTGAAACAAATCTTAAGTAGTTATTCCATTATCATAGACAACATGGAAACAGGTACAAGAAAATAAACTTGAAGCTAGCTTTCTTAGTTAATGTTTGTTCTTCTTTTATTCTAAACTTCTTTTTTTACATTTTACGATTTACAATTAGCTAATTGTAATAAAGAGCGTAACATGTCATAGGTCCTAATAGCATAGTTAGTTGTGCATTGTGGTAGATACCGAAATAAGAAAGAAAATATACCTGAACAATCTTTTATTGTTAAAAACTAACGAAATCACATGTTCTATCTTACCGTTTTTTCACTAATTTCAAATAATGGTTTCTTTCTTAAATTGTCATTGGATTTTCTGATGTTTACTGTTTATTCACAGTATAAGCCTTTTAATAGATTATTATTATTAATTAATATTAATATTATTATTAATAGAGAACGTCCAAAAATATAAGTTAAATATGATTTTCAGTAACAATAAAGTTAATAATTGCTTTTATTTGGATCGAAATCCGATAATAACAATTTTCAGGTTTGTTTTATGTGGAGTAGCGCCGGTGGTTTTCAGGGAATTTTTCCTTTTAACTATTTTTTACCAAATTTAAAATCATTCAAAATCAGTTCAACTAAATTACAAAAACAGATTAATCATGTGCTGCATTTCTATAACTAGAAATACATACCATTTTTCGATGTAATACAATCATGAACTCAAAGACTCAGTATGTTGTTGTCAACAAAATTGAATATATCATTTGGTCAATCGTGACTAACTTAATTTCTATATACTTACAGCAGTTCTGTTCTTCTACGGAATATAGAGTCGATTCTTAATTTTCTGTATATTTTTGTATTGTCACATAAAAGTTAATGAGATTTTTCACTATTTACGCTACCAACTAAATACGCTAATGTTTTTATATGAACAGAAAATATCTCAGTTACTTTTTGTTGATACGGCTAGCTCATTTTCGAAAGATGGTAAAATATGGTACACTTTTCTACGATAACAAATATTATGTTGATGGGTGGTATCTAAAATTCTGGACATATAATAAATACCATTTCTAATAGTCGGGACAAAATTCGGGACGATTTATCGGTCCGGATAAGTGGTATAAACTCTGGACTGCCCGCTCAAATAGAGACAGTTGGTCACCCTACTTTATACACATGATTTCAATAAAAGTGCTGGTGTTGGTTTTATTTTTGGTCACCTGTAAAGTATTATTTTAAATATATTTTTTTTATTTTTGTTGGGCTGCTGCCTGGTAAGCCTTCCCTTAAATCCGGCACTGCCGAGAAAGATCAAAGGCACCGCCGAAAGTTTCAATTCTGCTCGGTTCCTGTTCTGCGGCGGAGTGGCCGAGTAGTAAGGCGTTTGCCTTGCACTCCAACGGTCTTGGGTTCGAATCCCAGGGCGTAGATATACGGATTTTTCACTCCGCCGCACGATGGTCCCAAATGCACATTTAACGCAAGTTGATTCAATTCATTCTGTTAATTAATTCAATTCATTTCTGAAATCTACAAAAGCAAAAAAAGATCGTACAGGTCTACAGTTAAATATCTGAACCATAATAAAACGAGAAAATTATCTGGCAAAAGTTGGTATTTCTAGAATATGGCAGCACCAAACTTAGAAAACTGCGCGCCGCTTATTTTATAGTCAAATAATGGGTTAAATTCACTGGTGACTAGTGATGCAGAACGGTAATATTACCGGGGTAATATTACTGATAATTTAGGTAATATTACCGTAAGTTACCGGTGGCAAAAATTCTCACTGGTAAATTACCGCGGCGGTAATTTTACCAGTAATTTTGGTAATATTACGGTAAGTTACCTTTGTTAAGTTAGGTATCGCGACGGTAATATTACCGGTGCTGTTGGTAATATTACGGTAAGTTACCTTTGTTAAGTTACCGCGGCGGTAACATTACCGGTACTTTTGGTAATTTTCCGGTAAGTTACCTTTGTTAAGTTACCGCGGCGGTAATATTACCGGTACTTTTGATCATTATGATCAGTACATTTGGTAATATAGAACAAGTTTTATTTTATGAAAATCGTAAAAAATTGCAGGCGAGTGTAGGTAGGTATGCTTTAAAAGTACATTAGTTCCTAATCCTAATATTGTTGTTTCATGATACAAAAAATAGTCCCCAGATAGACCAAAACCCCAAAAACACAATTTGCATAAAAAGCTGTTGAGCATATTTTTCGAGGTCGCAACCTCTCTTGCATCTGTTGTTTCAGTAATTCGTAATTATTATTATTATTTCGTAAATTATGGAGTTACCGGTTTAAATGTTACCGGTAAAACCCATTTTCAGGCAGAACCAGTTTTACCTAGGCCAAACTAGTTCGGCCGAAGAGCGGTACGCACAACTAGTTTATCCTAAGCCAAACTAGTTGAACCTAGTATGTAGAGGCATACTTTAGGTCAAACTCGTATGGCCTAGGTCAAACTGATTTTACTTGATTTTAATTATTGATTTAATTACTGATTTTAATTAACGATTTTGAAATGTACCATAATTTTTACGCGCGCTTTCTGTAGAGCGTGTTTTCTGATGCGCGCGTTTTCTGAAGTATAATGAGTTAATGACTAATGACACACGTGTTTTTTATGCGCTTTTTCTGTATCGCGTGTTTTCTGACAAGTATATTTTATGCATATGAAGTATAATGAGTAATGACGCGCCTTTTTTACGCTCGGTTTTGAGGCGTGTATTTTTTCAAGCGAGTTTTCTGATACGGGTGTTTTTGAAGTGTTTTTATCCTTGTCAAGAAAACACGCGCGTCAGAAAATTCGCACGATATAAGACAAGCCCTTCAAAAACACGCGCGTCAGAAAACATCTTCTGGAGAAAACGTGCATATTATAGTACATTTCTAAACCGTTATCGAAATCAGTTTAGCCTAGGTCATACCAGTTTGCCCTGAAGTATGCGTTTACATCACAGGTTAAACTAGGTTAGCCTAGGATAAAGTAGTTAGTAGTTAATGCCTAACATGCTTCGGCTGATCACATCAGATCATATCGGAATTAAGTTAGCAAAGAAAATGTAGCAAAAAGAAAACTGGAGGCGGATTCCAGTTATCTCAAAGCGCCAGATATTCAATTAAATAACAGTTTGAATAACTCTATTTATTTTACATCCGAATGTATTCCCTTAATAATATTTTGGACAGGTGGCAGCCATATAACCTGATCCGATGAAAACGCGACGCTGTTTAACGCGCACGCTTCGCTCGCGCGTTAAACAGTCTCGATCATTAATCGCTCTTTTTAATATACTTGTTTGTTAAATAACTATACATAATTAATTATTTATTTATATATAGATAGATCAAAGATATTCATACTTTTACAATATATCATATATATTTTCTTTGTGTGAACTTTATAAGAATAAATTTTAGTTTGTAAATGTGTACGCTCTTGATGTTATTAGTAGTAGTTTGATGAAGAACTAAAAAACAAAAAACTGAGAGCTAAAATCTAACATATTTTTTTCCGTGGATAATTCACTATTTTTTCTATGACTGGGTAAAATGACGATTTTATATTGAAAAACATATTACTACAATATATTAAATCAATCGATGTGACATTTGATTAGATTTCATTAGATTTCAACTACCGAACGGTAGAGCGGTAGCCTGAAGTGAAAAACGGTAGAACTACCGCTAAAACGGTAGACCTGGCAACACTGGTACCAACATACTAAAATAAAACTACACTCATCGCTATACTTTATTTACAATTTTGTCAATTTATCGTTTTTAGAATTAGATATAACAACCAGTGCCGGACTTCTGCCTAGGCCTACAAGGCCCCGGCCTAGGGGCCCAGCCAGCCTAGGGGCCCTGGTGGCGGAATCTTTACATACGCTCAAAAGCCTGGCTTGCCTTATCAAAACGCAATATCGAAAATAATAATAAAATAAAATTATATGTTTGTACTAAATTTTTTTGTACCTTGGTCAAAAATGTCCAGGGGCCCACAAACACCTATTTCCGCTAAAATCTCATTTTTTTTCGGCACGATTACAATACTTCATCATACTGCGTATGATTAAGTAAAACCAAGGGTTGTCATAAAAAAACTTTTTTTTTTATTTTGAACAAAACAATCATGTTTTCCATAAAATGATGTTTCTAAACACGAAACAATGTTTTTAAACACTTCGCAAAAAACATGTTTTAAGCATAAAAAACATGTTTTAAATCACAAAAAAAAACATGTTTTAAATAAGGAATAAAAATTGTATTTCATAAAGAACTTTTTTATTAATAAATATAATATTTAAATAATTTTCTATTTGTTAATTGATCCATGCATAAAAATTTTGAAGACCAGCATACAATGTTGATTGAATGATAAAATATGTTAATTAAAATATGGTAAAATATGCAAATTTGGGTAGTTTAAAACACATGTTTTAAACATTTAAAACCAACAAAATACATATTTAATTTAAAACATGTTTAAAACAAAATGTTTTATGTTTTTAAAACAAACTGTTTTAAACATGTTTAAAATAAAATGATTTAAAACAAAATATTTGTTTTAAAACATGTTTTAAAACATGTTTTAAAACATGTTTTAAACATGTTTTAAAACAAATGTTTTAAAACATAACAACCCTGGTAAAAACACAAGCTGTGGCCCTGCTTACAATACTTAAATACAGGGACACTATACTTAAATACCATAGCGTGCCATCTATCGTCGAATAGGTTATTCTCGCTACTGCTGGATGCTGTCTAGCGAAGAAATCTACCAACTATGAATTGATTTGGTAACAGATATATTTCATTGAACTCCCTATAAATTGTTGTGGCAAAACTGGCTGTCACCCACACACGGAGAAGTGTCAATTTCGCACTAAAATGTCAGAGTGCGAAAGTTTATAAATATTGGCTGCGGCGCGGGACAAGAGTGGCACTGTTGATGCCGCTCCTAATCCACGATTTTTCTACGTAGGCTATTCAAGACCATGGCCGGGGAGGGGTCCTGCGCCAGCGGCAACCGGCGCAAATACAAAATATCACGACAAGAATCCTCTAGGTCCTGTAAAGACTCCGAGATCGATGTTGATCGGTCGGCAAGCGGCAGCAATTCTCATTCCACAAGGGGAGGAATTAGGGTTTACAAAATAGTTGTTTTAGGAGACGGTGGTGTAGGAAAATCAGGTATGTCATGACAATCTTGTCAAGATAATCTGCTAAGTAGTTTGTTTTCAGCTGTCACTTTGCAGTTTGTCAGTCACAGCTTTCTGGACTACCACGATCCAACAATAGGCAAGTTTACTAATGTATCATACTCATGCTAATGGTTAATATGTGATCATTGATCTTATTGGGTTGTCACGCCAAAAAAAATAACGATGTGAAGTGTATACTATCATTTTTATATCCCCACATTTAGTGTGCCAGGGTATATTGTAGAGATGTGTAACACTGCGCTGCGCGGCACAATTGAGTTAACACATTACAATGTGTTACGTGCGCTGATACCCGACGATCAACTTAATTGCGCCACCGGCGTAGTATTTCGTGCTGTTTACTAGTTGAGACTTGAGATAGGCGCAACACAATCGTATGCCCCAAAGCAGTTTAGCGCACCACCGTTATGGTGCGGTGCCACCAGACTATTCACATATAAAAACTGAATATGTCAGCATTTAATACATGAGCTAATGAATCATTTTAATGTGATCAATTAAACAAAATAGATAACATGGAAAACGTATATTCAAAAATAAGTAAGAGTTTGTATACGTAGTTGAAAATAAGTAATTTATCAAAAACGTTCCTATAAAATATAAACAAATTTCTATTCTGTTCCAAATAAATAAAAAAAAAATCTGATGTGGCCAGGCACATGACTTTATCATACAATATATAAAATTAATAGATTAGCTGCATGAGAATCTATTCTATTGAGATAAATCGTAGGTATTGTCAAAGCATCAGCATTTGACACTACCTACACTACGTCATTAGAATAATAGTTATTTATGTCACAAATGCCGAAAGTACGGAATAGCGCGACGAGCGGTGATGCGGCGCGTCACCGAAGGCGGAGTGTCGCAGTCGCATATGAGCGAGTCGGCTATCTAGTTTTTGGCAGGAGCGACATCAACGTTTATTGTGTTGCTTTTTAAGAAATACGTATTTAAAAAAAAAAATAAATGATGTCTGTATAGTAAATGCTAGGTTGGTACCACTTTGACGAAACGTCAAGTTTAAAGGTGCGTTCCGATTGGTAGGTAATGGTAGCTAATGGCGGTGGTAGAATACGAAATTATAGTATTTCTTACATATCGTGATAATGACACATATTAGTTTGCATGTACATAAACATGAGTCACTATCAATTTTCTATTGGAAATACTATAACGGCGTCTGCTACCACTGCCATAGTCACTAATGAAAACGCACCTTAAAAAGGTAATTCAAATTCTGACAGATTTATATTTGTTTCACCAACATACTAAAATAAAACTACACTCATCGCTATACTTTATTTATAATTTTCTCAATGTATCGTTTTTAGAATTAGATATAAAGACGGGTTGATATTTCTTATCAACAAACAATCAAATTGGTGATCTTACTTTATTTGAAATTTGTATTTTATAATTTGCCGCACTACAGGGGCAACGTTCCATAGTAGTTTTCCAACCTCTGATGAGATCAGCTGTTTTCGAATGTGACAACACAAAAAAATATTTGTCAAAATCCTGGCTACTGTGTAATTTCATATCAATGCAGATGCGACCGATCTCGATCAAATAGAATTTGCTCTTGAAGATAAACTATTAATTTTACCAAAAAATTTCATAGGCATAAATTATTCAGAATTTCCTCTACTTTAATTTATTAATTAACTAATTTGTCGAAATTACAGAAATGGCGGCTCATTTCCAAAATCCTTCAAAACGGCTTAGAATAAACTAAAAAGCTAAACTATTAATTTTACCAAAAAATGTCATAGGCATAAATTATCCAAAATTTCCTCTACTTTAATTTATTAATTAACTATTTTGTCGAAATTACAGAAATGGCGGCTCATTTCCAAAATCCTTCAAAAAGGCTTAGAATAAACTACCAGTTCCTTTGGACCCTTGTGAACCAAAAGCTTTTCAGCTCTAAGTTTGGTCATCAAACTTCTAAATATAAACTTTCGTCCCGATACCTTTAGTAGTTTCTCCGGAATCGTCGTCACAAAAATCGTTTACACACGCACACACACACACACACACACACAGACATTTTTTGTACCTTGGTCAAAAATGTTCAGGGGACCCGTAAAGACCTATTTCCGCTAAAATCTCATTTTTTTTTTTTCGGCATGATTACAATACTTTACATACTGCGTATGATAAAGTAAAAAAAATCTGATTTGGCCAGGCACATGACTATCATACAATACAGTCGTGACCGGATATAACGAACACTCAAGGGACCATGTCGCTAGTTCGTTACAAGCGGTCGTTCGTTATAAGCGAACTTGCGATTTTTCATGTTTTTTTTAAAATGAAAGATAGATACATATTAGTAAATCAACAGCATACATAATAAAGAACTCAGAATAAACAAAATAAATATAGGGTTTTTCATTAAGGCCGACGCATGTTCTTGTTTTTTTTCAATTGAAGGACTTGTGGGTTGCTTATCGAAATAATTTTTATATCGAATGAAAGTATAAGCCATGCCATTATTTACTGAATAAGACATCGTTCAAATGTCCGCCGCGTTCGATGGACTGCAACGAATTTCGCGTTCGATGGACTGCAGCTGTCGATACGTTTCTGTCTTTAATCCCTTTAGATTTTCATTGGGGTTACATTAAATCGCTGGTGTATGCCAACAAGCCAAAAACGTTAGAACATCAGCAGGCCAACATCGAATGCGAAGTTCCTGTTATTTCGACCGATTTGTGTACTCGAGTCATAGAGAATTGGATCCAGCGTTTTACTCGTCCAGCGGCGGACATTTGAACGATCTCGTATTCCATAAATAATGGCATCGATTATACTTTATTTCAATTAAAAATCATTTCCATAACTACCCCACAAGTCTTTTATTTGAAAAACGAAATGCGTCTTAAAGAAAAACCCTATACATACCTACATATTTTTTAAATAAACTTTTTATTGATGCATATGTACGTACATAAAATAAAATATCCGTAAGTACAAATTAATAATAGATATGTAGAGCTAGTGTACCCGTACGTGAATCCAAGTATTTTTCTTGTTTGTCCAAATCATACAAACAGTTGACTCTAGGTACTTATTTGGTACCCCCTGTTCTAATTTTCTGATATTAATTTTATCATCGAGAATTATGGTTTTCGTTTATTTTCATTTGTTAATTTGCGTACTGAGCACACAGGGTAGCATAAACAAACCGAATCGCGTCAGGAAACCAAGGTAAAACGAGATAAGAAAAACAGACGTGAGGAATAGTGGAGACGTACCCGCGGAATAGTGAAAATAAACGGTAGGGGTTCTCCTATTGGCGAATGTAGGTTAAGTTTTGCTGGCAGGAGACATCCGAACAGATTTCGCGCTGGGTATTCGTTAACTGGTCGTTATAACCGAACCTGTAGAACTAAAAGTAGATACAAAATTGGTCGTAATATACGGGCGGTCGTTATATACGCGTTTGTTATAAGCGAGCTAAACATACATGTAACTATATGGAGATCTGACGGGACTTCCTTTTTTTGGTCGTTATAACCGGGCGTTCGTTATATCCGGAGTTCGTTATATCCGGTCTCGACTGTATATAAAATTAATAGTTTAGCTGCATGAGAATCTATTTGATTGAGATCAGTCGTGTCTGCGTTAAAATAAAACTAGTTAGCCAGGATTTAACAGATAAATAAATAAATAATTCCTTTTTTAAAATAAGACAATATTAAATGCAACAAAATATTTATATTTAGGGCACAGTTCAGCTCACTTGTTTCCAAATTGCCTTACTCTTCCACTCAACCCCTTACGCAAACTAGAACTAAGACATAATTGTAGCAACAATATAAAAATAATTCCGAGAACTTATCAAAACAAAAACAAACAAACAAATTACTCTAGAGCCTAATTACACGTAATTGCAGCAAATCCAACTCAACAAAACATCGCACCTGCCCATAAAAAATAAAAATTAAAACAGCCTCCAATGTGCGCTCGATGCCTAAAGTCCCCCTTGTTGAGCAAACAGACAACGCTTCACCTTTCCCCCAAAACTGTTTAACGATAAACTTTTCATATCTTCCCTGAGACCATTGTATATGTGCCTGACCTGGTAAGAGAATGACCGTTTATACAGCTCAGTGCGATGGGCAGGTGGAGCAAACAAACACCCGAATCTTAAATTAAGGTTATGGACATCCGTTCTACAGCATATCTTCCGCATGAGGTATTGTGGGATCCTAGTGGATAGCAACTTATGATACAATATTGCTGCATGCAACACCCTAGTGTTATCCATGTTCAACCACCCCAAGTCGCCCAGCCCATTCGATGCATGATCATACTTCGTCAAACCAAAAACAAACAGAACACATGCATTTTGGACACGCTCAACACGCTGCCTATCCAAAGCCATCAGGCAAGGACGGTACACGGTATCACAACATGAGATCTTTTGATACTATTAACTACTGTCAATATTAATTGTGAGATAATATCAAAGCATCAGCATTTGACACTACCGGTACTGTCATTAGACTGAAAATTTTGCAAATCCTGGGTCACTATATAGTATTAAATCAATGCAGATGCGACCGATCTCGATCAAATAGAATTTGCTCTTGCAGCGAAACTATTAATTTTACCAAAAAATGTCATAGGCATAAATTATTCAAAATTGTCTCTGCTTTAATTTAGTATTTATATTTAACTATTTTGACGAAATTACAGAAATGGCGGCTCATTTCTAAAAGCCTTGAAAAAGGCTTAGCGTAAACACCCAGTTCCTTTGGACCCTTTTGAACCAAAAGCTTTTCAACTCTAAGTTTGGTCATGATTTTTGAATTGAAGTTCCGTGCCAATACCTTTAGTAGTTTCTCCGGAATCGAATTAACAAAAATTGGGTACACACACACACACACACACACAGAAATTTTTTTGTACCTTGGTTAAATATGTTCAGGGGACCCAAAAGGACATATTTCCGCTAAAATCTCAAAAATTGTTTTCGGCACGATTACAATACTTTACCTACTGTGTATGATAAAGTAAACATGAAGATACATTCGTAGTATTCATATAAAAACATAGAAGTAAATTCTTACTTATCGAAATAAAAACTAAACAATTTAAAAAGTGTGAATTAAAACATACGACTCAAAGTTGCACCGCTGCCAGTGGCGAACGAGACAGCCGGCGGAGGCGCAGTAACGTTTTTGCAGCGTAGATGCCATGTACTTAGCAAGTGTGTTATGGCGCAATTGAGTTGATACACTGCGCTAACTCACTTCGGTGCGCCAGTATCATTGTGTCAGCGCAGAAAATTCCGCTGCGTTACACATGACTAGTATATTGCTTTTGTCACAACATTTGTAAAACCCTTAAGGAAGCGTGGCAGGTATTGACTTGTATAT
Organism: Melinopterus prodromus; assembly: GCA_964023965.1. Classification (NCBI taxonomy): domain Eukaryota; kingdom Metazoa; phylum Arthropoda; class Insecta; order Coleoptera; family Scarabaeidae; genus Melinopterus; species Melinopterus prodromus. Next base: position 52,723,906 of record OZ030391.1, on the reverse strand, counting down.
ATATATATATATATATATATATATATATATATATACATATTTTTTTGATCAACATTGAAAACTGAATCGATTTAGCTATGTCCGTCTGTCTGTGCACACGATAACTGCCTTAATTGTGAAGTAATTGATTTGAAACTTGGTATACAACCATATCTCGTAAAAACTAAGGACAAGTTCGTGGTTGGGTAAAATTGGTTCACTAATTTCTAATTTTTCTATAAATATTTTGCGGTGGGGCTCTTTAACTTCAATCCGGCTGAAGATACTTTTCTTACTAGTTATGTAATATATTTGCTTATCTACATACTAATTACTATATAATTCATACAGGATCTGCGTGAAAATTGCTGATATAATACATATACCTACATATAAGTTATCTGCATGCTTTTTTATTGTACAGGAGCCAGCATTGGCAGCATATAGATTACAATTTACAAAACTCAAATTGTTTTGAAAACGACATATACCTACGTGGTAAATGTTTGGTTGTGCATCGGCGTTACAATCACCTTATAATATGCAAATAACTACCATCCATAGTTGCCTTTTATGTCTGGCCGCAACGTGTTGAGTTCAGATCATTTTGATTGCAAATTGGACATATTTGCTTCCTATTGATGGAATTAGTTGAGTCATACGTTATTAGACTAAACTGAATTAATCGACAAAATAACCAGTGGCATATAATTTGAAAATTAATGTTTTATTATTTAATTTGTTTGAATTTATATTGATGTTTTCTTTGATTGCCTCCCACCACAAACTCACAAGCCGCCACTGGTGAAAACATCTGCTACATGTTGCTTCAGAAGCTATAATTGTGATAACTTTTTTTCAAAGAAAAATGCTCCATCTTGTTACATTTATTTAAAATAATGAAGTCAAAAAACATACCACAATTTTGAACAAAAATGAGCATAATAAATAAACAAAACACAATAATCCCCCGACAGAGTTCTCTAAGTATGCTGAAATTAAAGGTTGAATATCAAGCTCAACAATCTAACGAAAATAAAGTGAAATCGGTATACCTTAATTAGATTAATTACATAGATTCTGATAACTCCACACAGTTAAATGTAATTAATAAAGGGAAACCTGTCAAGCTATCAATTAAGCCTACTTAATGAATTCTAGAAAATCTAAAATTTAATTACAGAGGATTCCTATCAGCAACAAGCTGTCATTGATGGGGAACCAGCCTTGTTAGACATCCTAGACACAGCAGGACAGGTAGTTTTGAATTTGTTACAATTACAACTACACCAAAGCTTTGCATTAATTTTAGGTTGAATTCACTGCAATGAGGGATCAATACATGCGTTGCGGCGAGGGGTTTCTTATCTGTTACAGTGTCACGGATAGGCATAGTTTTCAAGAAGCGCTCGAGTACCGCAAGCTGATACAGAAAGTTAGGGCTTCAGAAGATACCCCACTGGTACTAGTCGGGAACAAATTTGACCTGCAAATGCAAAGAAAAGTCTCAACGGAAGAAGGTAAATCACTGGCGAGACAATTTGGGTGCCCATTCTACGAAACGTCTGCCGCTCTGCGAACATATGTAGACGACGCGTTTCATACATTAGTTAGGGAGATTAGGGTGAGGGAAAGGCAGAAAGGAATGAACGGGCACGATAGGAGGCCCCACAAACACAGTAAGTGGTGGCGATTGAGGAGCATCTTTGCTCTGGTATTCAAACGGAGACGAAACACGAATTACAACAATTAGATTCAAATTGTTTTTATTTTGTTACCGTTTTCAGTTTTTTTTTTTCTGTTTCGATAACTACATACTAAGGAGAAAGTGTTTAAAATATATGAAATAGTGGCAAGAAATGACAAATGTTTTATATTTAATGTATATGAATACTGCCGTTGTACTGATGCAAAAGTACGTGCCAAAACAATCGTTTTTATACTTTTCTATATATGATACCTATACGTAAAAGATGTAACAAATTGCAACTACCTTTACTAGTCACTAATTTAATTCTTAGCTTAAGTTTATGCTTTACGTAATCTAGTCATAATTATTTTTTGCTTGTGAAATTCAATTATTTTGTTATTATATTTATAAGCTTTATACTGAATTTTATGTACAGTGTTCCAAAACTTCTGCAATACTTTCTTCATTACTTTAATGTGGGTGTTTCAAAAGATATAGATTGATCATTTATGTTTCCTAACTTTTACTTAATTATCAACGATTACTGAATTATCATTCAATCTCTTTATGAATGATATCAGTGGCGGCTCGTGATCTAGAAAAATGGGGGTTGCAACTTGCAGGTACCTACCAGTTTTATATGACATATCTCTTTTATAGAAAAATAACTTTAATTGTGCACTAAACAATTACTCAATCTTATTCTTAAATACTCTAATTTTAATTATCTTTGGGTATATTATCTTTGGCTGCTACGTTCTAAATCCCTGTTATTGATTAGTACTATACACGGTATATCCCACTTTTTTTTCCGGCAGAACTGTTTTTCTGATGGTAAATGTTTATATTGAGTAAAAGGTTTCATATGAACTTATGTTTTTTCAATTCATTAAAAACTTACTGCTGTTTGAAATATTAACACATCGATATTTTAAACGGCTCATTATTGTGAAAACCAATAAGTCCATATGGAACTTTTTACTCGGAATAACATTTACTTTCTAGAAAATATCAGTTAAATTTTGTGTATATTTTATTATATTTGTCATGTTTTGCTGACAATGAGTGCTTCTTAATTCGGTCGGTTAAATGATTTAAATCTGTAATACCTGCTTTTGTCCACCGGTCATCGGCTTCAAACAATAGACAAGGAAAACAAAAAAAGCATTTTTGACAGCACACCCACAAATCCACTCATGTTTACTATAAACATCAGCATTAAATGTCATTGTAAATGACCTAGATTTGGTCGACACGCATGGTTTTATCAGTAAATTAGGAGTAGGCCTCCCAAGTCTTATTATTTCACTCTTATCGATGCAATTTAGGCTGCTAAATGGTTGAGCTAAGAAATCTGCACTCAATTCATTGTTTGCTTTTAATTTCGTGGAATTAGCACTTCACGGGCAACCAAACTCCACATCCTACGAGTAACTGTCTACAATCTACAACCTGCAGTGCAATAATGCATCACGCCAGTCGCGTAAGCATAACGTCGTTTTGCTTCTAGACACCATTGAGGGCGTGGTCCAGTAGTTTGGTGTACTGGATACTTGCAACCATTTCAGTGTAGACGAACCAATCGACGCGGCGAAATTCGCTCGCTCGCTGGGGAGAATGCAGGCGTCAATATGCAGTGTAGCGGTAGCTGACGGTTGTGGCCTTGCTGCGGCCCTAGAGTGTATACCCGACTTGCGCTTGGTATTCTCTAGAAAATGCTCGATATTTTATTAAATTATATGTTATAGAACGTTGCATATTGACTATTGCACTATTATTTACATACAATTAAACTGTTTTGTTGCCTTGTTACTTTTGGTGGTTACGCAAACCTGTAAACTAATGCACGAGCCGCCACTGAATGATATACATAATACAAATTTATTAGATCACAAAGAAAAAGGTACAAAAAATATAGAAGATTGGCACACTGTATGCATTTAAAATATATTAATTAATTAATTCCACAAAATAAAGTGATAACTATTGCAAATATTTTAAGCACTGATATTAAACAATTGGCAATCAGAATTTTCTCACCCAAACAAAACAAAAATTGTAAAAGCGCACAAAAGTCTCATCTAAATAAACGGGAGATAGAGAAATTGTGTAAAATTCCTTTAGAGTTAGGTTGCAGGCACTGTAGACCAATTATGCATTTACTTTTCGTCGTTTGATGTTTCTATTTTGAAATTTTAACGTAGCATAAATTGTTAAGTTTTGCTGTAAACTGACCAAAAGTGAAGAGAAACCTTATAATCTACAGCCTAATAATCTTGTTTGCAAATTATCAGAGATTCTGTGCAGGTTAACATAAATATCAAAGGGTTTTATAATGTTAGAAATGTTGATTTTTTGTATATTTGTGAAATTCTTTTTTGAACAACAGATTTTTGATGAATGCTTAAGTTTGACTATGTTTAAGTTGTTACAATTAGCCTGTATAGGATATTGGGCTAAAGACTGTAAAAATTTGTGTATAAACTGCTGTTTTCTTTTATCTATAAGGGAGTACCATTACGTCTTGCTTTTTTTGACCAATCAAATTTTATCTGGGGAACAAAACTTTCATAGAGTTACTATTTTCTTTTATGGTGGCCTAGGCTTGGGCTAATGTTGTCGTAGACACATGACATATTAAGTTTGTCCGTCAATGCTTGAAATAATATCAAAACATTTTTATCAAGGATGTGTTTTTATGGTTGATTTGCGGAAAGATGGCATGTATGTCATTGATTTGTAGACGTCTCAATCTAATCTCTACAAGAGTCACTTGCGCACAATACTCATAAATATCACCATTTTTCTGTAGCATATTGAGATATGTCTGTGTGTGTTTCTACTGTTGTCTGGTAACTTTAATCCAATAAGAAGGCCGGATTACGTCGCTTGGTATGCCATTCAAATTTATATGAATTCATAGATATTAGAACACTTTTTGACAAGGTATTGGCCGTTTTATGGCTTATGTCCAATAAATCTCTTAAGAAACAATGTAACTAAAATTATTATTATTTTTTATACTTTACGTGAAACGATGAATTCCATATCACCTAACATGTGGCATACCAAATAACCTTGGGCCAACGTCAAGTTTTACTGTTTAGGTTATGTAAAACTGACATATCTTAAAAGTCATCATTTTACCGGAGAACGGTTTTAAGTTTTACTAGTATGTATATTTGAAAAACCAAAATGGATATGGGTTTTTTTATTTGTTTGTGAAAGTTTCACAAGATACTGGGCTATATATATATATATATATATATATATATATAAAATATTATTTTGACGAAGTTCAACTAACTGCCCATAATACTGAAATTTTATTTGAGTTGTAACATTTGTCTTGTATTTGTTGTGCATTTGTTGTTGAAGTACACAGACAAAATTATTGAATAAGTCAACCAAATCAATGTTTTTTGTTTTATAACTCAAATTTTGTTATTTTCCGCAACAAACTTATAAATTAAAACCAAGATAACTTAATCTATGTTAATTAATAACTAGAAACTATAATAAATTATTATTTTTTATTTTAAAATAATTAATAGTATATTATTCTATGAGCAAGTAATGTAAGCAATTTCTCACGAGAAGAAAGTTTGCAGCACTGAATGTGACATTTTTTTGTAAACTTTGATACACATACTATGACTTCATCAACACAACTAAAGATTTGTCATTATTCCTGATCGGTACCCTTAACATTAGCAATGCTTAGCGTCCAAAGACAAAGTGACAATTGTTCTCTCTACTGCTTTGCTGACAACGTTACAACCAACGCTTGCAAAGTTTTTTCTGATAAAAATAATGGCTTTTGTAAACATATTTCATTATTTAAATAAAAAGTTGCTATAGAAAATATTAAACTTATTACTATGAATATCTTTATCCTCTTCCGCAGAAAAAACATAATCTATTTTTTTATTACATTTATATTTTTTATTTTAGAGGGGTAGAGCAGCCTTTGGCTTTTAATCTCTTTAAAACAAGCATAATGTTTGGCATAAAAAGTGATGTTTAAAAATTGGTAACACCCATGCCACTTTTTTGCAAATCAACTATAACAGGGCTGTGCAATACATTCCATGTTAACTTTTGCTATTAGTTACATATCAACAATTTTTCCAGTCATCAATTTGTAAAATAAATACAGCCACAAGTTCGAGAATCTATTGCCAGTTTGAACAAAGTGAATCTGCGGACTAAGTAGTTAAAAATGTGAGGTGCCCACGACAAATTGTCTATTATTTTCCCACTTCCTTGCAGTATTACGGTCTGTATTCTATAGAAATCACCTAATTAAAAAAATCTACCAACCAATCATTACAAATAACGGGTATAGCTGTAAAGAGAAATAATGTAAAAAGGATGCAGAACATAGTAATCGTAAGTGTAGATATTCTAAATGTTATTAATTGGCGGCTTTATTATTATGATTGTTTTTTTGATACTCGTTATTACAGTAGAAAGCCTCAAAAAGAAAGAAATTAGCATTAAACCTGTCCTCCTTTCTTATTGATGTTTGCTATGTAATAAAATATATTTGATTACATATTGTAGAGGTGACCTACAGCTTTGCGAATGATATATAGAGTGATAGGTTAAACACTAATTTTTCAATTATTTGCTTAAGATTTTCTGAAATCTTCTCCTGCCACCGCGGTAGCAGAAACATTTCATTTATGTTGTTCCTGAGCATTTCTCGTTTAATTGAACTGCTTTTGCTGTCATGCTGGCAGATTTTATGAAAATACAGCTTAAATTTGACTCTAAAAACGAAGACATTAATTTTCACAAATAATTCAAAAATTAGTGTTGCTTATTCCCAGGATATGATAGATGGAAGCTTTTAACCAAATGGAGACCATTGGCAATTTGGCCCAGTCGACAAACTAACATAAAGAATAAATCGGAATGGAAACTTGTTTCTTTGTTCGAACTATTGATGTAATCGTTGAATTGAAGGTCAATTTCAAAACTAGTTCCAAGTTTATTATTTTATTTATTTGCTGAAAACAAAGCTTTGTTTACTGGGCTAATTAAAAATTTATTGTAACGAAGGGGACATGTTATTTATTTACCTTTACATGTATGGTTGCCTTAGATTTCTTGCCCATATTTTGCCTTTAAAAATTGTTTGCTAAGTGTTAACACCTTTAAACAGGGTTTTAATGTATGTAAATTGTAAATTTTGACTATTAGAATCTCTTATTGTATGTACTACTCAGTAAGTTTCAGTTTTTGTTTTTTTTTTTAATTGACCCATTTTCTTTTGGTTATTATTGATGTAGTCTAGCAAACGAATATTTATAAATTATTCATTTTATGTATTTATCACAAAGTATTATGAATTTTATCCATTATTGTTTTTAATAGAGATTAATAAAGTTTTTTGTGTTTATTGTCTTTTTATGTCACCGATTTAATCAAATCATCACATGTAAGGTTTTTCAGTTTCCATTCCTTTAGCAATATCCTTAATTTCTCCTTTTCTTCTTCTTCCCCGAAGATATATCCGATACTCTGGTATGAAATGTCCCATAACTGTTTGCGTCTTAAATTGTAATGCTGTTGTGCCAAATAGAATTCCTTTGACAAGCTTGTACCAAAAACTCCTTTATCATCAGTCTGAAAGTTAAAGTGTAAAATTCATTCACAAATTCGGCGAATTGCAAATTACATACAGCAAACGTAAATGGCAGTCGGTGATGAATCCATTCTTTTGAGTGGTGGTCCTTGAAACTTGTTGATGTTCCACAAATGACGTTTGATGTAAGACAACACTCTACAAAAATAAAAGTGATCAGTTTGTGGATGATTTGACCTAAGAATTATAAATCGACAGATTTTAAAATGGCTCGTTTTAAAATGGAAATTTAATAATAATAATACAGCTATAGTGTCGCTTTTCTTGTTTTCGCGAGTTGGTAGGACCGGCCTTAAATTAGAAAGTAAGATCTTACCAGTAGGAATTTGAACTTGTTGGTACAGCTCCCATAGTTCCTTAGCACCCCCAAAGTTTGGATGGATACAACTCCCATGTCCAATCCTTTCGGGCTTAAACTGAAGCATTTCCATCACCTCGTCGTCATTTTTTATTTCGGCACAATGCAACGTAATTCTCAAACCATTCACCCTAGCTACAGAAAATAAATCTTTATCAAACCTGCCTTCATTTGGAATACCGCATAAATCAACCCCTTTAATAATATCAGGATATTTTTGTTTCATGTCAATTATCAATTCCATGGCTTCCCGTGAAGTATCATCATCATGTCTACGGTCTATGGAGAGTAACAACTTAACAATTATATTATTCTTATAATCTTGAATGGCTTGTATTACAGTTTCAATGTACTCCCGCTTTGTCATTGTTACTTCACATTTTGGTGTAGTACGCAGCTCCAAGTACACTACGTTTTCTTCAAAAAACTCTTGTATCACACTTGTAGTTGCCAAATACAAGTTTTCTTTTGTTTTTGTGAGATCGTGTGCGACTTTAAATACGGGAAAGCATTCAAACAGAGTCTGCGGAGTTTTTTCGAGAATGTTTTGTATGCCTTGGTATTCCCCAATTGATTTTACGGAACACCCTAATTTCTTCAAAATTTTGTTGCTCAAGGAGCCATTCAAATGAGCGTGGAGTTCCTAAAATTATTTAATTATAGCTTTTGATTGTATAGAAGTGATAAACTAACAATTTTTGGTAACTCCCTGCAAAAATCTTCCATTTTTGTAGTTATCTTTGGACTCTTCTAAGAGTTGGTCACCCGTTTCCAGACAATTTGAATTTTAGGTTAGGTTAAACACCGGTACTTCTAATTGCGTCTGTACAACCCATCGAGATGAAAATATGGTATGTTCGATTCATAGACAACGTATACTATAGATCGACAACAGTCGGCTTTGGCCGTGACCCGATTTTTCTGCGCGAGGGAGATAGAAGAGAGAGAGAGGGGTCACGCCACTCTCAAACAGAGATGGCGCTGATGCTCTACTACCTCAAAGAATCCTACTTTATCTACGTCCAATTTATAGGTTTGAAAAATAAAAAGCGCGCTTTTCAAATTGACGTCTTGTCCAATCTACGTACTTAACCAATATTAAAAATAAATCTGTCTTCAGTAGACACACAAAAACTACTGTATCCACGATGACCGACAAATTTAAATACAGGTTTGTTATCGTATGCAGATTAGACAAGCCGTACTCAATAATTAAATATTAATTAAACGTTTTGCAGTGCAAATTTTAATTAATAGAAAATTACATCAAAAAACGCATCTTTTTATTTCACCCACATAACTAAAATCCTATGCTTTCAATGTATCTACATGGTGGGAAAAATAAGACGCATACATTAACATTATAATATTATATATTTATTTACTAAAAGTACATATACAAAAGATAATTTAAAATATAAAGTTTAATAATCAATTCATTTTATACAGATTTTTAAGACCTAAATCATTTTATAGGTACAGTTAACGAGTATTGGACAGACGCGATGCGCCTGTAATTGTGATAATAATTAATTTGTGCTCTTTTTTTTGTTTTTGAATTGTGCCACTGTATTGTCAAATAATTTTACCCCATACGTTAATGTTGGTTTTATACACCTATGTTTATTGTAGAATTTCTGTTTAGGTTTTCTGCCTAACAATAAAATAGTCAATATCTGTTCAAGGTCCTACGACAAATAAGATATACAATTATCATTAAATAAATTAAACATTAAAAATACGACACAAAATACGTTTTTTATACTGTTTACTAACATCACATATGATTGCTGTTTAGCAGCCAGGGGGGGGGGGGGCTCAGTTTGTAAATTCAATTTTTACCTTTTTTATAACAAAAAATATATTTGCTATAACAATAATCGATTACACGACATATAATAAAAATGATTCGTTTAACAATTAACACTAACTATTTTTGACTTTATAAACCAGTATAAAAACCAGTATAAACCCTCTTTATAAACCATAAGTATGCAGTATGCAATTATAATTAGTTAACATTAATTAATTAATGTAACGTATTTAACAATTATTGTCAGCTTGCCAGGTTTCCCGCCAGTTTTTTTTTTTTTTGTAATTCACGACAACTGAGTAATAACATTTTTCTTGTGAAACGACAATTATTTCTTTGTTATATTATCGATAATTATACAGTACGCGTGTAAACACGGTTAATGTTATCAATGACTTATTTTTATCAGTTATGTTGGTCCTATAACACCAATTAAAAAAAATATTTTGAAAAAATATACTGCAATTCTCATCATATAATATTTTAAGTTTTTTACGAAATAAGAACCACCGTAGCAAGTGTTTAGTATAAAATGTGAATTTTTATTTTAGCATTTAAGTAAGGGACTTACTTAAATTACATTAGCCAAAGAGTGGCTAATGTTCTCAATACGGCGTGCATTGATTGTATTTGTACTAATTTAATTTAAACCTTTTAGTGATTGAATACTTCTTATTTTACATTTTTGTTTGATAAATTTATTGTGCGCGGCTATTTTTATAGGGTCTTTTAACTTTGTTTTCCAACCTTTCAAATTTTTATTTACATTGTTTACCCGGACATGCATGTGGAAACTAAAAAAATATTGTTAAAAATTTTCAGACAGTTAGGATGCTCTTCACATACTAAATGATACGCTAACAGTTTGTTTATAGTGTTAATAGTTTTAGCTTTTAATTTAGTGTTTCTGCACTGTTGGGGAATGATTTTATCAATGATACCGTAATGATTGGGTTTTCCATTCAAATTATACGTCGAACAGAACTTGAAACCTTTGCTGATAATACAAAAAATATCCGGCTCAATTCTGTCGGGTCTAGGTGACGGATTTTACGATTGTTGATGGCTGTCGTAGTCTTCTTACGTCCAACAAAGAAAAAACGCCGATATTCACAGAATTCGTCACCTATTCATGACAGAATTGAACCGGATATTTTTTGTATTATCGGCAAAGGTTTCAAGTTCTGTTTGACAAATAATTTAAATGGAAATACCTAATCATTTCGCTGAACAACTCAGAATAATATTATGAAGTATATTTGGTTGCCTACTCATTTCGAAGAACATCTTAAGATGGGGTTCGAAATGAGTAGGCAACCAAATATACTTCATAATATTAATTTGAGTTTTTCAGCGAAATGATTAAGTATTTCCATTCAAATTACACGTCGAACAGAAATTGAAACCTTTGCCGATAATACAAAAAATATCCGGTTCAATTCTGTCCTGTATAGGTGACGAATTATGTGAATATCGGCGTTTTTTTGTTGAACGTAAGAAGACTACGACATAGCCATCAACAATGGTAAAATTCGTTCCTATACACGACAGAATTGAATCGGATATTTTTTGTATTATCGGCAAAGGTTTCAAGTTCTGTTCGAGGTATAATTTGAATGGAAATACCTAATCATTTTGCTGAAAAACTCAAAATAATATTATGAAGTATGTTTGGTTGCCTACTCATTTCGAGCCCCATCTTAAGTTATGTTTTGCCAACATATCTAATGTTGTCAATTCGAGTAGACATTTCCGACAATATTTTGTGCGCTTATACATATATTCGATCTGCTACACACCCTGCTATGTCAGCACGAGTAAATTGTGCTACATTACTTATCTCTTGTACATTATCTTGTAAATCTTCTGCTATATCTTGTACATCGCGCCCAATCGCTTCTGCTCTATATTCCTGCTCTGATTGTGATGGTTCTTCGTTCTTCGTTTCTTATTCTGAAGATAAGTAGGTTTAGTTTAGTTAAACCGTACTTTCTGCTAATAATGCTGAATTAACTTGAAGATGGGGCGATGTTGGTTCAAATGTCATCTCTTCGGTATCAAGCATTGCTACTAAAACACACAAGTGCAAAACAATAAAAATATGTATTTATAAGATTAATTTCAAATAATAGAATGTAATTACACATATGCATTGTATTTTTATTAATGATTTTGTAATTCTGTTATTGTTAAGTTAATAAGTTTTACTTCAGATAAATCTTACCTTCTTCCAAGAGCATGGAATTAACAAGCTCGATGTCGGAAAATCCATCTCGTGATCACCAGTGAGTGATGTAGAATGACCTGCGCAAGCAAAAAATACATTATGAAACCAATTGTGCCAATAAGCAGCAGTTTATAGTACCTAGTACTTCGGGACTTGGGTTACATACCTCCTAAACACTGGTCAGGAATCGCACCTTTCTTTATATTTGTTTTGCTGGTTCTATCATAGTCTGGTACTTTCCAATTTACGGAAAAGTGCAGGTCACAACCTCAATAACTCTTCCTGACGCGAATAACTTGTAAATTCAACAAATCCTCTCGATTAACTTGTTTCAACCATAATCTAATGAGCTGCAATGAAACTTAAGTGAATTTAAAGTTACTTAGCCCAAGTAATAGTAAAGTGACTTATCAATTGTGGAGAGCATTAACGAACATAATATAAACAATAAACTACTTTATCTCTACTTACATTTGGATCCTTAGAAAAACTATGCATACGCGTTGCTTTTCCGGTTGATGGGCAAGCCCGAACACAGCAGTGAAAACCCATCTTCAAAATAATTTAAATTCAAACTCGACGCACCAGTCACTACGGTCACTATGGTCACTACTACGCATGTGTCACAATGACAAATAAATTCTTGCGGATCGATAATACAATGATAATACATTGCCGATATTACCGACAGAGTGACATCAACGACATCTAGGTTTGCGAGTGGCGGAAGATAAATTGGGATATGTCAAAAGTGCCGGAGTGCTAGCCGCATGGTTCGATTGCTGGCCGCACTCAGTTGTAATCTGTTCAATCTGATCGCAAATTTGAAATACTTGGTTCCTATTGGTGGAATCAGTTCAGCTCAGACGTCAAACGAACAATCGAACTACACTTTAGCCAACTGATCGCTAATCAGATTGAACAGAACTAAGCGCGGCCAGCAATCGAACACTACTATATATATATATATATATATATATATAGCAAGCGGTAGGAGTGGGGGAGGGTCAAAAATGCTCTGAGCTTCATAGGCTCTTGAAGTTAGGGGTTTTAGTAACTTTATTTTAGTGCTTGCAAAATCACTAAATATCTAGCTTCAGGTATATAAACAAACCTATATGGGCTATATGATTCTAACCTAAAACGTGCGTTAAAGTATTCGTACACACCAGTACACACCAATTTTGTTTTGTTTTGGCTTTGGGACAAAGGTTATAAGTAATACAGTGGTATAAATTGTTTGATGACATAAAAGATGATGCAGATTATTTAGATTTTTCGAATATCAGTCAATTTTCAATTAATCTGGTAGAATACATAGGAGGTTTTGTAGTAAAAAAGATTTTAAAAAGAATTAAATGAAATTGGTGTTTAGATGCCTGTATTGCATTATCAGCAAATACATCATTTCTAATTTCATTAAAAAATATCGGTAAATTAATACATGTCTCAAAGAATGCATATGCAAAGAATTTGAGCGAGTTTGTCGGCGGTTATTGATTGTTAGATACAAACAGTGCTCCACCAAACTTAAGATATACTTGAAAATTTAGTTCACTCTGTTTTTTGTGCAGTATACACACATATTCATTCAATTCACTTCAAAGCCACATTATAAACTATGAAGTATGAACTTGGTAATAATCATATTTGTATTATTAATAAAGGAAGTTGCGAAAATATATCTGCATTATATCGCAAATTGTCACAATATTCATGTTAGAAAAGCAAGTATATACAAAAGTTGTGCTTTTTAATAATCAATATACCACTGTATAAAAGATGCTGTTTTATTTTATTATTTTTAGTAACAAACTGCTAACCTTAAAGAAAATTGTTATAATATCAACCATTCCTTTACTCTGAGAGAATTTCGATGAAAAAGCAGAATTGAAATGTTTACAAACATTGCTAGTTACTTAAAATATTACGAGTTAAATTACAACTACTGTATATTCCATCAGTACTGTGATGATTTGATCATTACCTTCTGTAACTCGTATTATAAAGTGATAATTACTTCCTTTTTACTTATTGAACGCACTAAAAGTAGATTATAAACAAGAGAATTTAGTAGTAGTGTTTGAATTTGCCGCGCGTCGCCCTCTGTATGGCCCTATGACAACTAAACAACTTTTGACCCGTTTTAGCACTGGTGGGGACTATTGCATGCTACCTCCAGATTATATATATATATATATATGGGACGTTCTTTCTCAAACGGAACAAAGCTCTGCCCAAAGTTCCTTTTGATTGATTATAATGATTTTGGGCAAAACATTTTTGTTTTTTAATCCTACTTCTGGGCCCGTTGGGCCTTTTTGAAAATTTTAAAATGAGGGCTCAAAATGGCGGCTGGAAATTCAAGATAAATCAAATGCTCGGTTTAAAAAATTTATAGAAAATGAAATACGCGATCGATCTCGTTCTTTTTTGGCTTAAATTGTTGGTAATGGATCAGTCTAAAAGGCTGATATGGTAGAATGGTGAAATGCAATATGGCGGGTCCAAGATGGTGGACAAGAAACAATAATCAAATATTTTGCGCCAAATTAGGTTTGGATGTGTTTAGGTGGGAGGTTTGGGGTCGCTGGTCACAAATCAGTATTTAGCTTTTCGGAATTCAAGATGGCGGATTCAAGATGGCGGGCGAAATTTTTAGAAATCGACCTTTTCACATTATTTTTTTTTGTATATTTTCTACTTGCCGCAGGTGTTTATGGTTCCGACTCGAGTGTCACATTAGTAGACTTACCTTATTTCGAACCGAAAACGGGGACGTTATTGCCCGTTTGAATATTACTTCCGTGTATATTAGCGTAATTTCAGCCCATACCAGGACCGAATGTAGCTCAAGCAGGCGCTCAGACGCAACTATTAACATTGGTCGCTAGGCAACCGACGGCAAACAGATCTGACAAATACTTTACTTTGACGCTTTTAGTCCATTTTAGTCACAGATTACGGTTTTAGTGAAGCAATGTTGCAATCACCAGAAATGCATCGTTTCCGGAGAGATAGATGTTGTAATCCCTTTGATAAAGAAGGACATAGAGGAAAAGACTTGCGCCGAGTTTCAGCAGGATTCCTTTCTAAGCACATACATTTTCCTGTGAATGCTTTAATTTGTGGAAGTTGTCGAAAGGAGTGCTACATAAATTCAGCCGACTCATCAAATGCTTCAATTGATGATAGGATTTCGGAACCTGAGAAGTATGAAGGTCCTGAACCAAAAAGAAAATGTTTATCAAGGCAAGATAAATTGGAACAACTTATAGATGAACTAAAAGAAAAGTTTTCTTCTCTTCTAAAAAACGATCCACTAAGAGTGACAATTTTGACAATATTGCCAGATTGTTGGACAGATTGTTAGAGGAGTTTAATGTTTCCATAAGGTTGGCTAAGAAAGGAAGAGACTTAAGACATGAATCAGGTGTTTTAGCAACTCCTAATCCAAAAAGAGGCAAGTCGTTACCTGAGAGTACTGTGCACAAAGTTGTGGAATATTATAACTCTGATACAAATAGTCGCGTAATGCCAAACAAAAAAGATGTCGTCAAAATCAGAGAAGGCAATAATATAATCAGTGTTCCCAAACGATTGCTTTTATCGGATATAAAGGTTTTGTATCGAAAATTCAAGGAGGAACACGAACAAATGCCCATAAGTTTTAGTAATTTCGCAGATCTACGGCCTAATTGGTGTGTTATAGCAGGAGCCAGAGGTACACACAGTGTCTGTGTATGTGTAATACACCAACATTTTAAGGCAATGTTCGATGCTTCTAATTTGATTGAGCTAACAAAAGGATACAACTATGAACTGAAAGGTTATGCTGATTGTATCAATTATTGTCTTTGCAGAAACCCGAAAATCGATTGTCACCTAGGAATATGTCAAAAGTGTCCAAAACTATCAGATTTTCAAGAGTACATCACATCAGTACTACTGGAAAATGATGTCCATGAAATTATATTTAGTATCTGGCAGGCGACCGACAGGTGCACTTTAAAAAAGGAGTGCCTTACTGTACATGATTTCGTTCCTGAAATATCGCACAGTTTACAAACATTGATTCCGCATCATTTCATTTCCAAGAAACAATCACAATTCATCAGTGATCTGAAGAAGAATATTAAACAAAATGAGGCAGTCTTGGAGATAGATTATTCAGAGAATTATGCATATGTCGCTCAGACCGCTGCCCAACAATTCCATTATAACAACGATCAATGTACTATATTTGGTGCTGTTCTTAACTACAAAGAAGGCGATGAAGTTAAACACTTCAGTTTTATGGTGCTGTCCCAATGCACAACTCATGATACTACGGCTGTGTATTTATCACAAGTACATCTAGTTCCTGCAATACTACATAAATGTCCACAGATAACAAGAATTATCTATGTATCAGATGGAGCAAAGCAACACTTTAAAAATCGGTACCAAATGGTTAATTTGGTGCACCACAAAGAAGACTTTGGCATTGAGGGAGAGTGGCATAATAATGCTACAGCACATGGAAAAGGGTGTGTTGACGGACTTGCCGCAATATTAAAAAATCTAGCAACACGGGCTAGCTTACAAGACAAGGGAAATGATTATATTCTAAATTCTGCTCAACTTTTCAATTGGACGAAGAAAAAATTCCCCAAACTGGCCAAAAGATTTTCCACTGCACCATCTGTCAAATACATTTCTAAAGCTCATTCTTTCAAAGTAGCCTCAAAGAAAGCCCTTAATGCATATAGATACTCTGATGCATCTGAAATATTATCAACTACATACTATTAAAGCAAAAATAAATTGTTTAAAAAACCTACAAAATGTATAAAAATACGAAAAATAAAAAAAAATTGCAATTCTCTTTTGATTGTTTTATTTCTTTGTTTTTTTCTTTTCAACATACCGGTTGGAACCGTCATCGCGAAACTACTCTAGTCGTATTTCCCGTCGTATTGTACCTACTGAAATCGATTTTTAAACATCACAGTAGAAATTGCAAGAATCGCCAAATCTAGATTGCGTTGAAAACAACTGAACAAGTTGGAATAAACACAACTTTATTTAACACGTTTCTAGGTAATTTTTCATTATAATTAATTTAGTAATTATAAAATGATAAGCCTACAATTAAACACGATGTTAAAAATAAAACAAAATCGTAAGGTAATAAAAAAATGCTTAATTCAATGTCAGTAACTGTTCAAAAACGTTGCCGTTTTTCGCTAAACATGCTTTAATTCTTTTAACGCATTATTGTTGGTGGCGTCTCTGATTGCGTTAGCACATAACTCATTGCAAGCAGCTGGAACTCTTATCTTTCATGTTCTCCTTTTCAATTATTGGGTTCTCATAAACTACGTCTTTAAGGGTCCGGTGAAACGATGCTTTAGAACGTACCCTAAATGGCGTTTCGGTAGTTCCAATTGTTCTTCAATTGTTGCTTTTAAATTTGAGATTTTTTATGCTCAAACGGTTTGAATTGAATGTAGCTATTGGGGAAAACTTCGCATAACAATAATTGAAAAGGAAATACTTTTTGAAAATCAGTCATTATTGAACAATAGGCAGTAACTTACGATTTTATTTTTAGATTTATAAATCATTGATTTTTAGCCATGCACACAAAAATCACCTACCTATGTATGCAATAAAATCTCCATAAAACCACCCTCGTTTGGAAATCAATTGGAAGCAGAAAAAGCTATGATTTTTGTGCGGATTGTGTTGTTTGAACGAAGAGTGGGAATTCCTGTAGTTCACCGCTTTTTGAATAGATGGCACCACCGCTGTTTATAACAAACATTCAAAATAAAATTGGCAGTTTCCAGTTTCTATATTATTTCCCTCTCAAAGTTTTATCTTATCTCTGCGGTTATTATCCATTATTACATGTATTGTTATTATTATATTATTATTATTACACATATTGTGCAATGGGAAATATGCATTTGTCCATTTGTGTAGAAATTAATATTCAAAACTGGTTATTGATAATAAATGTTCACTAATTTAATTATCGTTTTGGTTCAAACAAATATTATGTGTGTGTACTACTCATCAGGTCTCAAACTATTTCATGTAAATCTCTATACATATAATTTGAAGAAGCAGTAATACTGGGGGTGCAGCCAGTGTGGCGGTTAATAAATGAAACACTTACCATTGCAAGGCCCTAAGCTTTCAACAATTTATTTAAGTGTTCATCAGAGGGAAATCTAAAAAACATAAGGTGCACAATTTTCACAATAACCGAAACGAGTCACCTAACGATGTTTGCTTCCGGCTGTGAGTTGACTCGTTGAACATTGGTCATTGTGAAAATTGTGTACGTTATGTTTTTTAGATTTCCCTCTGATGAAGACATAAATAAATTGTCGAAAGCTTATAGAGCCTTGCAAAGGAAATGGTTTAATTTATTAACCGTCCCACTGGCTGCACCGCTAGTATTCCTGGTTCACCAAATTACACTGCAAACAGCCGATACTTCCATAAATCTATACATGTAGTAGTACCACGCGCAATACCATTGAATTTTTATTTCTATATATAATCTATATATATATATATATATATATATATATATTATATATTCTGTATATATAATCAAGGGTAATACCTACCCTCAGATTACTGCGAAATTGAAATGATTTGCAGTAAATCGTAACTTATAAATATTACAAACCAAACAGAGAAGAGGTAATAACACTCAAAACAGATTTCACATTCTTTTATTAATTAACTAATTCATTAACTATACATTCAACAAATAAGCACTGTTAAAATAAGTAAACTAAAAAGAGGGAAACATTAAATAATTTGTATTTGACAGTAACAGTCCCGACAACAGTAAACCGCCAACATACAACTTAATTCAGTAACAGATGTTATATCATTCATTTCTTATTATTACTATGTTATCATTTTGTCTTATGATTAGAACCCGACCAAACATTCGGCTTTGGCCACCTATGGTGACAACTTACATCTTAAAATAATTACACAACAAATAAAAATGTTGCATTGAACGCGGTCCGAAACCGATCAGCAAACCAAGCTATAGTTAGGAGACACACGTAAGTACTGTATAAATAAATTATAATTCTATTACTTTATGTATTTTTTAGCACAACAAAAACAAATACTATTTTACTTTAAACATTGGCAGTTCTTTTGCGTTCCTTCGGCTTCTGCCGAAGACATCGAAAAAGATGAAGTTCAGCTTCGGCTTTAGTCCAAAATATTACCTTCGGTCGTATACCTTTGGTTAATAATAGCAAGGTAGACCTGCTCGTTATAAAATTTACATAACTTGGACATTATTCGTTTCATAGTTTTTCGTTGTTCTCAATATTCACAACATGGAGTGGTTGGTTATCGTTTATATAAAGTATTAAATAACACCTTTTCCTTCCCGTTATTTTAGCAGTCCTTGCAACCATAAAATAAAATTTATATGCGTTACTTTTATACAGATCCCAGTTCTAAAGAACGGGGTTTGATATCTGAATTATCGGTTTTACGACAAAAAATAGAAATCCTGTAGAGAAGGTACTTCGCTGAAGCGCTTGTGGAGTGTAACATTAGATGTAGTAGTTGTAGTACTAGTCCTCGCTGGTGTCAGGAACTTCTACTTAAAACCCACTGTAGTGTAGACTCGGAGAGTTACCAGAAGTTTTTAACAGGTGAAACAGCATGATTTCTAAAAAATAAACATCGTTTAACACAAAAACATACAACTAAAAACTGAACTTACATATATGATGAACATTGTATACTCATATACATAGGTACTATATCAATCGAGATAAAACCAAGCAAAGTTTCTTTTGCTAGTCGAAATCGCTATAATTTCTTCACATTCACCGAATCGACAAGGATCATCCAAAAGATTCATGTCTATACTCTCTAGTAAATAAATAAAATCTTACAACATATGTACGTAAGGTTGTCCCGAAAAGCACAACGTAAATACAGTTGAATACAGTATGTTTTTTTGATATTTGGAAATACACGATGTAGTCTATCTCTCTCAGCGCTGTAGGAATAGTTCTGCTGGCTCTGTTTAGAATATCGGATACCATCAAAGCAAAAATGGTATTATGCATACGATGCATACGGATAGCCGCAAGTGGTATTATATTGTATAGCGCAAACAAATCAAGAATCGAGAGGGGTGGTGAGAGGGTTTTTTGTGAAAAGGATTTATGAAATCGTTGGTATTATGTGAATTTATGCAAAGCTGCTTTTCATTACCAATATTCTCAACAATTAATTCCCCACAAGACCACAAATAAGAATGTGTTAGTATTTAGTACAGATGTGTATTTACTATGATGTGCATTATACATAAATAATAAATAAATAAATAATAAACATCGGTTGAAAAAAATATGGATAACTTTTTTACGCCGTACCGCGGCGCGCCAAGCCTACGACCGCAAATCGCTGTGAAATATGAAATAACAACGAATAGTGTGGAATAGGTATCAAAATGCACAGGCTTGGTGTGGAGCAGCCAGCAGGGGAAGGGCGAACACGTGACAAACACGGCATCCGAGGTGGCGCGCTGGCCGCTGGCTTTCATCGGTGTTGAAATAAGTATAATAAAACAGAAAAATGAGCATGTAGGGTGGGTGGCGCCATCACGCGGCCAAAGTTAAAATGTGCCCGGTGTCCGCACCCTTAATAGCTCCCGAAATTAATAAATCTATTGGCGTCAAGTCGGGGGAATGCGGTGGATATTTGTATGGCCTATTAAGCGCATTCAACCGATCGCCGATTATCGCTCGTTAAGCAAACCTCTTATAGCAACTGCTATCTGCGCTGGAGCACCGTCCATTTGAAACCACCCTATAATGGAGGACCCAATAACTAATAAGGAGAACATGAAAGATAAAGTTCCAGCTCCTTTCAATGGGTTATGTGCTAACTCTATCAGGGACGCCACCAACAATAATATGGTAAAAGGAATAGTAGCATGTATAGCAAAAAACGGCAACATTTTTTAACAGTTACTGAAATAGAATTAACCGGTTTTTTAAAATTTTCTTAACGTTTTGTTTTATTTTTAATATTGTGTTTCATTGTAGGCTTATAATTTTATAACTACTAAACCAATGATAATGAAAACTGACCTAAAAAAGCTTGTTTTATTAAAAAGTTCTGTTTATTCCAACTTGTTCAGTTGTTTTCAACGCAATCTAGATTTGGCAATCTGTGCAATTTCTACGGTAATGTTTAAAAATCGATTCAGTAGGTACAAGTACATTTTAGGTATAGGACATCGTACACAAAGTTGATGAAAATTTTCCATTGAATTGAGAATTGTATTAATATGTTAGGGTTGCCATTTGAAAAAATCGAGTTTTAGTACTTTTCTCGAATTCAACTTTCATCTTATAATTTGAACACCCTGTATAACTTTTAGAAGAGTTCTACCGATGTGTCGATAATACGTTACCTTCACAACAATTTCGCCGGACGACTTTTTTCCAACGGTCAAAGGAGATAATTTATAAGTAGTTGAAAGTAGCCGTGCAGCTGTCACTTTTTAATGAAAATAATTAATTTCTCAAAAATGACACACGTTAGGTATAGGGAATGTAACATAAAATTGATCTAAAATTTAATGAAGATTTCAAAAATGCGTTCAAATACAGGGTGTTCCATTTGAAATATAAAAGATGACATCATTTCCGGTGTAACCGGAAGTAACCGAAAACTCAAAATATTTTAGTTGAGACGATCGTGTCCAACAATATAAGTCCACAAATTTTCAATCTGTCATTTTATTTGGTTCTCCATATTCTTCTAATGGCAGCTCGTCCTGGGAGACCCTGTATATATTTTGAAAAATCGATTTTTAAAAATCGATTTTAATAATCGATTTTCTAAAATCGATTCTTCAAAATTGATTATTAAAAATCGATTATTAATCGAGCATATCTCGAGAACCGAATCATACGATTTTGCAAATCACTCGAATGCTAATAATTGATTCTATAAATAATACGATTATGCCCACCACTAGCGGAGATAATAGACTTCTCGTGCAACCATTCAGCCGGCGCCGCTAGCGCTAGCAATTTCTGCTAGATGTGGTTGTACAAGCCCATTGTTCAGGATAAAAATGGACGCGTTCTGCCAGTTCCAGCCAAAGCAGCTTGCGCTAACTGCGCCGAAAGTCGAAAACGTTATAAGCGCCCGGAGTGGCTGAAGCTGAACGATCAGACTTTGATAATCCGAACCTCGGTAATCCGAACATTCGCTAATCCGAACACCCTAAAAAAATAATAACATAAATCATTCAGTAACCTAGGGAAAAGCCATTTTTGTCGTTTCCTGTTTACAGAAAAATGTTGCTTTTGTTTTATATCTTCTATCCAATACTCGTATTTTCCAGTATTTAGCTGCAATATTTAATAATCCGAATCACCTTCGGTCCAAAGTAGTTCGGATTAACGCCACTCTACTGTAATAAATAAATAAATCATAATTAATCATAATGAAGTTATAAATAAATCCCTTCGATATCGCTTCAATATCCCTTCGATTTTGACTTTTTAGTTTATGAAGAGCGGAATCGAATGGTGTTCGTTTTATTAAGATTGAACTTTTATCCAATGATCCAATCTCATTTTCTGCTATTTGCAATCTTGGTTAATCCGAACAATTTAATAATCCGAATGACATTCGGTCCCAATTAGTTCGGATTATCGACGCTCTACTGTACTTCGCACCTTTTTGCACTACTCAACTGTTTATCTCAAATATAGTGGGTGTTAAAAATAAGTGTAAAATATACATAGAGCATATTGAACTTTTGATATCGAACTCATGTCCACACACCTGATACCCTTTAGGTACTGCACAGAGCCTTAATATATTATAGATTATATAAATAATTTGTATGTAAAACTTTATTTGTTTAACGTCTCTAAAAAGAATTCACCCAAATTGGCCAAAATTGGTATCAAAATTACAAAACAGTTGTCATGCATTAACTCCATTCAAAGACGGCAAACAATAGAAAAAGTCCACCAATTTTATTTGGCTTTAAAAGTGCCGTCCTATGATAATAATAATAATAATAATACATGGCACTATTTTTCCTATGCTGTTTGTAAAATTGGTCTACCGACTCTCTCCAACGTCCAAATAATACATTTCCGGACATGAGTTTATTCAAACATGTGTCTACTATGGTCATACAGACTATTCATACAGCTTATATATAACAACAATTATTATTAACTAGTTGACTGAGTATTGTCGCCTTTTAAGTGTTTACGTATAATAGTAATGATAGAAATTTTGAACTTCGTTGTCGAAGATCGTTATCACAGAATTTTCAAATTTGTCAACTTTTCTTTATATTTAGTCGTTGTTTTCCGTTTATGTGGATACATTTAAAATAATATTTTATCAATAATAATAAATTACACTGGCCAACAAAATTTCACCGACTTCCAATTGCCGGACAAATGACAACTGATTCGGATAGAGTTTTTTCTCAGGAATCCGAATCTGAACACAGAAATACTGAATTGGCTCCAGTTTTTTCAAAAAACAGTGTTAAAGGTGCAAAAAAGACGCTTTTCGCTACTTTTGCAGACATGCCAAACAATAACGTAATGTAGTAGAAGTTTGTAAGTAGGATCAAATTAAACTTTGAACCTTTTCCTTTAAGAGCATATAGAGAGAAATCGGATGACATAAACTTTGAACTTTTCACACCACCTTTTTATAGCAGCGCGCGCCAATTACGGCACCGTATCGTACGGAGCGCACTGCTTGTTTCTTTATTTATAAATTGCTGTGGCCAAATAAAAAGTTGTCGGAAAAATGACAACTAATTTCGATAGGATTTTTCCCATGGAATCCGAATCTGAAACCAGAAATAATGAATTGGCTACAGTTTTTTTTTTTTTTTGAGAGGTAGTATGAAAAATGCAAAACGCTACAACAATAAGGTAAATTAATTAATATCCCTTGGTTTACAAGTTTCAGAATAAAATACCCCTAACGATTTATAGGGTCAGTGTAATATAGAGTAGGTAAATCTTTTTATAGTATATTTTGCCAACAAATAATAACTGATTTATAAAGATAACAGGATAATATATTACCTGGACAAATATAGTTACTACTATTGTCTAGGTTTTATTCACCTATCCCACTAGGAATTGAAAATTAACTGATTTATAAAGATAACAGGATAATATATTACCTGGTCAAATATAGTTACTACTATTGTCTAGGTTTTATTCACCTATCCCACTAGTAATTGAAAATTAATGTGAATTTTCTGTTAGTAGCTAATTAAGAACGGATTAAGCAAGTTTTAACATTTTTACCGAAAACAACCTTTTACTTAACAAAAATAAGCAGCCTTTGGTTGCCCATTTATACATACTTAATAACTACTTATTAAGTAGTTATTTAGCTACTTGTTTGTATATGTTGGCCATATATAACTTACGCTCCTGGAACTCCTAGCATATGCTTTCCAATCCGCTTGGTTTGTGGAAGAAAAACGTGATTCTTCACTTTTGTGTAGTTCAGTTCTGTTGCGTTAAAGTTTCGCATAAATATGAATTCGTCAAGAGAAGCCTGCGTTAACAATCCAGATGTATTCTGCTTTATTTGTGGGATATATACTTTGAAAAAGTATAGAAAAAACATTACTGAATTTGTGCAAGAAGCATATCTTGCTTATTTTGGTATTGCAATTAGCAAACAGGATAAGTACTGGGTTCCCCACAAGGTTTGCAAAGTGTGTGTGGAGTCGCTGCGACAATGGACTAAGGGAAACAGGCGACATATAAACATTGGCTTTCCTATGATGTGGTCAGAACCGAGAAATCACTATGATGATTGTTATTTTTGCGCTGTCGATGCGAAAGGCTTTAATGGAAGCAAGAAACGTACTTGGGAATATCCTATTTTGGAGTCAGCTAAGCGTCCCATGCCCCACAGAGAAGACATGCCAATACCACAAGTACCAATTGTTATGTCACAGCGAGAGTATCCATGGTCAGATGACGAAGTATTCCCTAACGCAGAGAGTACGATTTATTCGGGCAGCGAAAGCGAAGATGAGACTCCAGATAAATTTTCTCAGAATGAGTTAAATGATTTGGTGCGAGATCTAAGGCTGTCAAAAGAAGACGCTGAAATTTTAGCATCCAGATTAAAAGTAAAGAAATGTCTACACCGAGAAGTTAAAATAACAGCTTTCAGAACAAGGGAGCTGGAAATTCTACCATATTTTAGTGAAAATGAAGAGTTTGTTTATTGTCATGATGTCGCAGGACTTCTGTTAAACATGGGTGTGCTGGAATATCGACCAGAAGACTGGCGGCTCTTTATTGACAGCTCTACAAGAAGCTTAAAATGTGTTTTATTGCACAATGGAAATCGGTATGCATCCATTCCAATAGGACACTCAACAAAGCTAAAGGAAGAATATGAATATGAAATATAAAAATTGTTTTGGAGAAGATCCGCTATCAAGAGCACCAGTGGCCTGTTTGCGTTGACTTAAAGATGGTGAACTTCTTGCTTGGACAACAAAGTGGATACACCAAGTATCCTTGCTTTATTTGTCTGTGGGATAGTATAGCAAAGGATCATTGGACAAAAAAGGATCGGCCATTAAGGGAGAGCATGACCGTCGGTGTAGCAAACGTTGTGAAGGAGTCATTGATTGCTAGGGAAAAAATTATTCTTCCACCACTCCACATAACGTTGGGGTTAATGAAATAACGTTGGGGTTGTGAAAGCCTTAAACAAAAATGGTGAATGTTTTAAGTATATTTGCAGATCATTTCCTCGACTGAGCATGGAGAAATTAACGGCAGGAATTTTTAATGGTCCGCAGATTCGGAAACTAATCAAGGATTTAGGCTTCAAAAAATCTATGACTGATATTGAAGCTTCTGCGTGGTGCAGTTTTGTCTCAGTTGTAAAGAATTTCTTAGGCAACAACAAAGCAGAAAATTACAAAGACATAGTAGAAACCATGCTCCATAATTTTGATAAACTAGGTGTTCATATGAGCATTAATAGTATATTATTTGACGAGCACATAATTAAGGATATAAATCGCGAGCATGAAGTTTACACGCGAGCCGTAGGCAAGCGTGTAATCATGCGAGCGATTTATATCCGTTATGTGCGAGTCAAATACGACGTTTTATCTACGACTCATAAATTCCATTTTATGCAAAATATTTTAAATGTATTTGTCAATGATGGTGAGGCGAACTGTCAAATAACTGTCATTCACGTGTATTAGTATTAGTATTATTATTATATTAGTGCTAAATACTTAATAAATGATTTTTATCTACGACTTACATATAATAAGTTCATTGCATACGTATCTATGACTATATAATCCCTATCATTATACGCGCCAATGATTATTAATGACACTAGCGTTGTATAATAATGACAGTTCGTTCAAATAATGACCTCATTATTTGAACGAACTGTCATCATTAAACAACGCTAGTCTCAAATTCTGTCAAAACCTACGTGGATGACAGTTATTTGACAGTTCGCCTCACCATCATTGACAAATACATTTAAAATATTTTGCATAAAATGGAATTTATGAGTCGTAGATAAAACGTCGTATTTGACTCGCACATAACGGATATGTGCGATTTATATCCTTAATTATGTGCTCGTCAAATAATATACTATTAATGCTCATATGAACACCTAGTTTATCAAAATTATGGAGCATGGTTTCTACTATGTCTTTGTAATTTTCTGCTTTGTTGTTGCCTAAGAAATTCTTTACAACTGAGACAAAACTGCACCACGCAGAAGCTTCAATATCAGTCATAGATTTTTTGAAGCCTAAATCTTTGATTAGTTTCCGAATCTGCGGACCATTAAAAATTCCTGCCGTTAATTTCTCCATGCTCAGTCGAGGAAATGATCTGCAAATATACTTAAAACATTCACCATTTTTGTTTAAGGCTTTCACAAATTGTTTCATTAACGCCAACTTTATGTGGAGTGGTGGAAGAATAATTTTTCCCTAGCAATCAATGACTCCTTCACAACGTTTCCACTTTGTTGTCCAAGCAAGAAGTTCACCATCTTTAAGTCAACGCAAACAGGCCACTGGTGCTCTTGATAACGGATCTTCTCCAAAACAATTTTTATATTTTCATATTCTTCCTTTAGCTTTGTTGAGTGTCCTATTGGAATGGATGCATACCGATTTCCATTGTGCAATAAAACACATTTTAAGCTTCTTGTAGAGCTGTGAATAAAGAGCCGCCAGTCTTCTGGTCGATATTCCAGCACACCCATGTTTAACAGAAGTCCTGCGACATCATGACAATAAACAAACTCTTCATTTTCACTAAAATATGGTAGAATTGCCAGCTCCCTTGTTCTGAAAGCTGTTATTTTAACTTCTCGGTGTAGACATTTCTTTACTTTTAATCTGGATGCTAAAATTTCAGCGTCTTCTTTTGACAGCCTTAGATTTCGCACCAAATCATTTAACTCATTCTGAGAAAATTTTTCTGGAGTCTCATCTTCGCTTTCGCTGCCCGAATAAATCGTACTCTCTGCGTTAGGGAATACTTCGTCATCTGACCATGGATACTCTCGCTGTGACATAACAATTGGTACTTGTGGTATTGGCATGTCTTCTCTGTGGGGCATGGGACGCTTAGCTGACTCCAAAATAGGATATTCCCAAGTACGTTTCTTGCTTCCATTAAAGCCTTTCGCATCCACAGCGCAAAAATAACAATCATCATGGTGATTTCTCGGTTCTGACCACATCATAGGAAAGCCAATGTTTATAGGTCGCCTGTTTCCCTTAGTCCATTGTCGCAGCGACTCCACACACACTTTGCAAACCTTGTGGGGAACCCAGTACTTATCCTGTTTGCTAATTGCAATACCAAAATAAGCAAGATATGCTTCTTGCACAAATTCAGTAATGTTTTTTCTATACTTTTTCAAAGTATATAAGGTATTTGTAAATAGAAATAAATTTGTAAAAAAAGTTCTATTCTCTTTTCATGCTTTCTGTCTAAAATTCATGTTTGTAAAAATGTCATATTTGTAAATACAAATAAATTTGTAAAAAAAGTTCTATTCTCTTTTCATGCTTTCTGTCTAAAATTCATGTCTAAAATTAAAGCAAATGTTCTAAAACTGTTATCAAATTCGGAATCAACAACATAAAATCACCCTATACTTAAATCTAATACGAATACTAAACGAAGACAACAGTGTCCGCCTCTGCCGTTAGGAAAAATGTGCAACGTTTCAATTGACACGCGCTCCTATTAAAATGCTAGCCAAAACTGCAGTTTACACCACGTGACCAGTTTTACACCAGTTTACATTATCAAAAAGCAGTAGCTTCAAAGTTTTATTTGACCAACACAGAAACTTCTATAACGTCGAGTTATTGTTTTGCATGTGTTTAGGAATTTCAAGAAGTAAAAAACACGTTTTTTGCAAATTTAACGCTGTCTTGCGCTAAAACTGGAGCCAACTCACTATTTCTCTTAACAGATTCGGATTCCACAGGTAAAATCCTATCGAAATCAGTTTTCATTTTTGCGGCAACTTTTTATTTGACCAGTGCAATGTATAAATAAAGGAACAATCAGTGTGCTCCGTGCGGTGCTGCAATTGGCGTGCTCCTCATAAAAAAAGTAGTGTAAAATGTTCAAAGTTTATGCCATCCCATTTCGCGCTATATATTCTTAAAGCAGAAGGTTCAAAGTATTATTTGATCCTAATTACAAACTTCTACTACATTACGTTATTGTTTGGCATGTCTGCAAATGTAGCAAAAAGCGTATTTTTTGCACATTTAACACTGTTTTTCGAAAAAACTAGAGCCAATTGAGTATTTCTGCGTTCAGACTCGGATTCCTGAGAAAAAACTCTATCCGAATCAGTTGTCATTTGTGCGGCAATTTTTTTTTGTTGGCCAGTGTTATCAATTGTGTTCATTTTGTGCCTGTATATTTGGTTTTGAAAGGTGCCAGTTGCTCATTATACATTAGGCCTTGCTGGATGAACACGAGCTGGAAATTCTTATAAAAAATTAACAATGGTTACTCCAGAATATTACAAAGTAATAAATATTCTTCAATGGTTGGCAATCAGAGCAAATCTAAAATTCTACTATAAAAGTTCAATGATTCTAAAACAAATATATAAATACAAATAATATTCTTAACAAAAATGACTATTTACACATTAATAAACGATAGAAAAGCAGCAAATTTTCTTGCAATTCACTTAATATCAATATGATATAGGTAAGTTGCCGAACATACAGGGGTCACAACCGTGGCTAATGACATAACATAATGTGTAAAAAATGACACAACCATAAAAGCAACGGAGATTTTTCAGGGTGAATGCAATTTAAATTTAACGAACAATATTTTTTTATAATATAAAATGTAATTTTCATATTTGTTGTGTCTCAATTTTAGAATCGTAACTAATAAATACGAATATGTCTCTCAATGCCCTTTACAACAAATAAAACAACGGAAACGCTACAAATTAATTAATAGTATAGTCATTCACACTACGTCAACTTTTATTCCTAAAAAAAATCTTGCCCCCCCCCCCCCCGGAACATTTTGTAACGGCGCCCATGTTTGCATTCCTTTTCTTTTCGTTTGCACCCCCACCGTTTTCGAGATAATAGTTATCCGTTTATTGCGTTCTCGTTTTATATTTTAATTCTTTTAATATCTTTATCTACGACTCGCATATAATAAGTCCATTGCATACGTATCTATAATCCCCATTATTATACGCGCCATTGATTATTATGACACTAGCGTTGTATTGTAATGTCCTGTGTTAGGATGGTTGAGGCAAGTCGATAAGATTACACACTACACCCAGTATAATACATATACAGTGTCTCCCACGACGAGCTGCCATTAGAAGTATATGGAGAACCAAATGAAATGACAGATTAAAAATTTGTGGGCTTATTTTGTTGGACACGATCGTGTCAACTAAAATATTTTGAGTTTTCGGTGACTTCCGGTTACACCGGAAATGATGTCATCTTTTATATTTCAAATGGAACACCCTGTATTTTATCGCATTTTTGAAATCTTCATTAAATTGTAATTCACGTTTATGTTACATTCCCTATACCTAACATGTGTCATTTTTGAGATATTAATTGTTTTCATTAAAAAATGACAGCTGCACGGTTACTTTCAATTACTTATAAACTATCCCCTTTGACAGTTGGAAAAAAGTTGTCCGGCGAAATTGTTGTGAAGGTAACGTATTATCGACACATCGGTAGAACTCTTCTAAAAGTTATACAGGGTGTTCAAATTATAAGATCAAAGTTGAATTCGAGAATAGTACTAAAAGTCGATTTTTTCAAATGGCAACCCTAACATATTAATACATTTCTCAATTCTATGGAAAATTTTAGATCAACTTTGTGTACAATGTCCTATACCTAAAATGTA
Source organism: Melinopterus prodromus (assembly GCA_964023965.1). Classification (NCBI taxonomy): domain Eukaryota; kingdom Metazoa; phylum Arthropoda; class Insecta; order Coleoptera; family Scarabaeidae; genus Melinopterus; species Melinopterus prodromus. The sequence goes on along the minus strand of OZ030391.1, from coordinate 52,693,668 downwards.
CTTGTACCTACTGAAATCGAATTGTAAACATCACAGTAAAAATTGCAAAAATTGCCAAATCTAGATTGCTTTTGAAAACAATTGAACAATTTGGAAAAACACAACTTTATTAAACAAGTTTCTAGGTAATTTTTCATTATAATTAATTTAGTAATTATAAAATTATAAGCCTACAATAAAGCACACTATTAAAAATAAATCCAAGTCGTAAGGTAATTTAAAAAAAATTGCTGTATTCAATTTCAGTAACTCTTCAATAACGTTGCCGTTTTCCGCTAAAGATGCTATAATTCTTTTTAACGCATTATTGTTGGTGGCGTCCTGATTGAGTTAGCACATAACCCATTGAAAGCCGCTCGAACTCTATCTTTCATGTTCTCCTTATCAATTATTGGGTTCTCATAAACTACGTCTTTAATAGCTCCCGAAATTAATAAATCCATTGGCGTCCAATAACTAATAAGGAGAACATGAAAGATAGACTTCCAGCTGCTTTCAATGAGTTATGTGCTAACTCTATCATCGACGCCACCAACAATAATATGGTAAAAGGAATAGTAGCATGTTTAGCGAAAAACGGCAACATTTTTGAACAGTTACGGAAATAGAATTAAGCGTTTTTTTATTTTCTTAACGTTTTCTTTTATTTTGAATATTGTGTTTTATTGTAGGCTTATAATTTTATGAATACTAAACCAATCATAATGAAAAATGACCTAAAAAACTTGTTTTACTAAAAAGTTTTGTTTATTCCAACTTGTTCAGTTGTTTTCAACACAATCTAGATTTGGCAATATGTGCAATTTCTACTGTGATGCTAAAAATCAATTTAAGTAGGTACATTTACATTTTAGGTATAGGACATTGTACACAAAGTTGATCTAAAATTTTCCATAGAATTGAGAAATGTAATCATATGTTAGGGTTGCCATTTGAAAAGATCGACTTTTAATACTATTCCCGAATTCAACTTTGATCTTATAATTTGAACACCCTGTATAACTTTTAGAAGAGTTCTACCGATGTGTCGATAATACGTTACCTTCACAACAATTTCGCCGGACAACTTTTTTCCAACTATCAAAGGGGATAGTTTATAAGTAATTGAAAGTAACCGTGCAGCTGTCATTTTTTAATGAAAACAATTAATATCTCTGAAATGACACATGTTGGGTATAGGGAATGTAACATAAAATTGAATTAAAGTTTAATGAATATTTCTAAAATGCGATAAAATACAGGGTGTTCCATTTGAAATATAAAAGATGACATCATTTCCGGTGTAACCGGAAGTAACCAAAAACTCAAAATATTTTAGTTGAGACGATCGTGTTCAACAATATAAGTCCACAAATTTTTAATCTGTCATGTCATTTGGTTCTCCATATACTTCTAATGGCAGCTCGTCGTGGGAGACCCTGTATTGACAAGTTACGTTCAGTACATCGACTATAATACTGTTCTACATAATAATGCCTACATTATACTTATTGCTACTTTATGCTGACTTAAGACTATTCACTCATACGCACATTCATACACTATTACATATTCCATTACAACTCCTTCGCAAAAAAGAAAAAAAAAATCTTTTGCAAAAGTTTTTTTTTGTTATTTTATTAAATTTTATTCCTGAAATAATTTTACTCTATTCTCATAAACTGTTACTAACTTACTGTTCTTGATTATAATGTTAGGATCGTCATCCTGTATAACTTCGTACGGGCCTGTGTAGAAAGAATCTTAGAAACTTACTTACTAATAACACTAAATTTTCTTAAGAAAATTCTATCTCCTATTTAACAACTAGAGAAATTTGTTTTATTATACTATTTTTTTCGGTTTTTTTTTACTATTAAATTACGACGTGCATCGGTAAAAATTTCTATTTTAGTGAATCCAAATTATACTACCCTGAAAATAGTATGTACTCTGAAAATTATATAACATTTAAAATTACTTATCTCTCCTATACCTTGAGCATCTCCAACAACAGACATCTGTGGACCTTCCTTGATGATAATACATTTATTTTAATTTTATTATAATTCTTTTCATAGTGATGCGCATCTACTACTTTTTACATAAATTATTCCGGAATATTATATTGCAAACATGTTTTTTTTTATTAGGTCTGTCCACGACGCATTTAATGCTGACGCGGATCCAGGGTCCTATTTCATATGCATAATTGCTTCATGTATTAATATTATAACTAAGGTCTCTTTTAATGTCGGTGTACCTATATTTTTCATTATATTCTCATTTTTGTTTTCATCTATTAGAGATACTTCAAAGCATTTATTCGGTTTAATATTAATTCTACCACGTCCGGATGATCAAGCCTTTCATGGTTCAATCAACTAGAATACCTACAGCAATTTGTTTGTAAATTTCGAATTTCGGTACTAGCGAAAATCGATATTATTTCAATTATAAATAAGTACTGGAAATGCTGATTCTTGTAAATGCAAAGTTTCGTTATACACATTAACGACTTGGTAAATGGATCGAATTTCAGCTGAAATATGTCAGCATATTTTGCCATTTTTTCGTAAGTCATACGGTTCTTTGAATAAAAATTGCAAATGAATTTTACTGCACCTACGTTATTATAACACTTCTCTATCGAATTATTAAAATAAGCAAATTTGTGAACCAATTTTATGTCGTTTATGCTAATAAAATATTGTACTTGTGCATTGTAACAGTTACGCGATACAAGCAGTTTTACATTCTAAAACAATCACATATTTTCGGTGTCACAAATACTTCGTATACATTTTGCTTTAATTTTGTTTTATATGATAAGTCTGATATTACCTTATTATACGCGTAGGTTAACAATAATTAAATTTTCGTTTTTATAAAGTTTAGGTTCCAAAATACATACCTACACAAGTAATCACATACACATTTATAAAATCATTCATAATAATTTTTTTCATTGAAATTCAACATAGATAATATCGTATAATTTGATAGCGCGAATTAATTGTTTAGTTATGTTTCGGTATTATTGATAAAATTTACCAAATTTCTCTGTTATGCTCACTAGTCCGTTTTCTTACTTACTAACTTATCTCTTTCATGCACTGATTCACTTTCTAACAAGTATACCTATTAGACAATTATTTAATACTTTGCAAATAAGTCTTAAAATTACCAAATTTGAATAATTTATCTAGCTTTTCGTCAATAATAATCAATAATTGTCCTTGATTAAATACAGTGAGAAAAATGTCTTCTAGTGTTGTAATATTGAACTTTGCTAGGAATCACATTTTTGCACTTCCACAAACTCTGCTTTTCATAAACCCACTATTTCACCCCTTGGGGGTCTCGAAAAGACTAAGTATGTCTTTCTCGGTCCTTAAAAAGGGGTACACTACAAGAACACTGGGTTCCGAGTGCATGCGTAATCTTGTATACTCTAACCTAATTTCAAACATCCCCCCGAAAAGGTTGATAGTGGGGGGGGCGTAGCGGGTCAACGCTGTGGACCAAGGAGAGCTATAGGGCAAGGACAAGGCTTAAAACCCTGCGTTCCGAGTTTCTGGCTGTACCTCCGCGGTGGCGACCCGAGACGTGAGAACCAACCCCACGTGTTTGCGCCGTGCGTGGCGTCCCGGAAGTCAGGATGAGAGGAACCTGGTGGCTGAGCAGGACGCAACACTCCACTTTGGCCTGGATTTCTGACGAGAAGGGCGGTCGGGACTAACCCACCCCGATCAATCGGCTGCGTCGTCCGGTCAGACGGCCGACAGGGTGAGCGCTCGGGAGGTTTGGAACACGCGGGGGGCCCCCCCGGTGCGGCGTATCTTGCTGGGTGCGCACACTGGTGGGTTTACTTCCCGTCGTTGTGACTACCTCTTTGGCGCTATATCATCTTGGTAGCCCTGACGTCTATATGACGTCCCCTTTTGCGGGCTCCATGGCGGGTGGGGAGCCGAGATGATGAATCGAACTATATTCCCATGGAACTCACTGACAAACCAGCTCTGGAGGCTGCTTCGGCAACTCCAAACCCTTTACCGTCCACTTCGGGGACGCAAAAACAAGCTAGGGGCGCGTCCACTGACACCCCCAAAGCTAAAGCACACGAGAGGACTGTTTCTGACACCTCAAGTGAAGACCCACAAGGCTTCAAGCTTGCGAGACGCGGGCGACGCGTCAGCGGTGCGGAAGCCAAAAGAAGGAAGAGGGCCAAGGAGGCTGAAGCGAGAGCTACAGCAGCCGACCAAAGACGGCCACTCGCATCCAAGAGCATCGACACCAGGTGGAAAGGCGCTTCGCGCTACCCCCAGAAATGGGTCGACTCAAAGAAACGGGTGTAGGCAGAGAGGAAGGAGTCCCCTCGTAGGGAAACCCCCTCTCATGCCGCCCCAAACGAGAAGAAGCGGCAACGCTCGACTGGCCCCACCCCCTCGCCGGCTCTTCCTCGGAAGAAACCCGACACAGGGAGGCGGATTGCACCGGCCCAGTCAGCAACCACTTCAACAAAATCAGCATACAGCGAGGCTGTGAAGGCACACCTTAGGGTTGCCATCATAGACCGCAGTAATCTCCTGGGAAAACTTTCACAGGATGAGGCTGACAAAATCAGAGACGTCCTGGATAAAGAGTTTGAGAAGCTCATGTACGCAGGATCCTCAACACCTCCGCCGCGGTTCAGTTCACTCACGTACAACGGCGAAATACTCAGAGTCAACTGTGACGACAATGGCACGGTGGAATGGTTGAAAGAAACCGTGAGCCGCATCAAGCCGTGGGAGGGAGCCACGCTGGACGTAGTGAGGGTGGACTGCCTTCCCAAGCTCACTAAGGTGTCCCTTTGGATACCTGAGCAGGGGAAAAAAGGCGAACCGGACCGAGATCTCACGATCAAGGTCCTAGCCTGGCAGAACCCTGAACTCGCCATATCCAAGTGGTGTGTCTTCCACCATGAAATTAGAAGAGATCCGCTTGGACAACTTTTCGTCTTCGGGGTCGATGACAAAACCATCGAAACCTTGAAACACAGGAAGAGCAAAGTCAGCTACCGCTTTCTGGCACTCACTGTGAGAATCAGGGACGAAACACACGAAACGGAGAAGGAAAAGGAGGACGGAACAATCGCCCCACCCACACAAGGGGAAAGCGCCAGTTCCACTCCCATGGAGACAGACGTCGCTCCTGCCCAACAGCAGGCAGACGACGCTGATCGACTCCTCTCCCAACCCAAAGAGGGAAGTGCTCCAGACACACCCATCCTAGCGGACAGGGCACAACAGCCCACCGCAGGAGCATCGCAGGAGCCCCCTCAATAAAAAGTCAACTAGCCAGCGGATAAAGAGGGTCCCCAACACCAACGCAATGGCTAGCAAGACAATACAGGTAATACAATGCAACCTACATCACAGCAGATCTGCGGTGGCGACACTCTGTCGCCACCTCGATGTGATGAATAACACCCTAGCCCTGATACAGGAACCGTGGATCGTTGGTGCCTGTATCAAGGGCTTTGGAAAACTTAATGGCACTGTTTTTAGCAAACCCTCAGAAACGAAGCCTAGGGCAGCCATATACGTCCCCAGGCAATATCAAGCTACATTCGCACCGCACTTTGTAACGAATTCCGCTAATTCGTAAGGTAAATTAGTTTAAATATTGTAATGGTTATCTTTCGTAGTATTAAAACCGCTTTTTAAATCAAATTTACGCTGGCCTGGAAAGCCTGTATGGCTATACGAGTATTTTTAATAACCAGTATAATGGATACTGGTTTTCTTGTAGCAGTTATACGTGGAGAAGGGGTTAGAATTTGGGTATATAAAGGCCTAGAAACCGACCATTTAGCAGAGTGCTGCATTGCTGGTTTTAGACTGGCTGCTCTCTCTCCCGTTCACCGTTTCTAGCCAGCTCCGAGACCGACCCTAGAGAAGAACGCGTGCTGGTTTGCATACTGGCCGCCTGTTTAAACGATCCCGCCGTTGCTCGTCCGACCGTTCCCGAGTGCATCCGACTGTGCGCCGAAGTTAAAGGCCCCAGCTGTTCTCCGACCAGGCAGCCTGCCGCCCGGCACTCAACTCGTCTGAGGACTGGTTTGTAAAAACGATTTTGTATTTTGCCCGTTATTTTTCCGAAGCGTGTTTTTCTTTCTATATTTTTATAGTGTTATTTTTCGACGAATGTTTATTTTCTTTTACAAGACTTTTTCCGTATGCGAATGCTACCTTTTCTTTTATGTATATATATATTTTGTTTACGACAATAAAACCTGATTTAAACTGAATTCCGTATGCCGCTTGATTTATTTCGAAGAACACTGGATCTCCAACTGAAGCAACCCGATCAGGTAAGACGAAGGGACTAAACTAACCGACGTCGTTACATAATTGGCGCCCGAGCAGGGACTTGAAAAAACCGAAAAAGAAAGACCGAAGAAAACCCGAAAAACCGATGAAACCGTAACAAGAGTAAGAAGGTCCGATACGCACTTTCTAACAATGCCGGACATCACGCTAGATGCATGGATATGTAGACTACCGAAACCCCAGTTTGAAGCCATTCTGAGAGGCTTCCATATCGACACCTCTGGAACCCAAGATGAGTTGAGGAGGCGGTTCCAAGCCTTTGTAGTATCAAGGGAAAGTAAGCAAATCGAAGGCACAAGACGCAATAGTTGTAGCGGCGGAATGTCTACTGTAGCAGTATGCGAGCGTATTATTAAGTGTCGTCTACATTTCAGTGGGGATAGCGATGCGATTTCGTTCCTCAAAAGAGTTAGGGATTTCCAAGAAAACTATGAAATTGCTGGAAGCAAAATGTTAGTAGCTTTGCCCGAAATACTGAGAGGGAAATGTTTACTGTGGTACCGTAATAATAAATGTACGTGGGAAACATGGAATGATTTCGTGGAAGACTTCAGACTACACTATTTTCCGCCCCGATATATTAAAACGATAGAGGATGAAATTTGGCCGGAAACCGCTACGGTCAACAATACCGCGACGGTAAGGTTAGATAACCCAGAACGTTTGTGTTTGCGATACGGCATTGAGGAGGTTTCAACAAAATTTGATACGACCGACGCTATTGAGAATGAAGCTCCTTGCATGACTGGCAAACTACAATATTTGACTCCCCGATATACTCTCGCAGTAGAGGAAGACTTTAGGGTCAACGGAGAGAATTATCAGCTGAACGTAGTATCAGTATCAAATGATTCGCAGACTGTCATAGATTCGACTGTATCTGTTGTGCAAAGTACTGGTAGTTTAAAAAGGTATGATGCTGAGAAGGGTAAAGAAACCGCCGAGAATTACGCACCCGAGGAGAAGTGTAAGGAAACCGCCCAGGAAACAAAAGGAGAACCAGAAGTTGCCCAACTACGGATGGCGCTGCAGCGTGCCGAGGAGGAGAAACGCCTCATGATGGACGAGATCACCCAGCTTAAGGAGATACTGAAACGCGAGGTCGTCCAGGCTGAAAAGGATTGTGAGACGTGCCCGAAAATATTAGAGGAAGAGGTTAAAGAGGAGGATTTGAGGGAAGGCGATCGACAACCGGTTACTTTGGAGAGGGTACGGGAATTGGAGCTGGAGCTTGCGCAGGTTAAACTGGCGAAAGTTGAAGCGGAATGCCAGAACCAGGATTTAGCCCAAAAGTTGCGATCGACCGAACAAGAATTAAGCACCGCGAAAAATTCTTTGCCACCCTGGTTGAGTAAAACGTTAACCTCGATAAAAGAAGTTGCTGAAGGCACTGCTGAGAAACCGGATGCTGACGATGGAAAAAACGAAGAAGTAGAGTCGAATGATATAGAAGAAGGAAAATACCACAAGGAAGATGATAGGTTGACGAACTCAGATGACGAGAAGAGGGAAAGAAGGGAGAATGAATATAGGAAGAAGAAGCAACCGCGGCCGGCGATGCTTTTGCAACGGTGTCTCGTTGAAGCGCATCGGGTCTCCTGCGACAGTGATGACCGAGGGATGTCCACGACCAAGCCAGTCACATACCCTAATCAGTTCCGGGAAAATGCCAGTATCACTAATATAAAAGCAGAGTCAATATCTTTTCTTCCTATTTGTTACAGTAAGAGATGTCAACGAATTCCGAGAGACCACGTACGCCCGTCCTGGAAGTATGTCCACGATCGAGGAAAGTCCTACACGACAAATATCCCGGGGGGTCTACGACGGAAACAGAGGGATCTATCCGTCCGGCAGCTCCCCCAGGCTGGTGCTACCGGTACCCGAAAGCCGAGTACACGAAGGAGAGCACCGAGGCCGGCGATGTCTATACGATGCTACCTCTCCTACCGAGAACCGAACAACGCGCAGCTCCCCCAGGCTGGTGCTATCGGTACCCGAAAACCGAGTACACCAAGGAGAGCACCGCCACCGGCGATGTCTTCACGATGCTGCCTCGTAGAAGCCGACCGTAGTGCTCCAGTGTAGTGACGTGTGCCCCGCGATTTTGACGCTCCCCTAAACCGTGTTAATTGTATATATTATCCCTACTTTTGTTATCTTATTACCGCCGTCCCGATCCTTTTCGACGTAAGGAGGGTGTAACGAATTCCGCTAATTCGTAAGGTAAATTAGTTTAAATATTGTAATGGTTATCTTTCGTAGTATTAAAACCGCTTTTTAAATCAAATTTACGCTGGCCTGGAAAGCCTGTATGGCTATACGAGTATTTTTAATAACCAGTATAATGGATACTGGTTTTCTTGTAGCAGTTATACGTGGAGAAGGGGTTAGAATTTGGGTATATAAAGGCCTAGAAACCGACCATTTAGCAGAGTGCTGCATTGCTGGTTTTAGACTGGCTGCTCTCTCTCCCGTTCACCGTTTCTAGCCAGCTCCGAGACCGACCCTAGAGAAGAACGCGTGCTGGTTTGCATACTGGCCGCCTGTTTAAACGATCCCGCCGTTGCCCGTCCGACCGTTCCCGAGTGCATCCGACTGTGCGCCGAAGTTAAAGGCCCCAGCTGTTCTCCGACCAGGCAGCCTGCCGCCCGGCACTCAACTCGTCTGAGGACTGGTTTGTAAAAACGATTTTGTATTTTGCCCGTTATTTTTCCGAAGCGTGTTTTTCTTTCTATATTTTTATAGTGTTATTTTTCGACGAATGTTTATTTTCTTTTACAAGACTTTTTCCGTATGCGAATGCTACCTTTTCTTTTATGTATATATATATTTTGTTTACGACAATAAAACCTGATTTAAACTGAATTCCGTATGCCGCTTGATTTATTTCGAAGAACACTGGATCTCCAACTGAAGCAACCCGATCAGGTAAGACGAAGGGACTAAACTAACCGACGTCGTTACAACTTGTCAACCTCCGATCTAGTAGCGGTCCAACTTGACATCACCACGACCTCAGGGAAGGAGAGGACAATACTGGCCTCGGCCTACCTCCCACAGGATGCTTCCACCCCACCGCCAACCAGAGAGCTGGAAGCCCTAGTTACCCATTGCACGAGGAACGGTATGAAACTCATAGTAGGATGCGACGCAAATGCCCACCATGTCGCCTGGGGCAGCGCCAACATCAACTACAGAGGTAAGCTACTGCATGATTTTATAGTTAGCAATAATCTAGATATACTTAACCGTGGCAACGAACCTACTTTCGTAACGTCGCGCAGCCAGACTGTGATCGATATCACACTGGCCTCAAACAGTATATCAAACACCATAGGTGACTGGCATGTGTCAGATTCCGTGACCATGTCTGATCACAGATGGGTACAGTTTTCAATAAGGGCCAGTGAACGCTCAGTAAAACTATATAGAAACCCTAAACGCACAGATAGAGACACCTTCAGTGACCTACTAAGCGGGAAACTTCAACTACTGTCCCAAACAGTACCACAAACAAACAAAAATCTTGAACGGTATGTAAATACTGTCCAAAACACTCTAATCAAATCATACCACAAAGCATGCCCCATGCAAGCGGCTGAGAACAATAGTGCCACTGCTGCTTGGTGGTGTGCTGAACTGGAAAACCTAAGGAAAATGGCCAAAATTCAATATAACAAAGCCAAATTCTCCAAATCAAATTCAGACTGGGAAGTTTTCAAAAACACCCACAAAGAATTTAAAAAACTCGTAAGACAAAAACAAAGGGAAGCATGGAGAGCCTTTTGCGGGGAAGTGCAAAGCACTACCGTAGTTGCCAGACTAAAAAAGGTCTTCTCCAAGGATCCACTACCAGATATAGGCATCCTTAAACGCGAAGATGGGAGCTTCGCAGATGACCTGGATGAAAGCATGCAAATACTAATGCAATCTCACTTTCCAGGAAGCACACCCCTAACTGACAGGAAGTGGGCGAGGAGCGCCCAGGTCAAGCCCACACTAGACGACTGGCACCTGACAGAACGCCTAGTGGACCTGGAGAAGCTTACCTGGGCCATATCAACGTTTTCACCCTTCAAATCTCCGGGACCTGATGGGATATTTCCCGCCCTATTACAATGGGGTCTGGAAACCATCAGTCCCCACATTATCAACATTCTGCGGGCCAGTTTAGCACTGCGCTATATACCCCGGAAATGGAGAGAAGTAAAAGTAATCTTTATCCCCAAACCTGGTAAACAAGACTACTTCAACACCAAGTCGTACCGACCAATTAGTCTCACATCCTTTCTCCTGAAAACCATGGAAAAATTATGTGACAGACATCTACGGGAAAAACTTTCCGAAACAATACCTCTACACCCAAATCAGCATGCATACATGCAAGGAAAGTCCACTGAATCTGCACTGCACATGGTAGCAGGACGCATAGAAAAATCACTGGACAACAAGCAGTCAACCCTAGGAGTGTTCATAGACATTGAAGGGGCTTTTGACAAAACGATGTTCCATAAAATTAAAACCTCTCTTATGGAACACAACGTAGAAACGTTAATAACCGAATGGATCGGTAATATGCTGCAGGAAAGAGCAGTAAACGTCAATGTAGGCACCCAATCTGTAAGATGTCTTGTAGCCAAAGGGTGCCCACAGGGTGGAGTTCTCTCACCCCTGCTGTGGAACCTGGTCCTAGACAGCCTACTAAAGGTTCTAAACCGAGAAGGGTACTACACAATAGCTTACGCAGATGATCTAACAATTCTGCTTACAGGTAAATTTGAGGATACAATATGTGACAGGATGCAATCCGCCCTCAACTTAATCACCACATGGTGCAAAGACCACTCACTCTCAGTCAGCCCTGGGAAAACAGAGATGGTACTCTTCACCAGAAAAAGAAAACTACCACAACTACGAGCACCCACGCTCCTAAACACCAAGCTTTCCTTTGCTGCCAAGGTGAAATATCTGGGCATAACCTTTGACAGCAAACTAAGATGGGGAGACCATCTGGAAGACAGAGCAAAAAAAGCACACATATCTTTTTGGCAGTGCCGCAGAGCGATAGGACGAACGTGGGGGTTTTCGCCTAAAATCGCAATGTGGATATACACCGCCATCATACGACCTATGCTAACCTACGGAGCAGTAATATGGTGGCCCAGAACCAAACTTAAGACGGCTATCAAAGACCTCAATCACATACAAAGGACCGCATGCCTAAACATAACAGGAGTTATGCACACCACACCGACGGCCGCGATGGAGGCAATGCTCTGCCTGCCGCCCCTTGACATTCATGTGGAGGAAGTGGCCTTGGCGGGCATCCTCCGGCTCCGTACGGCAGGATTCTGGGAGACTGGCAGGGTTGGCGAGGCTCGTCTCCACCTCTGGCGCGAGGCTGTCCTACGCACACCTCTCCGTGAGGCTCAGGTAGATGACTTTCCACCCCGCTATATCTTCAGAAGGTCCTTCACAACATCCCTCACACCACCAACCCAGGGGGAAAAAACAGGATCTGTCCACATATACACAGACGGTTCAAAATACCCACATACTTCTGGTGCAGGAGTGTTCTCCCGAGCACCGAATATGAAAATCGGTCTACCACTAGGACGGTACACGACTATAACACAAACAGAGCTGATTGCCTTAACAATCGCAGCCAAAACTATTACTGAAAAAGGTATAAGTGGCAAAAATGTGCTGATCCTAACGGACAGCAAAGCAACAATACAAGCGCTGTCTAGACCTCTAACAACCTCCAGACTTGTACAACAATGCACCGTAGCCCTGACAAAAGCAGCACAGGCAAATAATAAGGTATCCATCCACTGGATAAAGGGGCACGGTAAAAGTAAAGGGAACAAGGAAGCGGATCGCTTGGCAAAACACGCTGCGAGGACTCCCTATATAGGACCTGAGCCAGCGATACCACCGACCCTAAAAACAATACTCAACGAACTAAGAGGAACATCCCACACTCTCTTCAGGAGCCGATGGGATGAAACCACCAAGTGCGTCTTTGCAAAGGAAACCCTAAGAGCCCCTTGCCCAAAGACCACAATGTACTACCTTCAACTCACCAGAAGCAACCTCAGACTGCTAACTGGTATCTATACAGGGCACTGCAGGCTAAAAAAGCATCTTACCCGCATTGGAATCTTAGAGGACCAAATGTGCAGAGGATGCGAAAGCGAGGAAGAGACGGCAGAACACTTTCTGTGCGAGTGTCCGGCACTTTCGACATTACGTCAACGTTTCCTGGGTGAAAGATGGCTGGATTTATCCGCCATCAGAGGGGTTCCGCCGAGCGACATCCTCGCCTTTACGAAGGCCGCAGGATGGCTCGAGGCAGACACAGCTTAGGCCACATGAACCCCTCGGAGGTTAGCAAAAGGGGCCTAATGAGGCCTAGGTGCTGTGGGAATTGTCCCACCCTCCAAGATATCCATATTCCAAACCCACTATTTTTCAAAAGTTACGAACACATTTCACACTTTCACTGTGTACTATGATGATCCTTTTCTAATACATGATTCTATAGACAAGTTGCTTGCATTGGTTGTTTGCAATTTTTTTTCTCACTTTTGTGTGGTAGATACCCATTCTTGTTTCTTTTCTTCTCAATTTGTTTTAAAGGTGCATTGGCAGGATCGCCATGTAATGTCCTGTATCAGGATGGTTGAGGCAGGTCGATGAAATTACACACTACGCCCAGTATAATACATATATTGACATGTTACGTTCAGTACATCGACTATCATACTGTTCTACATAATAATGCCTACATTATACTTATTGCTACTTTATGCTGACTTAGACTATTCACTCATACGCACATTCATACACTATTACATATTCTATTACAGTATAATAATGATAGTTCGTTCAAATAATGACCTCATTATTTGAACGAACTGTCATCATTATACAACGCTAGTGTCAAAGTCTGTCAAAACCTACGTGGATGACAGTTATTTAACATAACTAGATTATCTATCGATATATATCGATGCCATTATTTATGGAATATGACAACGTTCAAATGTCCGCCGCGGAAGCGCTGGCACGAGTGAATACCCTGGACCCAATTTTCCATGACTCGAGCACACAAATTGGCCGAATTTTGCGTTCTGACCTGTTCTAACGTTTCTGGCTTATTGGCATAGACCAGCAATTTAATGTAACCCCAACGATAGAAATCTAAAGGGTTTAAATCAGACAAACGAGGCGGCCATTCGTAAGGTTCGTCGCGTGAGATCACTCGCTCGCCGAACTTGGTCTGCAATAATTCGATTGTGTCGTACGCTATAGGGCATATTGGGCCATCATGATCGTCCAAGTGCCAGCTGGTCTCAAAAATATCCATTTTCATAAAAAAAGAAGAAAAATGGGGCGATGACGCGGCCGGCATGAAAACCGCACCGTGTATCGCTCCATTATTAAATATCATAGATTGACGTTGCAAACTGTGAAAGAATTGCAAAACCACCTCACTTCTATTCGAGAAATGTCAAAAACAAAATGTGTCGCTCTAAATGAAAAGCCCTATAGTATGTAATTTTGTTTTCATCTAGTCAGACAGTGTGGGGCACACCTAGCACGTATGGACAATATGTCAATGGCTTCAGTTGCATTTATCTCTTTTAACACATAATATACAATCAAAAAGATTTTTTTTTTCCAATTTAAGGTTTCAAGGAAACACGTTTTTTTTACAAAACTTTATTAATCAGTAAACTTCAAGATAAAAGAAGGGAACAAAACTAAAAGTATTTCATCAAATAAAAATAAGACATCACTGGTAAATACTAAAAATACAACAAATTATAACATATTAGTCATAGACAACGAGAGGTTCTCTTGTAACAATCAAACCCCTTTCCCAGAAATCTCCAATGGCACGGATCTGAGCCACTTTATCTTCACACGGCAAATCTTCAACCTTAACGTACTTAGGATAATTATGTATCAACGCTTTCACAGTATCGACCATATCTTCACCTAACTCTAAGACCTGTTCTTCTTCCCCATGGTAAACATTCGAGTTCTCAGTACAGTAATAAATTTTATTTATGCCCTCCTCCACTACAAGTCGCATGCAGTGAAAACGCACCATTCTCACTTGCATATCTGGCTCCATAGTACCCCTAAAAAAATGGTCACATATATTTACAATTGTAGTAAAGTTAGATTATAGTGTTGTGACAATTATGTGAAATGGCACAGACGTTGCTATCTATCATGGTAGATAATTTGCTTTTGGGATATTTGAGAATAAGATTTAATAAGAAAGGTTGTCTTGGACCAGTGGGCGGCTGCTGCAGGGAGGACAATGGGGCACTACCCCTTGATATATTTCTTCTAGTACACACATTATATATAAATACCTAATTTCTATGGTTTTCTGATATGTTTGATAATAAATAGTAAGTTTGCTAACAGAAAATGTAAAAAATGTTCTTAGAAGTAACCATAGTTAATACTTAATACATTGTCAGACTCAGCGTCGACTTCAAAAGTAGCGAGCACACACATTGCCACGCAACGCCTATAGCGGAGTCAAGTCAGACACTGGGTGGTGGAGATAGAACGCAATTTTAGACTGCCAGCGTGACATTTTATAGTTTGCCCTGGTACCACTTAGCACTGCAAATTTATTCCAGGAATGAAACTGTTCAGGGATGTTAAATTACGGTAATTAATGTATTTTAATTACCGTTGAAGTAAAATAATTAATTTCAAACATTAAATTATCATGCATTAAAAATTAAAACTGGTAAATTACATTGGCTTAAATAACCGGGTAATTAAAAATTCAAAATGGTCAATTACGCTGGTATAAATTACCGCGTAACTAAAAATTCAAAATGGTAAATGAAACCGGTGTTAAACCGATCACTATAAGTTATGATTGCTGCTTAGGTTAATCAAAATGTTTGGTAAAGAAAAGTAATTATTTTGTAGATATTTTATATATTTTTGTAGATATATAGCTGGGATGTTAAATTTTGGAAATACATTTTTCAGTAAATTACCACTGAAATTAAAATTATTGAATCGATCTCTCCCGTACCACCCTCAATTTATTGAATACAAAAATACTAGTTATATTTTCTCAAATACTATCATTCGGCAGTTAAATGGAGGAGTAGAAAAGGGCTTTGACTATGAAACGAGTAAAAAAATGTCCGGATTAAAAAAAAGATCATAGTGAAGCTAGGCACAAAAGTAATAAAATACAAAAAAAAAATAGAGAAACTAAAATAACGCGTTTTTAAGAGTTAATTATTTTTCAGACCTATCTCAAATTATTATAAATCTTGGTAAATCACCAACGGTAATATATATAATATATGATAAATTGCCAATAGTAATTTATTAATGCTGACGGTAAATTACCTTTGGTAATTTAAACCAAAAGTTACGGTAATACAAAACCCTAAATTACCATTAATTTAAATCAGCATAATTTAACGCTGATTTAACATTTTGAATTACCCGGTAATTTAAACGGGCATAATTTACCATTTTGAATTTTTAATTACCCGGTAATTTAAACCAGCGTAATTTACCATTTTGACTTTTTAACTACCCGGCAATTTAAGTCAACGTAATTTACCGTTTTTAATTTCAACGGTAATTTACGAAAAAAATTAATTACCGTAATTTAACATCCCTGGGTATGGTACATAAAAACACAGTAAGGATTATTTAATGTTGTTGTCTAGGATGCTACTACCTCTAGTGAGTCCTCTTAATTACTTTAATTTGCCCAAGTCTCCTGTAGAGTAGTGTTTGGACAGGAATAAACACTCCATTCCACAAAACCAGTTTTTGCAAAAACATAAAAAAATGGTAGGTAAATAAAAAGTAACATACATATTCTGAACAGCTCCATTTACGAGATAGTCCCCGTCTTCTTTGCAGGATCGTATCTTTTCACCAGACGAAAGTTGTGGCGGCAATGCATCATACATGAATTTCCGGCCCATTTGATCAGCCGCCTGATCAACGTTGATATAATTTGAAAGTTTTCCAACAAGGTGCTTTACAGTGCTTATAATATGTTTCCTCACTAGACAGTTTCGGTCAGCATTTGCAACACCAATGTGCTTCAGATACTGTAGCGGTAATCCTTGTCTGCATCAGAAAAAATATGCCAAATAATTTTTTTGGTTCTGTAGAAAGAATTGTTCTCTCATGTAAATAAATACGCAAAAATGTTTACCTGTATTCGATGTTGGCAGCGCTTGCGGTATGTAAGGTCTCTGTTAATAGTTTTTCGATGAGGTCTACGTATGCTGTATTCTGGTATACAGAGACTGTAATGTGCAGGGAATGAGAATCGTTGTCAGTGCGGGCTTCGTGAACAAAACCTCTTGGAAAATACAATAAATCTCCGGCTTCTAAAGTTATTTCTTTAGGTTCTCCCAACTCGTCGCGGTTGAGGTTCCTGCTTGAATATCTGGGTAAGGTGTGATCTAAGCTCCTATTACAATTAGAATTACAGAATTACCTTATAACAATTACAAATTTTGAAATTACTTAATAAATCACAAAAAGATAGAACTTTTGATTATGCTTATGTTGGATATTGATGAAATTTGCGTATTTTCTAATAATTATGTAAAAAACCCAAGAATTAAAATTTTTTTCTTCCTCTATACATTAGCCACAAGTTCTTGGCTTTTAAAGGTTTCTTTGACACAAAATTATTTTTTAAGCTAGTGTATGTACTTGTCTTACTGTACGATGAATGATTATTTTTATAAAAATAATATATGATATTTGCTATAGTTAGTTACTTCAATAATGCATACATAATACTGGCATTTTTTTTGTATTATTATGATCATCATAATTTATCTGATTATCGGTTTGACAGAAATTGTAGTTGAAATAGTGCCTAAATTTTAGCGAATTTGTTTTGTATATTTATACAAATACTTTTTTCTCTTTATCAATGAATAAAATTAAATATACTGCTCTACTTTTATTATTTAAGAAAATGCTCATGTGAAGCTAATAATTACATTTCATATCTGTCATCAATAGTATATTATTTGACGAGCACATAACTAAGGACATAAATCGCAAGCATAAAGTTTAAACGCGAGCCGTAGGCGAGCGTGTAAACATGCGAGCAATTTATATCTGTTGTGTGCGAGTTGAATGCGACGTTTTATCTACAACTCATAAATACCATTGTATATCAAATATTTGAAATGTATTTGTTAATGATGGCGACGCGAACTGTTACATAACTGTCCTCCACATAGGTTTCGACAGACTTTGACATTAGCGTTCTATAAAGATGACAGTTCGTTCAAATAATGACCTCATTATTTGTTATACAACGCTATTGTCATTATAATCGTTGGCGTGTATCATGATGGGGATTATATAGTCATAGATACTATACAATGAACATAGTCGTAGAGTCGTAGATAATAGTACATTATTTGACATAAAGGCATAAAGATAAACGCATAAAGATAAAACTCGGGAGCAGGAAGTTAAGTAAGTATAAACATGTGAGTGATTTATATCAGCTTTGAGCGACTCCAATACGACGTTTTATCTACTACTAATAAATTCCATTTTATATCAAATATTTTAAATGAATTTGTTAATGGTGACGATGATGTCAACCATGATAGTAACCGTTGATAGTAACCAAAGTATAATAATAATAACAGTTCATTTGAATAAAAGAGTCTATTCATA
Organism: Melinopterus prodromus; assembly: GCA_964023965.1. Lineage (NCBI taxonomy): Eukaryota > Metazoa > Arthropoda > Insecta > Coleoptera > Scarabaeidae > Melinopterus > Melinopterus prodromus. The sequence goes on along the minus strand of OZ030391.1, from coordinate 52,675,576 downwards.
AAAACTGCTATACAAATTTACTGTCATGATTATCATCAGCCTAAACTTATTATATCGAGTCGTAGGTAAATACTTTATAACCACAGCATTCTAATCAACAAAAAAAAACATATTTTTAATACAAGTCGACAATAAAAGGACACTTACTGTGGGTTATAAATCTTCCAATGTTTCCGTCCTTCAATCTGCAACACAAAAGCTTCAATGTCGTCAAAGTGAGGGGCAAATCCTTGTGATCCAGGAGGTGTTAGATAAACATTCGCACCAGCCATTGTTCCAAAATATTCCTGAAGCATAGCTAGTAGACTCCTAATCTTCTTACTGTATGTTTGAGGATTCAAAATTCTGACGCTACATTGGTTGACGTAAAAATCCCAAACGGAAGCAGGTAGGGCACGACCATCCGGATTATGCGTTTGCCGCTCGTCATTTTCGTATGTAACCACATCAACATTCTTTGTATAATATAAGGGGTTATTCCGCAGCATAAAGTCTAGCTTTTGGGATGATAACAATTGTTTGTAATAATTAGCTTGATTACGAACAACGTGGAATGGGCGTGTCTCCCAGTATTTCTCAAAGAAAACTTTATTATTCACGGGGGCCATCATGTAGTGGAAGGCTTCTGATGGTTTTAAATCAAAATCGTCATCGTCATCGTCACTATTGCTACAGTCGTCGCCATCCGGGGAAGCGGGGCGAACATACTTACCAACACATCCGTTCAATTCATTTAGATGAACTGGCTTTTTCCTATTTTTTTTGCGTTTTTGCTTTGGTTTGTTTTCCGGGGGAATTATTTCAGTGATTTTTACATCCTCCGGAATGGGAGTTGGTTCCTTCTTAGGAGAATTTCGCTTGATTGGCTTTTGTTTTGGTTTCTGCTTGTGTTGCTGGTGCTCAACAATAGCTGGAAACCGCAAAATTTCTTCATTTCGGAGGTCAATTAGTCCGTCAGCAACCGCTTGTTTTAGGGATTTTTGCAACGATTTTGGTCTTTTCTTCTTTTTGATTTTGTTGCCTTTAGGTTCACTTTTAGCTACTGTTTTGTTGTTCTTCCTGTACACTTCAAACGCTGACTTCGGCATAATTGTCTTATAACTCCTAACTTTTTGGACAAAGTCTAAATTGGATGGATTTTAGGTTACGGACACCGGCAGCATGTGTTAGCTTAGCATGTGTTCCACGCTCAAGTCAGCTGACTGCTGAGTGGCGCGGGCGCAATTATGGCCAGCAGTGTTGCCAACAGTTTGAACTACGATCTTTTAATTTTGCTTTTAAATTTAAGATTTTTTGCGCTCAAAGGTATTAATTGAATGTAGCTACAGCATACGAACAGGACAACGATAACTAAAAACGATAACATACCGAAAATTGGTCAAAATTGAACAATAGACAATAACTTACAATTTTGTTTTGGTTTTATAAATCCTTGCGTCATACAATGCATAGAAAAACCACCTATCAATACATGCAGTACAAGAATTAATTAGACGATCGGTACGAAGCCGCAAAACCGACGATTTTTGTGCGTTTGAACCATCGAGATAAAAATATATATATATATGTTACGGTCATAGTGATAGCCAAGTGGCGAGGTTAAAGTGAAGAATTTATCACATGAACCGGCTATTATTAATAATTTCCAGCACGCTGTGGTCAATGTGATATATTTCAATTCGATATTGCATTAAGGTGATGCTACATTATAATAGAGCCACAGATTTAGAATTATGTTAGTATCTACATAATCGCTACACAAAGAATCTATTCACTGGGTTTTCAGTGTTGGGCCTTTAGTGACGTTAGTCCTGACTAAGTTATTTAGTTACTACTCATGACTAAAATGAGGAAGATTGTCAAAACATGACAAAAAAATCTGTTGTGACCAGATACATGACTTTATTATACTATATATAAAATTAATAGTTTAGCTGCATGAGATTCTTTTTGATCGAGGTCGACCGTATCTGCGTTAAAATAAAACGAGTTAGCCAGGATTCGACAGATATTTTGATTATATTGGCAGTAGGTTTTGTCAAAATATTAGCGTTTTACACTACCTACTGCCATTAGAATCAAAATGTCTGACATATCCTGGCTACTAGTTTTAATGCAGTACGACCGATGCTCGTGCAGCTAAACTATTGATTGTACCAAACAATTACATAGTCACAAATTATTCAGGATTTCCTCTCATTTAATTTATTATTTAACTATTTCGACGAAATATCAGAAATGACGGCTTATTTGCAAAACCTTTAATTTTTTTATTTCAAAAATGCTAGGACTAAACAGCCAGTTCCTTTGGACCCTTTTCAACAGAAATCTTTTCACCTCTAAGTTTGGTCATAAAACTTATAAATATGAAGTTTCGTCCAGATACCTTTAGTGGTTTGTCAGGAATCGTCGCCACAAAAAACGGGTACACACATATCCATACACACACAGACACTTTTTTTGTACCATGGTCAAAAACGTTCAGGGGACCCAAAAAGATATAGTTTCGCTAAAATCACAAAAACTTTTTTGGCACGATTGCGATACTTCAATACTTTTAGCATACTATATATAAAATTAATAACGACGTTACCCTCCAAATCTTGTTATTTACCGATTTGCTGGAAGTCGTCTTATTATGTTTGTTAGTTGATTAATAGTAAATGAGATTCTATTTGATCGAGATCGGTCGTATCTGCATTAAAATAAAACTAATTAGCCAGGATTCCACAGCTATTTTAATACAATAAAAAGTGGTCGGATTCCTTATTTTTGATTTATTTTAGCAATCGCTACATGTTTCGTGTCCTACTTGGCACATTTTCAGGCGCTATGTCAGGCGCTATAGGAAATGAGATATAAATTACACAATTGACAATCAAATCAAACTCCAAAAAAACTCAATTGTAAAACTTACATTTTTTACAGCGCGGCGTGGTTCGTGGAGAACATAAAACAACACACAAAGGTCACAAACACTATCTACTGTCATTACACTACCTACTGTCATTAGAATCAAAATGTCTGACATATCCCGGCTACTAGTTTTAATGCATTACGACCGATCTCGATGAAATAGAATTTGCTCATGCAGCTACACACACACACAGACATTATTTTGTACCTTGGTCAAATATGTTCAGGAATCCAAAAGGACATATTTCCGCTAAAATCTCAATTTTTTTTTCGGTACGGTTACAATACTTTATCATACTGCGTATGATAAAGTACAAATGCCAATCCATACTAATTGCATGAACGAGTGTGTAACTCTTTGGGTCATGTTTATTTGCGCAATTCTAGGATAGGTAATAGGTAATGGACAACCTAATGTAGGGAATATTGGGGCAAGTTGTTACAATGTTTAATCTTTTATTTATAAAATAGTACCTTATTTTCAAACACCAAAAGTAAAAATACCGTGTTAGGAACAAAACCATACAAAAATGTTTGCAATCATTTGTGCGGTGCAATTTATGTAGAAACGTCTATGTAACTAAATAACTAAACCAGTTTCGCCTATTCTTGTATGTACCTATTTGCATGAAAATACAATATTGAAAAAATTATAATTAAATGTGCAAAATTTCAAGATAATTGGGATTTGATAATTTACTTAAGAAATTGTAATTGTAAAATTCCTAAAAACTACCCACATGCATTAAATATAAAAATTGGTGCAATTGATAATAAAATGGTTAACTGTTTTGAACACTCTGTATAAAATGTTCCTCTTTATGGTTTCGTTATTGAGCCGTCCTTTGGTGTATACCAAATATCATTACCAATTATATCTAGTAGTTTCTAAAGTACATGGGAGACAAAAGAAAACATTCTGCAAAATCAATGTTTTGTATTTTTCGTAATTTTCGTCAATGGGCTAGCCGTACCGATGATTTGCGTCGAGTAAATAAATATAATAGGTTACATAGTAATCAAAATACCTTAGCTAACTTCTTTGAAGACTGTATACAAATGATCTTTTGTAAAAAGGAACGTTTTTATCACTTTTACCGTGCCCGTTAGAAAATTATTAATAATAGCCGGTCCAAGTGATTATTTAAGTGTTTCTAATCACATTGACCAATTGATGCGGTTATTATTAATAATCGCCGGTAATTATTAATACAAACCACATATATCACTTTAACCGTAACATATATAATTCATCTCGATGGTTTGAACGGAGAGGTAAGGTGCGTTCGCATTAGTGTTAGTGGCAATGGCAATGGTAACATACGGACATACGGGAGCGCTGTATAAAGGTGTGTTCCGATTGATGGTAATGGCGGTGGTAGCATACGAAATTATAGTATTTCTCACATCTCGTGATAGTGACACATATTAGTTTGCATGTACATAAACATGAGTAACTAGCAGTTTTCTCTTAGAAATACTATAATGGCGTGTGCTACCACTGCCATTAGCACTAATGGGAACGCACCTTAACCGCTCGCATTGAGTGCCACCACCATACCTCAGTGAACTTGGCCCCTCCTTTTTTGAAATTTGGAATTCTGTTTCAACAGATCGTTTGCAATTCGTTTGCAATTGTTTGCACCCTTTTTATTTTCGTTTGCACCCTCACCGTTTCCGAGATAAAATTAAAACAAATTCGGAGGGGCCAGATTCACAGTAGCCCCTCCTTTTTCGAAATTTGAAATTCTATTTCTACAGATCGTTTGCAATTCGTTTGCAATTGTTTGCACCCTTTTTAGTTTCGTTTGCACCCCCGCCGTTTTCGAGATAAAATTAAAACAAATTCGGAGGGGCCAGATTCACAGTAGCCCCTCCTTTTTCGAAATTTTAAATTCTATTTCTACAGATCGTTTGCACTTCGTTTGCAATTGTTTGCACCCTTTTTAGTTTCGTTTGCACCCCTACCGTTTTCGTGGTAAAATTAAAACAATTTTGTGAAGCGTGAACTTGGCCCCTCCTTTTTCAAAATTTCAATTTTTTTTCTACAGATCGTTTGCAATTTGTTTGCAATTATTTGCACCCTTTTTAGTTTCGTTTGCACCCCTACCGTTATTGCAATAAAATTAAAACAATTTTGTGAAGCGTTAACCCGGTCCCTCGTTTTCAAAATTCAATTCTTTTCTGCAGGTCGTTTGCCTCTTTTTGCAATTTGCTATAGCTTTATTACCATTGTATTGCATTAGTTTGGCTCTCTTTGGTTTTGCACCCTTACAGTTTTGGAAAATAACAAAAATAAAAATTAATAAGTGTGAACCAGCTCACACTTATTAATTTAAACACAACTTTATTTACAAGTATCATTAATGGAGCAACACAGTTTGAATAGCAATACACTAAACTTATAAGAAAAATGACAAAATTCAAATTACAATAAATTGAAGGGACAATAAATTAACCTGGGCATTAATCTAGAATTTGGGACTGAACTGCTATAAAGTTAATACATATTCTAATGTTTCAAGTCTGTATGTATTTAAAAAGAGAAGAAAAGCGCATGCACATATACAGCGAGGTATCCCAATTTCTCGTCCTCAAACATTTTCTTTTAGATAGTTATGTCTTACTGAACAAAAAAGTCAATGGACTTTTTGAATTTGTTTTTCAACTCCCTTGAAGCCGCTTGAAGAAGTAACACAATAAAGATATTTTTAAATAAAATATGTATAAACCCAAAAAAGAACATCAAAAAAATTTAACTAGAAAAAGATTTTAGAAACAGATGATGTAATAAATAAATATGTTTTCTTTGTTTTAGCTCAGCCTTTCTTCTAATGCTTTCTCGATGATATCCGTTATTCTATGGGCTTCATCTATAGTGGAATGCTTTTCTCTAAAACTAAATTGTTGATTAGGAATTAGTTCCTTTCTCTCAATGATAGGTTTCATTCTCTTTAGAAGCAGCTTTTCAAACGGCTTCGATGTCATTGGTAACAATGATGTTAAGCGATATGGTTTGGCCTCATTCGGTGGTTTGCCTAGTTTTGGTATCATGATAACTTCTTTTAGATACACCAGCATAACAATACCTTTTTTAGATTATTGTTCCCTGTGATAAGATCATATCCAGGTGCCTTCTTTGGATTCAAGTTTGTCTTGATTTCTCTGGCAATTTCCTTTGGAGTAAGTAGCTGCATGCCTTCTTTTTTGGCTCTGATTTGATTTTGTGGGACGGGCAGATTTCTGTTAGATGTGCCAAAATTTCAGCCTTCTGTTTTAGGTCTCTTGCCTAGCTGCAGTTTCTTCGTCTTATAGGTGGGACATGGGCCACTGGCCTCTTGTACTTCCTCACTGCTTTCCACAGCGAGTATTTTGTTAATTTATCGGGTGTCAATTTAGTTGAGAAAGGTTTTAATAAATAATAAATTCCTTAAAAGGAGTCCAACTTAAGACGTGCCACAGACGCGGGCCATAATAATGATAATTCGGGCCTGCCGAGGCCCCCGTAGTGGTGAAAGATGTTGGGGGGATGTTAAGGCGTGGATTATTATTATTATTATTATTATTTATTGAAAATCTCTGATACATCTCATTAAATATTTGAAACCTAGATAATATAATTTAGATATAACATATAAATACTAAACTTACACTAATAATTTTGAAAAGTAATAAAGAGGATCAGGGCAAATTGGTAGTACCGAGCTTCGCTGAAGCCTAGGGTACTCCCTTTGCGGGTATCACTGCAGCTCTACCCAATTTTGAAAAACACAAGGCCATTTATGCTTTGCAAAGAAAAATTTCATTTTTCTTTGCAAAGCAAAGGAAAACTGCAGAAAACCCTTGCAGCCTCGTGCAAAGGTCATTAAAAACACACACACACACTCACACACACACACACAGACACACATTTATTAATAGACAATATACATTAAAAGAAGGTAAAGATGAAATATTAAGCAGCAAATTTAGGGTTCTTTATGATAAAACTCTCCTCAAAATATTTGCGCTTCCCAAAACCGCAATTTCTTGAATTTCCCAGGGCGAAATTTTGCACGGCAACTCTTTAACATGTTTACTATAATTTAGACTAACTGCTCCCAATGCACCTACAATCACCGGAACAATGTTCACTTTCATTCCCCACATACGTCCAACTTCTATTGCGAGATCCTTATATTTAAGTTGTTTTTCAAGCTCCTTCCTTACAACATTCGCATCAGCAGGTACCGAGATTTCAATAAATATTATTATTATTATTATTATTATTATTATTATTATTATTATTATTATAAATAAAACAGAAACTTATTTTTTTCTCGAAAGTTATTGTCATTCTGAGTAAGAAGTTTCTAATAGACTTATTGGTTTTTCGATTCCTTGAGAAGTTAGAGCTATTTATAACACGGTTTTGTTAATGTTTCAAACGGCTGTAACTTTTAAGGAGTTGGAAAAACAGTAACTCCATGTGTCTTTTTTACGCAGTATGAAATTATAACTATCTAAAACTAACATTGTGCTGGAGAGAAAATGGGATACCCTGTACATGGGTGTGCAATTCAGATTAATTTGTTGTCCCTTCAGTTTATTGTAATTTGTATTTTGTTATTTTTTGTTTAAATTAATAAGTGTCGGCTGGTTCACACTTATTTACTTGTATTTTTTACTTTATCATACGCAGTATGGTAAAGTATTGTAATCATGCCGAAAAAAAAATTGAGATTTTAGCGGAAATAGGTCTTTTTGGGTCCCCTGAACATTTTTGACCAAGGTACAAAAAATGTCTGTCTGTGTGTGTGTATGTGTGTGTGTGTGTGTGTGTGTGCGTATGTGTGTACTCGATTTTTGTGGAGACGATTCCGGAGAAACTACTAAAGGTATCGGGACGAAAGTTCATATTTGGAAGTTTTATGACCAAACTTAGAGCTGAAAAGCTTTTGGTTCAAAAGAGTCCAAAGGAACTGGTAGTTTATTCTAAGCCTTTTTCTAGGATTTTAGAAATGAGCCGCCATTTCTGTAATTTCGTCAAAATAGTTAAATAATAAATTAAAGCAGAGGAAATTTTGAATAATTTATGCCTATGACATTTTTTGGTAAAATTAATAGTTTAGCTGCAGGAGCAAATTCTATTTTATCGAGATCGGTCGCATCTGCATTGATATGCTACATAGTAGCCAGGATTTTGACAAATATTTTTTTTGTGCTGTCACCACAGAAATGTCTATGGCTGTCACCACGCTGTCACACTCGGAGAACCATCGACTATAAATCTGTCAGAATTTGAATTAGCTTTTTAAACTTGACATTTCGTAGAAGTGGTATCAACCTAACATTTTCTATACCGAAATATAACCATTTTTGATTTTTTTTTAAATACGTATTTCTCAAAAAGCAATACAAAAAACGTTGATGTCACTCCTGCCGAAAACTACATAGCGCGACTCGCTCACATGCGACGACGACGCTCCGCCATCGGTGACGCGCCGCATCACCGCTCGTTGTGCTATTCCTTACTTTCGGCACTTGTGAGATAAACAACTATTATTCTGATGACAGTAGGTAGTGTCAAATGCTGATGCTTTGACAATACCTTCGATTGATACTATTGACTATCAAAATATCTGTCAAATGCTGGCTAACTAGTTTAATTTTAATGCAGACACGATTTATCTCAGTCAAATAGATTCTCATGCAGCTAAACTATTAATTTTACATATTGTATGATAAAGTCATGTGCCTGGCCACATCAGATTTTTTTTTTTTCAAAAACTGTAATGGTGCAAGAACAAAGAGAGTGCAAGCATATGCAATACAATGGTAATAGGTCTATAGAAAATGATTTTGAAATTTGTAAAAAGGGGTTTTTTATTTCAAACTTTATTTGAAATATATCTGAAAAACAGTAGGGGTGGAAACAAAACTAAAAAGAGTGCAAAACAGTTAAGAAAAAAAAATATATTTTAAAAAGAGGACCAATTCTCACTTCACAAAATTGTTTTAATTTTTTCACGAAAACTGTAGGGGTGCAAACGAAACTAAAAAGGGTGCTAACAATTGCAAATGAATTGCAAACGATCTGTAGAAAAAAAATTGAAATTTTGAAAAAGGAGGGGCCAAGTTCACGCTTCACAAAATTGTTTTAGTTTTACCACGAAAACGGTAGGGGTGCAAACGAAACTAAAAAGGGTGCAAACAATTGCAAACGAATTGCAAACGATCTGCAGTAAAAAATTTTGAAATTTTGAAAAAGGAGGGGCCAAGTTCACGCTTCACAAAATTGTTTTAATTTTACCACGAAAACGGTAGGGGTGCAAACGAAACTGAAACGGGTGCAAATAATTGCAAACGAATTGCAAACGATCTGTAGAAACAGAATTTAAAATTTCGAAAAAGGAGGGGCTACTGTGAATCTGGCCCCTCCGAATTTGTTTTAATTTTATCTCGAAAACGGCGGGGGTGCAAACGAAACTAAAAAGGGTGCAAACAATTGCAAACGAATTGCAAACGACCTGTAGAAATAGAATTTAAAATTTCGAAAAAGGAGGGGCTACTGTGAATCTGTCCCCTCCGAATTTGTTTTAATTTTATCTCGGAAACGGTGAGGGTGCAAACGAAAATAAAAAGGGTGCAAACAATTGCAAACGAATTGCAAACGATCTGTAGAAACAGAATTCCAAATTTTGAAAAAGGAGGGGCCAAGTTCACAGAGGTCACCACCTTTACCTTTTTACTTTATCATACGCAGTATGTATAAAGTATTGTAATCATGCCGAAAAAAAAAATTGAGATTTTAGCGGAAATAGGTCTTTATGGGTCCCCTGAACATTTTTCACCAAGGTACAAAAAAATGTCTGTGTGTGTGTATGTGTGTGTGTGTGTGTGTGTGTGTGTGTGTGCGTGTGTGTACTCGATTTTTGTGGCGACGGTTCCGGAGAAACTACTAAAGGTATCGGGACGAAAGTTCATATTTAGTAGTTTTATGACCAAACATAGAGCTGAAAAGCTTTTAGTTCAAAAGGGTCCAAAGGAACTGGTAGTTTATTCTAAGCCTTTTTCAAGGATTTTGCAGATGAACCGCCATTTCTGTAATTTCGTCAAAATAGTTAAATAATAAATTAAAGCAGAGGAAATTTTGAATAATTTATGCCTATGACATTTTTTGGTAAAATTAATAGTTTGGCTGCAAGAGCAAATTCTATTTGATCGAGATCAGTCGCATCTGCATTGATATGAAGCTACATAGTAGCCAGGATTTTGACAAATATTTTTTTTTGTGCTGTCACCACAGAAATGTCTATGGCTGTCACCACGCTGTCACACTCGGAGAACCGCTATGGAACGTCATCTACAGTGTCATGAACGAATATAAATCTGTCAGAATTTGAATTAGCTCTTTAAACTTGAGATTTCGTAGAAGTGGTATCAACCTAACATTTTCTATACCGAAATAAAACCATTTTTGATGTTTTTAAAAAATACGTTGTTCTCAAAAAGCAACACAAAAAACGTTGATGTCACTCCTGCCGAAAACTACATAGCGCGACTCGCTCACATGCGACGACGACGCTCCGTCATCGGTGACGCGCCGCATCACCGCTCGTTGTGCTATTCCGTACTTTCGGCACTTGTGAAAAACTATTATTCTGATGACAGTAAGTAGTGTCAAATGCTGATGCTTTGGCAATACCTTCGATTGATACTATTGACTATCAAAATATCTGTCAAATCCTGGCTAACTAGTTTAATTTTAATGCAGACACGATTTATCTCAGTCAAATAGATTCTTATGCAGCTAAACTATTAATTTTATATATTGTATGATAAAGTCATGTGCCTGGCCACATCAGATTTTTTTACTTTATCATACGCAGTATTCTAAAGTATTGTAATCATGCCGAAAAAAAAAATTGAGATTTTAGCGGAAATAGGTCTTTTTGGGTCCCCTGAACATTTTTGACCAAGGTACAAAAAAATGTCTGTGTGTGTGTGTGTGTGTGTGTGTGTGTGCGTGTGTGTGTGTGTAAACGATTTTTGTGGAGACGATTCCGGAGAAACTACTGAAGGTATCGGGACGAAAGTTCATATTTAGAAGTTTCATGACCTAACTTAGAGCTGAAAAGCTTTTGGTTCACAAGGGTCCAAAAGAACTGGTAGTTTATTCTAAGCCTTTTTCAAGGATTTTGCAAATGAGCCGCCATTTCTGTAATTTCGTCAAAATAGTTAAATAATAAATTAAAGTAGAGGAAATTTTGAATAATTTATGTTTATGACATTTTTTGGTAAAATTCATAGTTTAGCTGCAAGAGCAAATTCTATTTGATCGAGATCGGTCGCATCTTCATTAATATGAAAGTACATAGTAGCCAGGATTTTGACAAATATTTTTTTGTGTTGTCACATTCGAAAACAGCTGATCTCATCAGAGGTTGGAGGACCACTATGGAACGTTGCCGCTGTAGTGCTGCAAATTATAAAATACAAATTTCAAATAAAATAAGATCACCAATTTGATTGTTTGTTGATAAGAAATATCAACCCGTCTTTATATCTAATTCTAAAAACGATAAATTGCGAAAATTATAAATAAAGCATAGCGATGAGTGTAGTTTTATTTTAGTATGTTGGTAGGGATGTGTCATGAACAAATATAAATGTGTCAGAATTTGAATTACCTTTTTAAGGTGGGTTTTCATTTGTGATAATGGCAGTGGTAGCAGACGCCACTATAGTATTTCCAATAGAAAATTGCTAGTGACTCATGTTTATGTACATGCAAACTAATATGTGTCATTATCACGATATGTAAGAAATACTATAATTTCGTATTCTACCACCGCCATTAGCTACCATTACCTACCAATCGGAACGCACCTTTAAACTTGACGTTTCGTCAAAGTGGTACCAACCTAGCATTTACTATACAGAAATCTTTTATTTATTTTTTTAATATACGTATTTCTTAAAAAGCAACACAATAAACGTTGATGTCGCTCCTGCTAAAAGCTAGATAGCGCGACTCGCTCACATGCGACGGCGACACTCCGCCTTCGGTGACGCGCCGCATCACCGCTCATCGTGCTATTCCGTACTTTCAGCATTTGTGTCATAAATATCTATTATTCTAACGACGTAGTGTAGGTAGTGTCAAATGCTGATGCTTTGATAATACCTACGATTTATCTCAATAGTATAGATTCTCATGCAGCTAATTTTATATATTGTATGATAAAGTCATGTGCCTGGCCACATCAGATTTTTTACTTTATCATACGCAGTATGCTAAAGTGTTGTAATCATGCCGAAAAAAAAAATTGAGATTTTAGCGGAAATATGTCTTTATGGGTCCCCTGAACATTTTTGACCAAGGTACAAAAAAATGTCTGTGTGTGTGTGTCTGTGTCTGTGTCTGTGTCTGTGTCTGTGTCTGTGTCTGTGTCTGTGTCTGTGTCTGTGTCTGTGTCTGTGTCTGTGTCTGTGTCTGTGTCTGTGTCTGTGTCTGTGTCTGTGTCTGTGTCTGTGTCTGTGTCTGTGTCTGTGTCTGTGTCTGTGTCTGTGTCTGTGTCTGTGTCTGTGTCTGTGTCTGTGTCTGTGTCTGTGTCTGTGTCTGTGTCTGTGTCTGTGTCTGTGTCTGTGTCTGTGTCTGTGTCTGTGTCTGTGTCTGTGTCTGTGTCTGTGTCTGTGTCTGTGTCTGTGTCTGTGTCTGTGTCTGTGTCTGTGTCTGTGTCTGTGTCTGTGTCTGTGTCTGTGTCTGTGTCTGTGTCTGTGTCTGTGTCTGTGTCTGTGTCTGTGTCTGTGTCTGTGTCTGTGTCTGTGTCTGTGTCTGTGTCTGTGTCTGTGTCTGTGTCTGTGTCTGTGTCTGTGTCTGTGTCTGTGTCTGTGTCTGTGTCTGTGTCTGTGTCTGTGTCTGTGTCTGTGTCTGTGTCTGTGTCTGTGTCTGTGTCTGTGTCTGTGTCTGTGTCTGTGTCTGTGTCTGTGTCTGTGTCTGTGTCTGTGTCTGTGTCTGTGTCTGTGTCTGTGTCTGTGTCTGTGTCTGTGTCTGTGTCTGTGTCTGTGTCTGTGTCTGTGTCTGTGTCTGTGTCTGTGTCTGTGTCTGTGTCTGTGTCTGTGTCTGTGTCTGTGTCTGTGTCTGTGTCTGTGTCTGTGTCTGTGTCTGTGTCTGTGTCTGTGTCTGTGTCTGTGTCTGTGTCTGTGTCTGTGTCTGTGTCTGTGTCTGTGTCTGTGTCTGTGTCTGTGTCTGTGTCTGTGTCTGTGTCTGTGTCTGTGTCTGTGTCTGTGTCTGTGTCTGTGTCTGTGTCTGTGTCTGTGTCTGTGTCTGTGTCTGTGTCTGTGTCTGTGTCTGTGTCTGTGTCTGTGTCTGTGTCTGTGTCTGTGTCTGTGTCTGTGTCTGTGTCTGTGTCTGTGTCTGTGTCTGTGTCTGTGTCTGTGTCTGTGTCTGTGTCTGTGTCTGTGTCTGTGTCTGTGTCTGTGTCTGTGTCTGTGTCTGTGTCTGTGTCTGTGTCTGTGTCTGTGTCTGTGTCTGTGTCTGTGTCTGTGTCTGTGTCTGTGTCTGTGTCTGTGTCTGTGTCTGTGTCTGTGTCTGTGTCTGTGTCTGTGTCTGTGTCTGTGTCTGTGTCTGTGTCTGTGTCTGTGTCTGTGTCTGTGTCTGTGTCTGTGTCTGTGTCTGTGTCTGTGTCTGTGTCTGTGTCTGTGTCTGTGTCTGTGTCTGTGTCTGTGTCTGTGTCTGTGTCTGTGTCTGTGTCTGTGTCTGTGTCTGTGTCTGTGTCTGTGTCTGTGTCTGTGTCTGTGTCTGTGTCTGTGTCTGTGTCTGTGTCTGTGTCTGTGTCTGTGTCTGTGTCTGTGTCTGTGTCTGTGTCTGTGTCTGTGTCTGTGTCTGTGTCTGTGTCTGTGTCTGTGTCTGTGTCTGTGTCTGTGTCTGTGTCTGTGTCTGTGTCTGTGTCTGTGTCTGTGTCTGTGTCTGTGTCTGTGTCTGTGTCTGTGTCTGTGTCTGTGTCTGTGTCTGTGTCTGTGTCTGTGTCTGTGTCTGTGTCTGTGTCTGTGTCTGTGTCTGTGTCTGTGTCTGTGTCTGTGTCTGTGTCTGTGTCTGTGTCTGTGTCTGTGTCTGTGTCTGTGTCTGTGTCTGTGTCTGTGTCTGTGTCTGTGTCTGTGTCTGTGTCTGTGTCTGTGTC